>CM064566.1:56773169-56950669 GCA_032716605.1 Paralithodes platypus | reverse complement strand
CGTCAGTAAAACATTCACAAAAACGTCTGAGGGGTAAAAAACGTAAAATAGTCACTCTAAGAGTCTAAGGGGTAAAAACGTAAGCAAAACTTTCATCAAAAAAGTCTAAGAGGCATAAACGTCAGCAAAACATACACAAAACGTCTGAGGGGTAAAAACGTCAACAAGGCTATATCATAAAAACGTCTAAGGGGGTAAAACACGCCCTGATTAAAGAACTGAAGCACCCCTGGGAGACCAACATAGACCACGTTACAATTTGCATGGTAATTAGAGAAAAGTGTTCCCTGGTGCTTCGGTGTTGTGAGTGAGTGAGTGTGTGTGTGTGTGTGTGTGTGTGTGTGGAGGGGGGGGGGGGGGGGTTATAGTCTATTCGCTGTAAGTAGGCGAGAAATCGCCTCTATCCTCTGTGTCTCAAAAAGGGCTAGAGCAAATTGGCTGTAAATTTCCACATCTATTCCTTGACATACTCTTCCCAAATGGTAGAAATATTAGCTCGATTACTCTTCTCGTTTTTGAGTTACAGAAGTTAGAGGTTATGATTTTTCGCCTACTTCCGGCGAATAGACTATAGTTGTGGGGGTTGATGATGTGTGTCTTTTAGTGGTGTGTACTGGTGTCGGTGTGTACGTGTGTGTGTACTGGTGAGTGTGGGGGGTGTATGTGTACTGTACTGGTGTCTGCGTGTGTATGTACTAGTGTGTGTGTGTGTGTGTCTCTGAGTGTGTGTGTATGGGGAGGAGGGGGGGGGGGTGTATAATGAATGTACTGGTGTCTGCGTGTGTATGTACTAGTGTGTGTGTGTGTGTGTGTGTGTGTGTGAATGAACTGATGTGTATGTTTACTGGTTTAAGTGAATACTGACGTGGTTATAATTGTGTACTAAAGTGATTTTATCCATTTATGGTTGTGTACTTGTGTGTGGGAATGCATGTATGTGTGTGTATTGGTGTGTGAGGTGGTGATGGTGTATGTGTGGTGTGTGGGTGTGTGTGTACTGGTGTGTGAGGTGGAGGTGGTGTATGTGTGGTGTGTGGGTGTGTGTGTACTGGTGTGTGAGGTGGTGGTGGTGTGTGTGTGTGAGGTGGTGGTGGTGGTGTTGTTGTGTGTGTGTGTGTGTGTGTGTGTGTGTGTGTGTGTACTAGTGTGGTAATACATACATTGTTTACAGAACCAATCATTAGTCAGTGGTGGTGGAGTTCATTCTCTATGGACCTATAATTAGTACAGGCTTACTGGTGTGTGTGTGTGTGTCAGTGGGTGTGTGTGGGTGTCAGTATGTATGTGGGTGTGTGTGTGTGTGGGTGTTGGTATGTATGTGTGTGTGGGTGTCAGTATGTATGTGGGTGTGGGTGTGTATGTGGGTGTGTGTGGGTGTGGGTGTGGGTGACAGTGGGTGTGTGTTGGTATTCTATGTATGTGTTTTTGGGTGGGGGTGGGCTAAACAGGTGGCGTACATTTGAATTGTTAATGCATATACTTTTCTTGTAAATGGATATATTTCGTTTAGTCCATGTGAATACCGAGTCTTTCTTTCTCTTTGTCACAAACCCAACAAACACAACCCAAACGCAACACACACAAACACACGCAACAAACACGAACACACGCAACAAACACAAACACACGCAACAAACACGAACACACGCAACAAACACGAACACACGCAACAAACACAAACACACGCAACAAACACGAAAACACGCAACAAACACAAACACACGCAACAAACACAACACACGCAACAAACGCAACACACACAAACACACGCAACAAACACGAACACACGTAACAAACACAAACACACGCAACAAACACAACACACGCAACAAACACGAACAAACGCAACACACACAAACACACGCAACAAACACAAACACACGCAACAAACACAACACACGCAACAAACACGAACAAACGCAACACACACAAACACACGCAACAAACACGAACAAACGCAACACACACAAACACACGCAACAAACACGAACAAACGCAACACACACAAACACACGCAACAAACACGAACAAACGCAACACACACAAACACACGCAACAAACATGAACACACGCAACACACACAAACACACGCAACAAACACGAACAAACGCAACATACACAAACACACGCAACAAACACGAACAAACGCAACACACACAAGCACACGCAACAAACACGAACACACGCAACAAACACAACACACGTAACAAACACGAACAAACGCAACACACACAAACACACGCAACAAACACGAACAAACGCAACACACACAAACACACGCAACAAACGCAACACACACAAACACACGCAACAAACACGAACACACGCAACAAACACGAACACACGCAACAAACACATACAAACGTAACAAACACTAAAAAAAAATACACACACAACAAACACGAACAAACGCAACACACACAAACACACGCAACAAACATGAACACACACAAACACGAACAAACGCAACATACACAAACACACGCAACAAACACGAACAAACGCAACACACACAAGCACACGCAACAAACACGAACACACGCAACAAACACATACAAACGTAACAAACACTAACAAAAAACACACACGAACACACACAACAAACACAAACACACGCAACAAACACTAACACATTTTGTTTTCTATGTGAATGAGGGAGACAAAAGGCATAACTGCCTGCAGCGAGGGCCTCCCCCAGATTTCAAAGAGTGACGGCCAAAATCAAGGGACGTTCAAGCTAAAATGACTGGACACACGGTGTTTGGAGCAATTTAAGTCATAAGAAGAGGGAAAGACTGATTCTGGGAGAGAGTTCCAGAGCTCAGCAGTTGAATAGAAGAAAGTATGAGAATAGCGTTTCACTCTTGGGTTGGAGAATTGCACAGACGTGGGGTGGGATTGTGTTGCAAGGCGGATACTACGTACCCTACGTAGAGGAGGTCGTATACACTTGGAAAGCTTCGAGGAACACTGATTATTGTAGTAGCGATAGAATAGTGAGAGATGCAACATTGCGGCAAAGAGAGAGAGATTGCAGACACAACAAACACACACACAACAAACACATACACTCTCTTCCTTCCTCCTCTTGGCTCGTTGCTGACTTTGCTTGATAAAACCCAGGTCTTTTGGGATTAATAATTAAGGTGTTTAGCTTATGTTGGTAATTGTCGTTGGTGGGCCTTTCTGCTGTGAGGGTGGATGACTGTGTGTGTGTGTGTGTGTGTGTGGGGGGGGGGGGGGGGCGTGTATGTGTGTGTGTCTGTGTGCGTAGTACGTATAGTTTTGTAGTTGATGCATAGACCATAAATTGTATCCATGAATTCGAGTCCAGAGATAAGCCTCCATAATTAGAAATAGATTATGTCCACGAATTTATATGAGTGACTGTACAGTACATGTGTGTTGGTTTATATGAGTGACTGTACAGTACATGTGAGTTGGTTTATATGAGTGACTGTACAGTACATGTGAGTTGGTTTATATGAGTGACTGTACAGTACATGTGAGTTGGTTTATATGAGTGACTGTACAGTACATGTGTGTTGGTTTATATGAGTGACTGTACAGTACATGTGAGTTGGTTTATATGAGTGACTGTACAGTACATGTGAGTGGTTTATATGAGTGACTGTACAGTACATGTGAGTTGGTTTATATGAGTGACTGTACAGTACATGTGAGTTGGTTTATATGAGTGACTGTACAGTACATGTGAGTTGGTTTATATGAGTGACTGTACAGTACATGTAAGTTGGTTTATATGAGTGACTGTACAGTACATGTGAGTGGTTTATATGAGTGACTGTACAGTACATGTAAGTTGGTTTATATGAGTGACTGTACAGTACATGTGAGTTGGTTTATATGAGTGACTGTACAGTACATGTAAGTTGGTTTATATGAGTGACTGTACAGTACATGTGAGTTGGTTTATATGAGTGACTGTACAGTACATGTGAGTTGGTTTATATGAGTGACTGTACAGTACATGTGAGTTGGTTTATATGAGTGACTGTACAGTACATGTGAGTTGGTTTATATGAGTGACTGTACAGTACATGTGAGTTGGTTTATATGAGTGACTGTACAGTACATGTAAGTTGGTTTATATGAGTGACTGTACAGTACATGTGAGTTGGTTTATATGAGTGACTGTACAGTACATGTAAGTTGGTTTATATGAGTGACTGTACAGTACATGTGAGTTGGTTTATATGAGTGACTGTACAGTACATGTAAGTTGGTTTATATGAGTGACTGTACAGTACATGTGAGTTGGTTTATATGAGTGACTGTACAGTACATGTGAGTTGGTTTATATGAGTGACTGTACAGTACATGTGAGTTGGTTTATATGAGTGACTGTACAGTACATGTGAGTTGGTTTATATGAGTGACTGTACAGTACATGTGAGTTGGTTTATATGAGTGACTGTACAGTACATGTGAGTTGGTTTATATGAGTGACTGTACAGTACATGTGAGTTGGTTTATATGAGTGACTGTACAGTACATGTGAGTTGGTTTATATGAGTGACTGTACAGTACATGTGAGTTGGTTTATATGAGTGACTGTACAGTACATGTAAGTTGGTTTATATATATTATTATAGGGGAGGTGTGGTGGAGTGGTCTTGCCACTGGCCTGGTAATCCAGAGGTCCCGGGTTCAAATCCCGATGTATCAATGGGAAGATATTATTGGGATGGAATTTGTGCTGTACCTAGTGTCAGTGCATTACCACAAGCCCACCGAAACGTCAATAAAATACCCTCATTGTTCCCTGATTAAATAGCAGTGTACGAATATTCCCATATTCAAAATATGCTATAGGGGTGCAATGCCTGGTGAGTTATCTGCTCAACAGGTGGCGTTGTGTGTGTGTAAGTGTGAGAGTCCGAGTGTAGGAGGTGAGACAGTGAAGCACGGGAACGAGATGGCTTCAGAGATGGGGTCGTTTCGGGCCATGAGTGAGCACCGTGCATCATGTGAAGGCAAGATGGCAGGTGCTCGTTGTGCTCTACGTGCTTCACATGTCTCACTCCCTAGACTGGAACAAGACCTCACGGGCTTCACTGTTCATTGTAAAGCGGTGAATGTTAAGGCTCTCAGCCTATGCCCGAGAGGAAGTAAGTTGGAATATAGAAAAAAAAAAAAAAAAAAAAAAAAAAATGAGTGACTGTACAGTACATGTAAGTTGGTTTATATGAGTGACTGTACAGTACATGTGAGTTGGTTTATATGAGTGACTGTACAGTACATGTAAGTTGGTTTATATGAGTGACTGTACAGTACATGTGAGTTGGTTTATATGAGTGACTGTACAGTACATGTGAGTTGGTTTATATGAGTGACTGTACAGTACATGTAAGTTGGTTTATATGAGTGACTGTACAGTACATGTGAGTTGGTTTATATGAGTGACTGTACAGTACATGTAAGTTGGTTTATATGAGTGACTGTACAGTACATGTGAGTTGGTTTATATGAGTGACTGTACAGTACATGTGTGTTGGTTTATATGAGTGACTGTACAGTACATGTGAGTTGGTTTATATGAGTGACTGTACAGTACATGTGAGTTGGTTTATATGAGTGACTGTACAGTACATGTGAGTTGGTTTATATGAGTGACTGTACAGTACATGTGAGTTGGTTTATATGAGTGACTGTACAGTACATGTGAGTTGGTTTATATGAGTGACTGTACAGTACATGTAAGTTGGTTTATATGAGTGACTGTACAGTACATGTGTGTTGGTTTGATAATGACCGTGCAATCCTTACCTTTACAAACTCACTCTCTCGCTCTCTATCTATCTATCTATCTAACTATCTACCTATCTGCCTTTCTCTATATATACAGCTATTATCTTTACAAACTCACTCCCTCTCTCTCTCTCTATACATATATATATATTCTCTCTATCTATCTATCTAGCTAGCTATCTCTCCCTATATACAGTATACAGCTATCTCTCTATCAATCTAATTATCTATCTATCTATCCTCTCTTTCACACACACACACACTCTCTCTCTCTCTCTCAGTGCAGTAAGGTAACTAATGGAGCGTCTGTCCGAGTTACTACCTTACCTACTGATAAATTACAGCTACTGCAGGATGGAGGGAAATTTATCACACACATGGAAAATGGTAGTGGATTTTTACATTAGAGGAGGAATGGGGCAATTTCTCTTTCTCTCTCTCTCTCTCTAAATGGTAGTGGACTTCTACATTAGAGGACGGATGGGGGGAATTTCTTTCTCTTTCTTTCTTTCTTTCTTTCTTTCTTTCTTTCTTTCTTTTCTTTCTTTCTTTCTTTCTTTCTTTCTTTCTTTCTTTCTTTCTCTCTTTCTTTCTTTCTTTCTTTCTTTCTTTCTTTCTTTCTCTCTCTCTCTCTCTCTCTCTCTCTCTCTCTCTCTCTCTCTCTCTCTATTATAGCTACTGTAGGATGGAGGGCAATTGATCACACACCAACACAGACGTAACTGGTAGTAGACTGTTAAGCTGGTGTCACACGAGCGCATTTTCGAGCAATTTGTATGGGCAATTATGGTCTGGAAGCTTAAAAAAATACACTTTATCAGAATTCTGCCGCCTAACCTATTCTACCTTCAGTCTAGTTACCGATACTAGTGCGAAAATGTCCCGAAATATTACGAGAAAAAACTTGCTCATGGAAAATTGACGGAAAAAGCGCTCGTGTGACAGCGGCTTTACATTAGAGGAGGAATGTGTTAAAGCTGCCAGACCACAATTGCTCGAAAAACAAAATTACGGAGAAATCGTTTGTGTGAAGCCGCCCTAAAAAGAGTTCTGGATACAGTCATAATGAAATAGAAATGTGTATGTTAATTTTGCCATGGTAATAGTAAGTCTTCAGTAGAAATACGACACGAGTGAAAATATTATACTGATATGATGTTTAAGTTGGCGAAAAGAATACGGAAGTTCCATTATAATTTTATGTAAAGAATATTCCATGTTTTCATACATATGTATACAATAAACTGGAGCGTGCTTTAAAAAATAAATATATATATATATATATATGTGTGTGTGTGTGTGTTTTTATCTTGTCTCTCGCTCAAGCGGCACACGGCTGAAGAAGTGGTACTGGACGGACAAGCAAAATAAGTCTTATCCGGTCAACAAGCACAATATGAGTTATCCGGTCAACAAACACAATACGACTTATCCGGTCAACAAGCAGAATACGACTTATCCGGTCAACAAGCAGAATACGACTCGTGTTGCCAAGCTGAATTTCCCGTGAAAGAATGTTGACTGGATTTGCATAAATTATGGTTCCTCAGTTCCCAGTAAAAATATGTGACCAGTTTCCCTGTTACCGCCTTTGATATCCGAGCCAAGGCTGGCTTGGTGGGTTTGTATATGTTTGTATGTGTGTTATTTTATTTATTAAGAATTATTATTTTGCTTAAGGGAGCCCAGACGGTATTGTGCAGCATAATTTATTGGTTCGGCTCAATGCTTTAAGGAAGGGGTTTAGTTTGTTGTCTAAACCTCTATCAAACTTTAAAAAACACCCACTTCGATATAAATGTGTACATTTTTCGGTAGAACAATGTCCCGGCCGAAGGCCGTTTACTCTTCAAATACAGGCTCACTATCGCTCGCCAGGAAAAAAATCGACACCTAAATGGCACGAAAGGTGTTAATATTGGCAAAGAAATGGGGCAAAAGGTCTCAAAATCGCCAAACTAATGGGGCGACCGTGTTATAATCTCAAAACAAATGGGGCTAAACATGAGGGAGAAGGGGGCGCAGAAAAACCGGTCCATCCCCCTTTAGAGAGAAGACCCAAACATTATTATTATGATGAAAGGTTTCTGTTGTTGATATGGCGCGGGGCTCTTGACTAAGGCAATTATGACGGTGAATCCAGCGGCTAATGAGGCTTCCTTCTGGGTGGAATTGGCGCCAGAGAGAGAGAGAGAGTGTGTGTTACTCACTCAGTTACTTGTTCGTCAAGGGGAATCCACGCAATGCGAGCTAAGCTCATTATTATCGCGCCTCCTTAACTGGGAATGTATTGCGTGAAATGCATGTTAAGTGTTTTATGTACTGTTGGAATGGCTGTGGATGTGTGTGTAGTCTGTATTTTAGCCAATTGGCGACATCGGAAACGAAGGCTTAGGGTGGATCTGTATGGTACCATTCTCACTATAGACGGTACCGTCTCGTCCGAAGGCTTAGGTAGCCATCAGCTTAGGTGAACCATATGATACCCATCTCGCCTTGTACCATTTTTGCCAACCCCAGATGGGACGTCACAACGTCGTCCACTTATTCCAGGTACCTATTTACAGCTAGGTGAACTGAGGCTAACACATGAAAGGAGACAAGCCCAATTTGTCTCCGCCCGGCCGGGGATTGAACCCCCGACCCCTCGTGTGTGAGACGAGAGCTCTACCTACTAGGCTACGGGCTGTGTGAGAGAGTGAGTGTGAGAGAGTTAGAGAGAGAGTGAGTGAGAGAGAATGTGAGTGTGTGAGAGAGAGAGAGAGAGAGAGAGGGGGGGGGGGGGGGGTGAGTGAGAGTGTGAGTTAATTAAGTGAGTTAGTTAGAGCCAGTAATCTACCCCTACAGATCACCTTACTGGTACTAATTAGAGATCACATTGACGTTACCTGGCCTCTATATCCTGGATCCTATCTTGCCTGGGGCACAACACAAACACAAACACACAAACACACATACACACATATACATACATACATACACACCACACCTACCCACACACACACATATTATACATACACACCACACCTACCCACACACACACATATTATACATACACACACACACACACACACATACATACACACCACACCTACCCACACACACCACATAGTATACATACATACATACACACACACACACATTTTAGACACACCATCATCAAAGTATATAATTAAAAATTCCTGAGCCCAATTAACCGAACATATCTGGTCGATCAGTCCACAAAGTTGTGAAGATAACTCGTTCACACTCTTATGTCTGCAGTAATAGTCATACAACATACTGTATATATATATATATATATTAGTATTATTACATTTTGAGCTACCTCTCTCACAATCACTTACTCTCACTCACACACACACACCACATACATACACTCAACACACACCACATATCCACACATAACAGCAAAACACACACCGAGCACATGCACTCACGTTCATACATACATTCACACACACATGTACGCACACCTAACCAACACACACACACACACACATTTACACACATACGAACATGCACATACACACACACACAGCCCGTAGCCTAGTAGGTAGAGCTCTCGTCTCACACACGAGGGGTCGGGGGTTCAATCCCCGGCCAGGCGGAGACAAATTGGGCTTGTCTCCTTTCATGTGTTAGCCTCAGTTCACCTAGCTGTAAATAGGTACCTGGAATAAGTGGACGACGTTGTGACGTCCCATCTGGGGTTGGCAAAAATGGTACAAGGCGAGATGGGTATCATATGGTTCACCTAAGCTGATGGCTACCTAAGCCTTCGGGCGAGATGGTACCGTCTATAGTGAGAATGGTACCATACAGATCCACCCTAAGCCTTCGTTTCCGATGTCGCCAATTGGCTAAAAATACAGACTACACACACATCCACAGCCATTCCAACGATACATATAACACCTACACATATAGGAGGCGGGAAATAACGAGCATGCTCACTCCCGCAATACAACTAGAATAAGTACTCTCTCAGTAAGCAGTCAGATAATAGTCAATTACTAACCAATTAACTCTTCCCTCCTTCACAGCAACACACACACACACACACGAGCCCATCAACACACACACAATCATGCATACACACATAAATGTACAAACACACACGTCCGTGGTCAGGCTGATGATCCACCACTAATACACATAATGATAATAAGTATGCCACACATCCTGACCCCATAGCCTCTGTACCTCTAAAAGGGCTAGAGCAAATGGGCTGTAACTGTCCATACGCAGTGTAGTATTACCTCTATACCATTTTCGGTCATTAATTAATTTAACTATTTTGTATTATTTTCTTTGATATCAAGTGTTGATTTATACCATCTAGGTGCCCATGATCATTATTGCGAGGGATGACCCACTCGTTCATCCTGACTAGCTCAGCATACCTCGGGTATTTGTCAGTAAAGCCGGCATCACACGAGCACTTTTTCACTCAACATTTATCCTCAACACTGGTCTGGCAGCTTATGAGGTCAACATTTAGAATATTTCGGTCACCTAAATTCATCTAGCAACAGTCTAATTTCCGATACCAGTGCAAAATATGCCAGAAAGTTACCAGAATAATGTTGACCATCGCATGTTGACTATAAAAGCTTGTGTGATACCGGCTTAAGTGTACAGCAATACTGTATAGGTAGCACCAACGAACTTGACAATAATCTGGACCCCTTAACTTCTCATAACTCAAAAGGGCCTAGAGCAAACTGGCTGTAAATATCCACACCTATTTCCCAGTGGGCTCTTCCCAAATGATAGAAATGTCAGCTCGATTGCTTTAATTCGTTTCGAGTTATGAGAAGTTAACCTCTGAAGTGCGCATGGGGGTAATTGGAAACGTCCCCCTGTGCTGACGTATTTGAGGTGTTTCCGTCACTAAAATATTCATTGTGCCATTAATAGCATTAATATTTATCCATATGCGCCTATTATGGGTTGATTATAAAGGTATTAACCTGAAACAACAATAAAACGAGTGAAAACAGCGTTTGGATGGTCAAAATCGGAGATATAGCCCGCGAGTTGTATAATGTATGGGTGAGGCAATCTGCTTTCCCGCCAATTTCCCCCAAGGCCACTGAGACACAGTCGATCGATACTCTCTCTCTCTCTCTTGCACTCGCTTGCTATCAGTGATGACCACACCTCCAATCGGATTTCTAATGTTAGCACGAAAATATACCTCAGAATAAGGGAATAACAGGGAAAATAGGTGATAACTGAAGGAGAGGAGGAAAGTGGGGAAGGAGGGGAGGTAGAGGACTGAGATTTTGCATGGCCCAGGGGCCAAAAAAAAAAAAAAAAATAAAAAAAAAAAAATATAAAAACATTTTTTTTTTTCGATGTCAAAAGTTGATTTTTATTTTCTCTGACTCTTAAGAGTCTTCCCGCAGTGCGCCGGGGGAACTCTTAAGAGTCTCCCGGCAGCTCCCGGGTTAAGGGGTCAAGATTATTGTCAAATTCGTTGGCGCTACCTTTAGTATTTATTGTAATCCTCAGTCATGATGTTTCTGTCAGAAATGTGCAAGGGTTAACACATTCCAAGTCGCAACTCAAAGTTCCCATTCCCGGTTAGATAGAGATAGATGGGCAGCGTTTTCATACTGAATGCCCCTGTTCACCTAGCAGTAAATTGGAACCTGGAGAGCTAATTAATGCTATCATAAAGGACTCAAAAGGAGGAAGAAATTCCTGATGCATGGCAGAAAAGAGTTTTAGTAAATACATACAGTATACAGGGTGTTTCATAAATACCTTTCATAAATTTCAGAATGAATAGACCTAGCAATAATAAATATACTTTACTATGTGACGGTTTTGGAAATTTCTCATATTTACCGGGATATTACACATTTTAGTTTAAATAGGAAAGTCTAGGGGATGAACACAATCAGTAGATTACCATCACCTCAATTACTTTATTTTGTCATAAATGTTTGAACATCAATGTATTTTACAGTATTTACAATAGGTATTCTTGGTGACCATGTAATCGGACCTTTTATGTTACCTACAACGACTTACAGACAATGTGTACACCAGATTTCTTCAGGATGACTTACCCATACTACTTGAAGATGTGCCTCTCAGAACACGTAGACAAATGTGGTTCATGCAGGATGGGGGGGGGGGCTCCAGCTCACTTTGCACGAGGTACGAGGGATTTCCTTAATGCTATGTACCCTGATAAGTGGATAGGCCGTGGTGGTCCCATCGCCTGGCCACCTAGATCACCGGACCTAACTCCACTTGACTTTCATCTTTGGGGACACTTGAAGAGCAGGGTGTATGCTACACAAATCAACACCCGTCAGCAACTGTGGCAACGAGTTCAAGAGGCATGCAGAGAAGTAAGAAACACACCAGGGATATTTGAAAGAGTGCGACAGTCTCTTTGCGCCGAGCCCAAGCCTGTATCAACGAGGGTGGGAGAAAATTCGAGCAACTATTGTCAATACTGTAAAATACATTGATGTTCAAACATTTATGACAAAATAAAGTAATTGAGGTGAAGGTAATCTACTGATCGTTTTCATCCCCTAGACTTTCCTATTTAAACTAAAATGTGTAATATCCCGGTAAATATGAGAAATTTCCAAAACCGTCACATAGTAAAGTATATTTATTATTGCTAAGTCTATTAATTCTGAAATTTATGAAAGGTATTTATGAAACACCCTGTATATAAACATAAGGGTGATTCCTTAGATAGGAAATTATAGGGGTTTGAAAATACTCGACCAAGTCATGAAAATCAGTGGAAGCGTCTTTGAATTGCATGATCAGGAAAAGTGTCGACGTGCAATTCGTATTTATGTCGGGATGTGGCACAACCAATGTTATCTTTATTCTTAGGCAACTGCAAGAGAGGTTCTTAGAGAAAAACAGGGAGTTATACCTATAGTAAGATTTGTAGACCTGGAGAAGGCCTTTGACCGGGTGCCAAGGGAAGTGCAAGAAAGTGCAGACACACAGCGAAGCACACCACCGACCAAGGCCTAACGATTTCTATCCACCATCTGAATAACATAGAACTTTCTTAAACTGCCTAAAATTGTCTAACGTTAGCAATAATAAGTTATAAAAAGGTATCATTGCACTAGAGGGCTTAAACTATAAAGACTATAGCATACTTCTAGAGGAAAAGATATTGCAGTTAACTACAGTAGCATTTATTTTAACCACACTTGTACATTATTATTTTGATTATGCAATATCAACATCCGAGTGCAATCACTATTAGCAAAGCAATATATTAGACTTTTAATATCCTGAATATAAACACCATTTGAAGAAGAGCACTTTATAGACGTTTTGCAGATAGCTTCTTCGGGTCACTAACGATACTACTAAAATCGGCTTAGTTGTTGTTGTTGTTGTTGTTCCCCAAGGCCCCGAGCAAGGCCAAGGCCATAACCGAGCGCCCCCACAGAACCCTCCCTGCCGACCACAATAAAGCCTGGGTGACCGAAGCCACTCCATGGTAGGGTGCTGATTAGTTCCAGATGATGGCAAATTGAATTCCTTAGCAGTTGATTTCTCAATACATGTACTTAACCAATGAACTGCTAGAACTTGTGCAAAATAAAAAGTCAAGTTGATGAAGGGGCGGGGCGGGGGGGGGGATACTGTAAAGTGGGGAAGGAGTGGAGGGCGGGGTATGGAAAGATGCCACTAATTTCTATGTGTCACCCAAATTTCAGACATTTCCTGGCACTGGCATTTGAAGGGTAATTTTTACACATGTTTAAATACCATGGCTTCCAAGATGACCTTCGCAGTCCATGGGTTAATGAACATATATGAAACTACTATGTCTCTGCCATATAAACTACTATGTCTCTGCCATATAAACTACTATGTCTCTGCCATATAAACTACTATGTCTCTGCCATATAAACTACTATGTCTCTGCCATATAAATACCAAGTGTTCATTCTTAACAGAACTACAAAATCTTCGCTATAGCTGAGTAATCAAGATGACATGACAATTTACCATCAGCTGGAAATTAACCGACTATAACAACAATAGTGAAGTGAAGAGGGCGGGTGCCCAACCCTGAAAGGGGTTGAAATAGGGAAGCTATCCCCCCGCCAAAGGCGGCTTTCTAGGGCCTTTCCTAGCTGATGCTGAGAGGATTGGGTTCTAGTCATGTGGTGATGGGCTGGTCTATCAGAGTGAGAACTGAGCGATCTCTGCCATACCCATAGCTTACTCTGACTGTTCCTTTTACTTATATATTTTCTAGATCTCAAGTGACGGCGTCTTTTCCGTGGATTGACCTCCCAATCTACCAAGATTGGAAGCCAAAGCGTCACATTTTTCCTTTGCCCCTCAACTTTCTCTTCATAATTGCTGAGGGGCACAGGGCCCTGGGTGGGGCTTTGGTTTCCCGGGCGTTTCCGCACCTTCCTCAGCTCCCCGCCATGGAGTGGCTTCGGTCACCCAGGCTTTATTGTGGTCGGCAGGGAGGGTTCTGTGGGGGTGCTCGGTTATGGCCTTGGCCTTGCTCGGGGCCTTGGGGCTGTTCAGCCAGGCAGCTTGGCAACAACAACAATAGTGAAGTGCTCCTCCTCAAATGGTGTTTTTATTCCTTGTCAACTTTCAGAGTTTATTATAACATTCTAGTATCCTACTAAATAACTTTAAATACTGTACAATAACTCCTTTAATCTGGAAAGCAGGGAACCCGGACCCGGATGCAAGACGTCAGAAGTTAAGGCAAGGGGAGAGGCATAATAAACCTAAGAATTAGCGACATATTCCTTGCCTAAGACATCATAAAGTCCTCATATTCTCCAAAAATATAATTATTGTAACATTTGTATATTACTTGAAGCTAAATACTGTATATAAATAAATAAAATTGTGGTAATTGAAGAAAAACTATCCTAAATTATAATACACATTTTGACTTTATTTTTAGAAATGACGTCTTATTCTGGTTAGCAATGAATAACATTCTTTAGCTTATAATATACCTCTAGGACTCAAAGGGGTAAGTATGATCTCAATAAACACTCTGAATAAATACACTTTGGTAAGAGTCGGCCAGGGAATAGCCAAGTGTGGAAATATACAGCCCATTTTCTCTAGCCCTTTTTTAGTTATGGGGGTTAGGTGTCAATAATACTGGCCTGATTACAATGAAAAGACTTAGTTAGCGAGGTAATACTGTTGGAGATGACAGGAATTATAATTGTAACCAGAATATGGTGAAAATGAGATCATGGTACTGAAGAGGTTAAAGTTGCCATCTATAATAACAGCTGCTCAGATCTGTAAGAAGACACTCATTTGTATGTCATTATCCTTGGGCTTTTTAAGGGGGGTCACCTGCTTTGTTTTATCTTTCTCTCCTTTTCTCTCTTTCTCTGATTTGTATCCATTTGGCCCCATTCAGCCAACTGTTTTAAGACATTTGTCCCCATCCAGGTGTCTATTTTTTCCTGGCAGGCGATAGCGAGCCAGCATTGTATGGAGAAATCCGGCTTTGCCGGAGACATTTTTCTATTGAAAAATTTATAAATTTGGCTTACTCTAAAACAAAAATATATATATGCTGGATGGGGTTAAACGTCTTAAAACAGTAGGCTGAATCGGGCCAAATGGATACAAGCCAAAGAGAGAGGGAGAGAAGGAGAAAAAAAAAGCGAGGTGGGCTCCCTTAAATAATTGAAATTCACTACGATATAAATGTCATCTTACACGTGCATATCTGTTATTTTAGATTCCCTGATGATGAAGTAAGTGTCTCTAAAACCTAGCAATAACAATAGACAAGCTTAACGTCTTCTAACAAGCGTAATGCATAAGTGCGCGGAATTTCGGTGCGAGTATCCTAGGTTCGAGTCCTTGGAGTGCCACATGTAATTGTTGATTTCATTAATTGAGTTTAGAAGTAAAATTGTTTGGTGAAAAATATGAAGAAAAGTATGAATTTATACAGTATATAATAAATGATATAGTGTACAGTACAGTATATAGTGTACAGTACAGTATATAGTGTACAGTACAGTACAGTATATAGTGTACAGTACAGTATATAGTGTACAGTATATAGTGTACAGTACAGTATATAGTGTACAGTACAGTACAGTATATAGTGTACAGTACAGTATATAGTGTACAGTACAGTATATAGTGTACAGTACAGTACAGTATATAGTGTACAGTACAGTATATAGTGTACAGTACAGTATATAGTGTACAGTACAGTACAGTATATAGTGTACAGTACAGTATATAGTGTACAGTACAGTATATAGTGTACAGTACAGTATATAGTGTACAGTACAGTATATAGTGTACAGTACAGTACAGTACAGTATATGTAATTCACTAGGATATTAATGTTTTCAAACAAGTGTGTGTATTTGGTGTTTTTAGATTTGCCTGATGATGGAGTGTCTCCAAAATGTAGCAACGACTATAGACAAGATTAATGTGTTTTTCTATCAAGCCCTGGTGTTTCTCTTCATTATTCATCTCCACTTCCTACGAACAAGATCAATAGCTGATTTATATAATATATAGTATTCACCTAAAGTTAAAATAAATAACTAATAATATTAAATATATACACAATCTTATACAGTGCTCTAATTATTATTAGGGTTACCATGAATAAAATTACATACGTACTCAAAGATAATACTGTAGTGACATCACCATAGAAGAGACCCTATAGTAACAGATCGGCCAACCTCCACCATCTTGGTGCCACTGGTGTCATTAACCCCTTCAGCACGATGATGTCATTTTCATCATATTGTGGTTACCATTAGACAATTTTCTTAAGCTTATTATCTACCATAAGGACTGATGATGGTAATGCAGTTGTTAATGCTGTGCACTCCCCTGATTGACAGGGCTAGGGTGTGCACTTGTTACAGTGATTGACAGGGCTAGGGTGTGCACTTGTTACAGTGATTGACAGGGCTAGGGTGTGCACTTGTTACAGTGATTGACAGGGCTAGGGTGTGCACTTGTTACAGTGATTGACAGGGCTAGGGTGTGCACTTGTTAGTGATTATACTGGACATTTGCCACCAATCACTAGACCTTAGTGTCCAAATTCTTGACATCAACCAATGGAACAGGTGTGGGATTGAACTGCTGACCCTTCAATCAGCAGTCAAAAAGGTTGTTTATTACTGTTCCCTACGGTACAATAAGAGTTAAGGCATCAAAATAACATCCAAAGACATGGATGGCCGCTCTCTCTTACAACAGGGTCAGAGGGGTTAAAATAAATAACCTCAAACTGAAAAATTATCAGTAAGAAAACCCATTACAAGAATACTCCAATAAAAAAATAAATATAGAAGGTATAATATCACCACCATTGCTCAACCCTTTCAGTAAGACGACGTAATTGTCGTCATAAGGGGAGATTTCCACCTGGAGGATTTTATTCTGACCTCTTTCTCCCTCATGTTTAGCCCCATTGCTTGTGAGATTTAAAGATGCTTGCCCCATTAGTTTGGCGATTTTAAGAACCCTCGCCCCATTTCTGTCAATTTTAAGACCATTCGTGCCATTTAGGTATCGATTTTTTCCTGGCGAGCGATAGCGAGCCTGTAATTTAAGGGGAACCGGCCTTTGGCCGGGATTTTTTTTTACAGAAAAATGTACAAATTTATCTTGAAAGGGGGTCAAGGGGGAGTAATTTTAAGCTTGATGGAAGTCTTGGGAATCAACTAAAAATCTCCCCTTAATCTGGTTACCATTAAATTATTTTCTTTGGCTTATATTCTAGCTCTAGGGCTTAGTGGGGTAAGTAGCATTTCAATAAATCATATGTATAACACAGAACTTTCTTAAGGGGGTCACCTGCTTTTTTTCTCTCCTTTTCTCTGGCTTATATTCATTCGGCCCCATTCAGCCTATTGTTTTAACCCGTACAGCCCCAGCGACGCGTCTGACGCGTCGGCGATGTATGTAACGCACAGCCCCAGAGACGCGCCTGACGCGTCACCCTAATTGCGCCGACCGTAACCTCAGGTGTAACCACTCAAGAGGGCTCAGATTTGTATGGGAACTGTGTACGTATCCCACGCAACCGTGCCGATGGTTGAAAACTCTCAAAGTCCACGTGCGTGCGCGTGAGCGCGCAATAACCTGTTTTTTTGGGGTAATTGCCTTCAATTTTTTACTCTTGTAAAATACGTTTTCGGGGGCTCTGTAGGACCATTTTTAAAGCTTTTTGAGCGGTTTTTCGTGGTTTTTCCTTCATTCCTAACCCATTCGCTATTGTTTCTGGAATAAAACAATTTTTTGAAAACCGGCCGGGTTCTGGTGAACAAACATTACAAAACTAGCTGGGGCTCCACGGGTTAAGACAGTTATCCCCATCTCGCTAGGAAAAAAATCTACACCTGGATGGGGATAAAAGTCTTAAAACAGTAGGCTGAATGGGGCCGAATGGATACAACCCAGAGAGAGAGAAAAAAAACGAGGTGGGCCCCCTTTAGCTGCATAAATTCATCAAATGTTAGCCAAAATAAAAGGTGTCATCATACTGAAGAGGTGAGTGAGGGATGTTAGAAGAATACTTTGTTAAGGCATACAGTTTTTGATTCACTAATACAGTACTGTAGAGTATAATTTGGTAGTAGCCATTACATATCAAACATAATGCTTATAAAATTAATATATTAAGCCTTCCTTCCAATCCCTCTCTGGCAGAACTTAGTACAGTACTGTACTGTACTGCAGACAAGCAACTACTTATCTGATCATCTATTTGTTTATATAATGTGATAGCCAATGTTTCTTGATTACATTAATGTAGATTATTGTAAGCAAAATAACTGATAATAT
Organism: Paralithodes platypus; assembly: GCA_032716605.1. Lineage (NCBI taxonomy): Eukaryota > Metazoa > Arthropoda > Malacostraca > Decapoda > Lithodidae > Paralithodes > Paralithodes platypus. The sequence continues at coordinate 56,932,048 of CM064566.1, read as the reverse complement.
CATAGGAAACAGGAACTTAACCCTTGCTCTACCAGCGACGGCTATAGCCGTCAGTAGATAATTAACTCTACAGTCCACAGGCCGTAGCTCGATTGGTAGAACGTTCGCCTGGTAACCGTGAGGTTGACGGTTCGAGCCTCGGGCCAGCCAGTGTGTTATTGGCAGACGTCAGTTCTGTTGGTGAACAGTGCGGTCTAGCAATCTGTGGCAACTATTCACTAAGTCCCTGATTCATCAGGGCACCCACCCTAGCCTTGCTATTCAGCAGGGAGTGTATGGTGGTAAAAACTGCATCATCATCATCATCAGTCCCAGCGACGACTATAGCCATCAGTAATGTACTTTCCTTGTAACTGCCTGTACAACTCTGTACCTGGTACCACGACCGTTTGAGCACTGCTCCCGATATGGCAACACTTCTCAGTTTATATAAGAACCACTGAAGGGTGAGAGAGCCAGTCTTGCCTCATCTCCTGACGTGGAAAGGTGGTCTCTCCTGCCATTTTGGCCACATTGCTTGGGACTGGGGGGGGGGGGGGGGAGACTTTTATTACTGTATCCTACGGTACTGAACGGGTCAAGATAAAAACATTTAACCCTTATGTTGACAAATGGGCATGCATTTTACTGTAGGCCCAGAAGTCATTAGCCCAAAAATAAAAAGTACTGTCGAGTAAAATATAATGATCATGGTCCGAGTCACACGCCATCAGCTGATACACTTCCACAAGCCCCTAGGATATTATATTCTCTCTCCTCCCACTTCTGACAGATGAACAAATAACTCTTCCGTAATAAAAATAAGCGGTAACATTCTGTGGGACACGAGAACCGATGCCATTCTTAAGAGTTTAGCTGCAACGGTGAAAAAGATATAAAGCATTGGGATGTCACATATTGCAGCTCGCGCCATTATTAGACCCAGGATATGAATAACGTACCTAATCAGTGAATAATTAACTGATAGGTACGTTGTTTCCACATAGCGATTTTGATAAGTTGTTTTGACTTTTTACTGTGTTCGTCAAAGTTTTGGTTTGTTTATTTTGCAAGGTTTACATTATAATTAGTACACAGCTATAGATGATCATATAATTCGCTCCTTGTCTGCAGCAATAAGTTCCCGTGGAGAAAGCTTGGAAGGCTTATTATATTGCTATTACATTTGATGATCCAAGGCTACTACCAAATAAGAAGCTTACCTCGTTTTGTATATGGAGGGTCGTTAAGTGGTTTATTCATTATAGTTAGGCCAAACATCTTGACCACTAATATATATATAACACAAAATTGACATGAGTACTCAAGTTAATATTTCAGCCAGTACCATTTGGGACGAGTCACCCAGGGTATTGGTGTGGAAATTTACAGCCCATTTGTTCTAGCCCTATTAAAGTTACAGGAGTTAAGGGTGAAGATTTCTGGCCTAACTATAATCAATAGAGTATAGTTTGAGAGTATCTATAGTACAATACTTGTCCCACATGCACAGTGTCCACCTTTCAACTGTCTAGAACTGTACAGCAATTCCTCATTTAAAGTTGTAGTTACGTTCCTGAAAATCAACACTTTAAATGAAATTTTAAGTGAAGTATTTAGTTTGTAATTATTATTGTGATTTTGGAGCACTTTTGTCTGATTTACAACCTGAATGGGGTGAAGCGTCTAACTAATGGGGTGAAACTTCTTAAAATCTGCAAACTAATGGAGCGAAACAGAGGAAATCTAAAAAGACCACCCTTGGATCAAATAGAGTTATTACTGAATCCCGGTATATATACATAAATATACTGTACAACAAAACTACCAAACAAACTACAGTATTAACACCATTAATATCATAATATATGATATACAATATATAAATTTCGCCTTGCCCGGGAATAGAACCCACGATCTTAAGCATGCATCCCACAAGCAAGTTTATTGGCTACATATTTAGGAGCCTTGAATCCACTGCAAGTCTCCATATTATTATGATTGATTTTGCGGTTTATTCTTATATAAATTAGACTGTACACCATTAAGAGCTGTACGATACAAATTACAGTCATAATGTATGTATGTGTGTGTATACTGTACTCAGGCACATACCCCATAGCTGAGGGTGGCCAACTCGAGACAGAGCCCGAACAGAAACAACATTTAAAGTTCCAATTCTTAGGGTCCAGGACCACTTTCACGTTCCCTCGCCCCATACTCGTCAAGTAGCTGAATTTTACAAGGGTAGGAGGATTCCTAGCCCCATGCCCCCAGAAGGAAAAGTAGGACAGTAAAAGAGACAGACAGAAAGAAGTCATAATGAAAGCGGTAATTGTCCGACAGTAGACTAGATTTTAGCTATAGTCTATTTGCTGCAAGTAGGTGAGAAATCATGACCTCTATCCTCTGTAACTCAAAAAGGGCTAAAGCAAATTGGCTGTAAATTTCCACATCTATTCCTTGACTGAATCTTCCGAAATTGTAGAAGTATTAGCTCGATTACTCTAGTCGTTCAAGATTTCTCGCCTACTTACAGCGAAGACTATAGGTATTTACTTGGATACTGTGGCTCAGATACATATACCACTAAAGTGCTTGTGTGATGCCGGCTTTAGGATAAACCCTTTTTTTTAGTTTGTTTCAGCTACATTCAAAACAATTTTATGAAGCTTAAGAACGATCTGTGGGAGTTAAAAGGGATAAATGAGAGAGTTAGGTCTTTTAATTACCAGAGGCCCTTACTAAACTGTATAAAAGTCTATTAGTTGCCAGAATATAATGAAAAGAACGTCACCCTCTTACCAATCAAGCTATAACCCCCTGGCTTTTAATTTGAAGATCGTGAGTTTGATTCCCGGCCAGGGCGAAAAGTATTTGTATGTACTTTTGAGCTTCCAATTAGTGTGCAGAATTACGGTGTGAGTATCCTAGGTTCGAGTCCTTGGAGTACCACACGTATTCATAACTTTCATTGATTTCACTAGTTAGGTTTATTTGTAAATTAATTGGTGAGTTGGTGAAAACAAATATGAATATACTGCATATACTGTATGACGTAATTTTCATCATACAGGTATTCTGGTTACCGTTAGACAATATTCTTAACCTTATAATCTACCTCTAGGACTTAAAAAGGCTAATAATAATGTATCAATAAAGTCTCTGTGATAAACATCGGTCCTTCTTGAACTGCACAAAATCATCTTCAGCACAATGACGTCTTCTTACTTTTTATTCTGGCTAAAATTGGAACATTTCATGCAGTTTTAGAAGGACCTATGTTATTTAGAGGCATTGTTGTGATAGGTTTTACCACTTGAAGTCCTAGAGGTAGATAACAAGCTATAACAAATTGTCTAATGGTAACAAGAATACGATGAATATTATGTGCTGAAGGAATAAAAATTATTAAAGCGCAAAGCTCACCTTACCAGATATCCCCATTATCATCCTTGTCATGTGCAATATACCCCCATGTGCAATACTAGGAGGCTGGGTTTCTTATGCAATTAACCCCTTCTATACCGGTGATCTACTTTTCATTATATTCTGGCAACTATTAGACGATTTTATTGAGCTTAGGAAGGACGTCGACCAATCAAAAGGCTACAAACTATCTCAATGAATCCTTTTACCTACCACATATCCTTCCTAATCCTCGTAAAATCGTCTAAAAGTAGCTGAAATCAAATTAAAAAGACGTCGCCGGTACAGAAGGGGTTAAATACAAGCAAATTTTGTTTTGGGGGGGGTGATTAGGGACGTCATAAAGAGCCGAAAGAGTACAGTCACGAGCCATAGTCCCTTGCCTTTAAAGATTCAAATGGGTGTCCAGGTATTATGGCTTGTGACTGTACCTATATTAACATATTACCGCCCTGGAGTCAGGCCACTGGGTGCCATTTGATTTCCAGTCTCTATGTTTCCTATGTAGCAGTCAAAACACTCGATGCAGTTAGATAAATAAACAGTGATAGAGAAAGAGGTATTAATATAATATGATTAGTAGCATCAGCGTAGTAATGAAGTATACAATGACATATGAGATACAGCGCGCGAGTACAAGTCAGGATGGCGTCTACTGTATATGCTAAGTTTGAGGGACGCTACATTATAAAGGTACCCTCGGCATCATAAATAAAGCTTTGGGAAGGGCTAATGGCAGTCACGTCTAGTAATATGAATTCTAGCGATATTTTAGACATTTTAGCCATTTCAGCAACATTCTAAAGATTATAGTATTATTCGAGTGATGTTTGGCATTATACAGTACTATCTAGCGACTTCTGAGCGCGGATCTAGGCTATCTAGCGGTATTATGTCTTGTTTTGGAATCCCTGGGACCAGGTATGGCTATCTTTTTTCTGTTGAGATATTTATTATCTGCTGTCTGAGGATGTGGGTGGAGATAAATCTGGTGTCATCCATAGAATAAAGGCTACTTTAGTTATGTATTGAAGCAGGAGTGTGTAGCATTAATTAAGTTCATCTGTTGAGTACGTCCTTGTTTTACCAGACCAGCCTTTGTGTCGGTGCAGTTTTGCGAGGGGACCCTTTATGACATCATCACCCCCCATAAAATAGAAACATCTTATTTAGAGTTATTTGCTAAATTAGAGTAAAAAATTATAACAAAACAAACCACAAATGCATTATTTGACATATTAACATGTTTAGAAGAGTGATAAGAACATGAAGTGATTCTGGGTAAGCTGTGCTCAATAAGTTCCTTGCTGGTGTTGACAACGTGTGTATGTGTGAGTTAGTGAGTGTGTATATGTGTCAGTATGTGAGTGTGTGTATGTCTATATGTCAGTATTTATAAATTTGATTGGTATTTGTTTGGTGTTGGGAGTTAAATTAATGAATTAGATTATTGGTATGTGTGAGTTTCTGTATGTGTATATGTGTCAGTAAGCATTTGTGTGTACATGTGAGTATGGGTATCTCTATGTATGTGAGCTTGGCTATGTATTATACAGTACAGTACATGTATGTGTATGTGTGTTGTATAGGTGAATGTGTTATTATGTGTATGTGAGTATGAGTGTGTGCATGTGAGTTGGCTTATGTGCAAGCGAGTTATACATGTGTATGTTAGTGTGGGTATGTGTGCGTTTTTATCATAACCATCCTCAGTGTATGCGTGGATTGAGTCAGAGAGAAGAGTTGCTCGTCCTACAGTTCTCACCGGCCCAATCTGTTTGTGGGCCTTTCCAAACCTTAGCTGCATCTCTGTTAAAAATGAAAGTACATATTATAAGAATGCTACTGCTGCTACTGCTACTACTATTACTATTTCTACTACTACTACCCTGCACTACTACTACTACTGTGGTGATGGGCTGGTCTATCAGAGTGAGAACTGAGCGATCTCTGCCATACCCATAGCTTACTCTGACTGTTCCTTTTACTTATATATTTTCTAGATCTCAAGTGACGGCGTCTCTTCCGTGGATTGACCTCCCAATCTACCAAGATTGGAAGCCAAAGCGTCACATTTTTTCCTTTGCCCCTCAGCTTTCTCTTCATAATTGCTGAGGGGCACAGGGCCCTGGGTGGGGCTTTGGTTTCCCGGGCGTTTCTGTCCTCCTCAGCTCCCCGCCATGGAGTGGCTTCGGTCACCCATGCTTTATTGTGGTCGGCTGGGAGGGTTCTGTGGGGGCGCTCGGTTATGGCCTTGGTCTTGCTCGGGGCCTTGGGGCTGTTCGGCCAGGCAGCTTGGGGAACAACAACAACAACAACAACAACAACTACTACTACTACTACTACTACTACTACTACTACTACCCTGGCCCTGCACTACTTCTACCTCTACTTCTACTACTACAAATAATAATAATAACAATAATGATAATAGTAATACTGTACTGTAAAAATAAAGATATTAGTTGTTGTTGTTGTTGTTCCCCAGGCTGTCTGGCCAAACAGCCCCAAGGTCTCGAGCAAGGCCAAGGCCATAAACGAGCGCCCCCACAAAATCCTCCCTGCTTACCACTAACAAAGCCCGGGTGACCGAAGCCACTCCAAGGCAGGGAGCTAAGGAGGGTGCGGAAATGCCCGGGAAACAAAAGCTCCACCCAAGGCCCTGTGCCCCTCAGCAATTATGAAGGGAAAGTTGAGGGGTAAGGGAAAAATGTGACGCTTTGGCTCCCAATCTGCCAACTTCTAGGTTGGCAGTAGGGAGTTCAATCCACGGAAAAGACGCCACCACTTGAGATCTAGAAGATATATAAGTAAAAGGAACAGTCAGAGTAAGCTATGGGTATGGCAGAGATCGCTCAGTTCTATCTCGGATAGACCAGCCCATCACCGCATGACTAGAACCCAATCCTCTCAGCATCAGCTAGGAAAGGCCCTAGAAAGCCGCTTTTGGCGGGGGGATAGCTCCCCTATTTCAACTCCTTTCGGGGTTGGGCACCCGCCTAAAGATATTAGTAATAATAAGTGATAATAATACTGTAAATACATGCAGTACATAAATTTAAAGACTGAGTTCTCCACACAAAGTGCAGTTCCAGTCTCACGTCCTAATGGCGGCGCTCCAGGCAGCCCTGTTTGGAGCGCCGCCATTAAGATATAGCTTTGAAAACTTAAGGGCATGATTTATGTCGGAGTGTACAGTCGAGGACATAAATCGTGGCCTGGTTTCAAATTATCCCTAACTGAATGGAATCTACCTATTTCGGACATACTGGAAAAAAATATATAATGAAGCGCAGTTATGGGATAAATACATGATATTATGGAAAAACAAGTATGTCTGCGGTGTTCTTCCATAATGCAGAGCCATTTATCCATAACTGTAGCTTATACACTTTTATCCAGAAATGTCCGAAGTATACCCCCTTGACCAAAGTTAGGCAATTTTACGGTAACACATTACCACATACAGTAGACAACTCATCGCTACAGGAATATGAGGTCTGTGGGGAGCTGTGGTCTGTGAAGATCTGTAGTGTAATGCATAAGTGCTCAGAATTTTGGTGCGAGTGTCCTAGGTTCGAGTCCTTGGAGTGCCACATGTATTTGTTGATTTAATTAATTGAGTTTAGAAGTGAAGTTGGTTGGTGAAAAAATATAATGTTGGGAGTCTGGTGGTCTGCATGTGATAAATTTCTGTGTAAGGAGACAAAAGGCCTGTAAAGTGTTCCCTCCAAATTAAAAGAGTAACAGAGAGCCAAATTTAAGTTATGTGAAGAGTCAAAATGTCTGGACACACGGAGATTGAATCAGTTTATGTCATAGGATGAAGGAAAGATAGACTGAGGGAGAGAGTTCCAGAGTGTAGTTGTTAAGTGAAAGACTGGGATATTTGGTTCACTCTTGGGTTAGAGAGCTGGGGAAAGGGCGAGAGGAAGGGGGAGGAGGATTCTAATCTAACTATCGATAACATTTCCGATATATTTAAATGTATTTTTCCACATAAAGATTTAGCTTAGTATGTTGTTGTTTCGATAGTTTTATATTTTAATAAGTTTGTTATACTAATTTGAACAGTAACTTTCGAGTTCGTTTTCAAGTTAAATATGTTAATTACTAACCTAAGAGAATGTTGAGTGGAAGACTGGGAAAACTGGTTCATTCTTAAGGCTGGTTCAGACGGACATGTTTTTATCCACCGTCCCTTGGGGGCTGAGAATTGGAAGGGCAACTCTCGCCGTGGTGTCATATTTCACTGGGGAATTCAGAGAACCAACTGGTTGGTTTCTTAGCTACTCGCCGCTCCCAGTTGTTGGCGTATATCCGATACAATAACTTGGCCGCTTGTTTGGCCACCTTTCGTACCACACGAAAAACAAAAGACGTTGAGTAATGCGTGTTTGTTTACATTCATACCATTTCACTTCAAGAAACAAAAACGATATATTAAGCAGGTCATATACGAAGAAGATATATGATACAATTCTGAAAAGATAAGAAGAAAGAAGAGGAAAAAATAATAATTACAGAAATATGAAAAGAAGGATAAAAGTCGGTCAACTCATTCACTTGATAACAACAAAACAAATAGAAAGGCAATCTCACTAACCTAACGTCAACCAGTCGTGTATACCACTATATCCCAAGCACCAACAGACGCATTAGGTTTATCTTAAGTTTATTCTTAAGTACAGTATGTCTGCCAAAACAAAACGCTTACGATCTTGTGAGTTGGTACAATATCCATTGTTAATATTTTAATATAGTTTGCCATCGCCTGTTTTCTTTTAATTACTCCCATCATTGTATTGTAACCGCCAGCATTCAAGGACTTGCCAATAATAACAACTAGAGCTTACCAGCCTTACGTCATGTATTTATCTCACCCCTGCTCATTATAACCATCATCCTGCACCCCTGAGACCCCCTACAAACATGAGTGGCCCAAAGATGCACTCATATCACTATGTAAATTGATACATGTGGATTCTGCTTGGTCATTCTCCATCCCCAGTCCATAACCTTTGACTTGGCTCTCTCGTGTGAACACTTTTTGAATCTCGCCGGAAATTTTACAGCAACTCTTCCCCGTCCTGGAAGGACAGGGAAGAGGATTGGAAACAAAAACTGACCATGTGAACCGGCCTTTAGGTTAGAGGAAGACTGGGAAAATTGGTTCACTCTTGGGTTATAGAGTTGGGGAGGGGCATTCTAATCTAACTATACAACGATAACATTACTAACCTAAGAGTATGTGCAGACAACGTGGAAGACATGTACCACAAACTGGCCCCCAATATGGCCGACCAGGTACGTAGGGGTCCCAGCAACAGGGCCATTGTTCCGTAGGCAAGCCAGAAGAAGTACGCCGTCACCATCTGCACCAGTTTATTGGGTTATACAGTCTGTTCACAATAATTAGGCCAGAAATGTTGACCCTTTCACGCATTTATGATGCAGACGTTGCCAGATTAGCAATAAGAAATAGAGTTCTCTCACTCTTATAATTACCTCTCCAAAATTAGTTTTCTGCCCACAGCTAACTCAAAGACAACTGCAGAGGTTGAAGTAACTAAACTAAAGGTTTCTAAATACCCTGACGGTAACAGAGGCTTTAAAGTATCCCCAATAGGCTCAAAATCGCGTCATATGTCGGAGAGGGTTAAGCCAGAAATCGTAACTCTGTCTTGTATCATAGGAAGGGATGTAATAAATGGGCTGTATTTTTCCACACCTAGTCACTGGTTGGCACTTTCCAAATAGTAGAAATAACAGCTCAATTGCTTAGGTAATTTTTTAGTTACGTATATGTTTAGACTATTTTAGCTACTTTTAGACTTTACGTCCTAAATGGCAGCTTTCCAGGCGGCTCTGTCAAGGGCTGCCTCTGTTGTAAAGTTCTTACAGTAATTTTGTAATTGGACCGGAGTACCTGATCCCACGTCATTCTAGGTCTACCCCTACGTGCAGCTCCCCCCACGTTCACAGTCCAGTATTTATTCACCCAGTTTACATCCGCCGCTAAAATACTTGTGTGACACCAGCTTTGCATATACTGTACTGTACTGTATAATTTTGCATAAAATTTCTGGATACGCAAAACTTTTATGGCGCCTTATCTCCCTTCCATTGTTGTAAATTTTTGAAATTTAGATTTATGTATTTATATATGCACTACAACAGTATTTATATATGCACTACAACAGTATTTATATATGCACTACAACAGTATTTATATATGCACTACAACAGTATTTATATATGCACTACAACAGTATTTATATATGCACTACAACAGTATTTATATATGCACTACAACAGTATTTATATATGCACTACAACAGTATTTATATATGCACTACAACAGTATTTTAACTAACAATTAGGCTAAATATCGAGGTCTACAGGTCCAACTTCCTTATAAACCGAAGCTGGCAAGTGGTGAATTACTTACCTGTATAGTAATAATGATGAGTGGGAAGAGATGACGACACAAATATTGTGGAAAGTTGCACTCACGATCCACATACACCGCCCTAAACCTGTACAATATAAAGTAATACGTCAATGATCCACCTCCAAGGGGGGACAACACTATCACATAGGGGGGAAAATAAAAAAAAAAAACAAAAAAAAACACACACACACAAAAAAAAAAAAACACACAAATTCACACACATATAGGATTGTGTTCTTTTATTTAATAATTTTAATTTTAGTAAGCGTTGTTTCCACATAGCGTTTTTGATAATTTAATTTGACTTTATATTGTCCTTGTCCCAATTTTTTTTGTTTAGTTTGCAAGTTTTACATTTTAATCCAGGAGAAGACCAAGAGACCAGGGTTACCAAGGTCCCTCCAGCACCCCCCCGGCCCCCGACCACCCGGAGAGGTTCCGATCTCAGCAGGCAGACATGCAGCGAAGCCCTACCACCACAAGCCCGCCCACCACACTTCCAGGCGTACCCTTCATATAAACCGTCTCCCCGGTCCAGGCGCCTGATGGACTATTATCTAGTCCAACTTGCGCCCGACCCCTTCCCCCAAATGACCACGTGTTCACTCATCTATTCACAAGCATTCTCCATTCATTCCTGTTTATTACCACTTCCCTTGCTTGATCTACAGTATAGTCATTCCTCTATCATCCAAGGCTTGTCTTACACAGTCTCTTCATCATAATGGGGGTCTTCCTGCCCCTCTATCTCCCCTTGTATCTGACTCACATACTCTGTATTCTCTTTGTAAGCCTTTCATCTTCCATGCTCCATTATTAATTGGTAAATGAGACAAAATAGGTGCATAATTATAAGATAAAATTACATAATATTTGCTTCACTTAAAGTAGTTTTATTAAAACAGTCTTGCTTTTCAGAAACGTAAGTACAAGTTTAAGTGATGAAACACATTATTAGTCAAGTAACACCCCGTTCTTAACCTTAATCATCAATTACAAACCCCAATACACTTAGTCCATGAGCCAGGCCAGATATCGGTACCACCTGGGGTGACTAAACACGAATGGTACTAAAATGTTTATAGAGTGACTGTAAGTACATTAAGATATGATAGCCTTCTCGCACTGGTAGCTTAGTCTAATTTTTTTGATGCAATAGGGGCGCTACCCAAAAATAAAGATTTTTAGCGTGACGCTCGGCGTTTTCCTCATTTTCTTTAAAATCCATCACACAATCATCGCGAAACTTTGAACACCTATGTAGAATTATATTCTCTACCAGAGTTGTTCCTAGGTATTTTTCAAATTTCCTCATATTTCGGAATATACTCTATATTTTGGGTATTTTCCTCTAAATCTAGAATAAATCCTTAAATATGGGGAACATTGAAAAATATATTCTAACAGCTCTTGTAGCTTATTTGATTCTCTACAAGAATTATTCCGATGTGTATTTCAAGTTTCTCCATATTTAGGGGTTTATTTCATATTTGGGGATTTTTTGTTATATTTTGGGGATAATTTATTATTGGAAGGAGCAAACATATGTAGAGTGGTTTCCATGTAATGTGTTTGTTTGTTCATGGTTTAATGGTGATATTTTTTGCAGGTGTGTGTCGACTGTTTGACGGCAGGATGGAACCATCTGCGAGGAAGAGAGCACGGATCGACTGTATCATCCACTGCTCTGATGATGACAGCGATGCTCTGGTGTCACCACAGGATTTGGACTCCTGGAACACATTGCTCAGGGCTGCAGAAATCAGGCAGCATGATCCAGTCCTGGAAGCAGCCAAGGGCCTTGAAGAAGGAGGAATACCACACATACATTATCACCGTAAATGTCGTAGTCTCTTTACAATGAAGAAGTCACTGGATTCTATCCTTGCCAAGGGTGTCAAGATAGAATCAGCAAGCGTCGACCCCAGGAGGAGGGCATCAAGGGATGCCCCTAGTACTAGCAGGGTGTATGCCAAAGTATGTATCTTCTGCGAGAAGTCAAGCAAGTACATAAAAACAACAAAGACAAGGGAGCCACTCATACAGTGTGTTGAGCTACGAGCAGATGAGAAGATTCGCAGAGCAGCAATAAGGAAACTCAACCAGAGAATCCTTGGTTTAGTTAGCAGAGACCTTGTTGCTGCAGAGGGTCACTACCACAAGTCGTGCTACAAACTCTTCACAAAAGATGATTTCCCAGCGGCCGCCAGGTCGGGTGCAGGTGAAAATCAGGAAGAAAGCGAGGAAGCACGCTACGAAGAGGTTGAGACAGAAGCCCTCGAGGAACTCTGCTTGTATATAAGGACCAAATTATTCCCCAACCCAGAGGTACTGCCTATGACAAACCTCACATCTAGGCTTGAGAGATCCATGATGTCCCGTGGTATTATCCAACTGAAACCAGCGACAAAGAAACATGTTCGCCGAAAGATTGAAACCGAGTTTGGAGAATCACTACGCTTTGTCCCAGATGAGAAAGGAAAGCTTCTAATCTATCCACGCAGCCTCTCAATGGACGACCTTGCCCGGCAAGCACACAAAATGGCAAAAGACCTGCAAGAAGCAAGAGCAGCTAACTCTGAAGATGTCTTAACCAAAGCAGGAATGCAGCTGAGGAATGAGATCAATAAACAAGATGTGAGTCAGCCATGGCCTCCCGATACAGATCAGAATGTCATTCCTGCAGCAGTCACTCAATTCCTGCACACCCTGCTGACAGGAGAGTGTGAGTGTGAAACTCCCTCTGAAAGAGCTCAACGTCTTGCCACTTCCTTTGGCAGTGACTTGGTCTTTGCTGTTACCAGTGGCAAGACAAAACCACCCAAGCACGTACTGCTGACCAATGCTGTAAAGTCTTTGACAGGAAACACAGAACTGATCCGAACTCTGAATCGTCTTGGTCACTGTGTGTCTTACTCAATGTTTGAGGAGATCGATACAGCCCTTTGTATCCAGAAGCTGGAATGCTCAAAGGATGACATTCCACTGCCAGCAAACATCTACCCTGGTGTGTTCACAACCCTGGCCTGGGATAACATTGACCGACTTGAAGAGACCCTAAGTGGAGCAGGTACTTCTCATAGAGTCAATGGCATTGCTGTCCAGTCCAAGGTTGCAGGCTCTGTGCCAGAGAAAGTCCTGCCAGAGATTACCAAGTCCAAGATAAGAAGCATCACTCAGACATCATCAATGCTGCCAATATACAATGTTGGGCGGCGGGCAGGGCCACCTAGGATTGAGACTGCGTATGTCGACACTACCAAGGAAGTCCAGGATTCAAAGACAAAGAACCATATCTGGCTTCTTACTCGAATGTCAGACCATGAGGACCAGTCCATCAGCAGTTGGACTGGGTTCAACATCAAAATGCGCAGAGACATTGCAGTGGTTCAGGACACTGTAAGCTACCTGCCCACTATCAATGCTCCCGCAACAGAAATGTCCACCGTTAATGAAATCTTGGAACAAACGCATGCTATCATGCAGTCCTTACAGCTTAACAAGATTGTGTGCGTGTTTGATCAAGCACTCTATGCCAAAGCTGCCGAAGTTATCTGGAAACAAGAGAAGTTCAAGAACATTATCATCAGGATGGGCGTCTTCCACACAATCTGTAATCTCATCTCCACCATAGGAAAGAGGTTTCAAGATGCAGGTCTTAGAGATCTGTGTGTGGAATCAGGTATCATCGCAGAAGGATCAGTGTCAGGAGTGATGAACGGCAAGAGGTACAACAGAGCAGTGAGACTACACAAGCTCGTGTATGAAGCACTGATGAGGCTTGCATGGAAAGGCTTCCTTTCATGGCTAGAAGAAAACCATTCAAGGGACATACACCATCTAGATGAAACACTGAAGGACATCAACAGCTTTCACAGCAATGTGTCTCAGGGACTCTTTCAAGAGCTGATGGAGAGTGAATCATGCACACATATCATGAAGCTTTTCCAAGTTTATCTTGAGACCCTCAGAGATGAACACAACCTCTCAGCATTCTGGATGTCATACCTGGACATGGTTGAGATCATGCTGGACTTAATTCGAGCCTCCAGAGAAGGCAACTGGATGCTCCACCTAGGAGCAATCCGACAGATGATACCGTGGTGTTTTGCCTATGACAAAGTGAACTATGCCCGGTTCCTAACCTACTACTATGCCTTGATGTCTCGACTGCCCATTGAACACCCAGAGGTCCATGAACACTTCATGCAAGGTGGCTTTTCGGTCCAGATCGGTAGCAAGAATCCCTTTGGACGGATCCCTGTGGACCAGACAATCGAAGAGACGATCAACAAAGACACCCAGACACCAGGGGGCACAAAAGGCTTCAGCCTGAAAGGCGGAGCTGTCGCCAGGTACTACCTGACATCGGAGTATCGCAGCAGGTACTTAAGGCAGCTCAGGACTATGGTAGTAGGCCAAAAGTATACTGACTTCAGCCACCCAGACCTACAGATGCCCAGGATTAGAAGAGATGAGGCCGATGTCCAATCTTTAGTTCAACTGATGGAGACCAGCTGGTTGAACCCCTTCAACGCAGAGCAAGAAGATCTTGTCAGTTTGTCAACTGCGACTATGGCACCACCAGAAGTTGTCAAAGACCTTCTAGGGGCCTACAGAATAGGAGAGGATGCATATCAAGCCTTCAAGGAAGAGCGCCTGGAGATCGATACGCCAACTATACAGTTTCATGACACGATGACGAAGACGAAACTGAGAACGTTCACTAACATCAGAATGAAGCCACGCTCACAAGACCATGCCAAGGAGGTTATCTTAAAGGCTGACAGGAACCTATTTGGCCAGATGATCCTTGTTGCCGAGAACAGAAAGCTCAAAATGAGTGATGTCTTGGCTCATCCCCTGGGGCCTTTGCCTTGGGCACTTGCCAGCGGTGATGGGTCTCTCCGCAAGACCAACAAGGCTGCCCTCGCAAAGGAGTTAGAGAGGAATGTTTCTCCTGCAGAAGTGATACCCGAGCCCTCTGCTACCATAATTGATGGGATGAGCCTGGTCCACAAACTGAAGGGAAACGACAAAACTTTTTCACAGCTTGCAGGTACAGCACTGAGTCACGCTGTTCATGAAGGTGCTAAGAGCAGGCGCATTGATGTTGTGTTTGATATCTACAAGGAGACATCCATCAAGGATGCAGAACGAGCCAAAAGAAGTGCAGGCACAGGAATTCATTTCAAGAACATTCAACCTGGGCACAACATCCAGCAGTGGAGAAAGTTACTCGGTAGTTCCTCCAACAAGGCAAGTCTTATCAAGTTCTTGGTAGAAGAATGGAAGGCACCACAGCACAGGGAGAAGCTCAAGGACAAGGAGCTGTATGTCACATGTGAGCAGCGCTGCTTCAAGATCACCAAAGAGCAGTGGGAAGAGGCTCCTGAGCTTAAGTCAACTCAAGAAGAAGCAGACACACGCCTTCTTCTCCATGCACTTCATGCAGCAGAATCTGGGAACAAGTCTGTCATCATCACTGCAGAAGATACAGACGTCATGGTGTTGTGTCTTGGCATGTGCCACAAGATCCCATCCCATCTGTTCCAGAAGTGCGGGACGAAGAACCGGACAAGATTCCTGGATATCACCACACTGAGCCGCACACTGGGAGGCAGCGTGTGTGATTCATTGATTGGTATGCATGCCTTTACAGGCTGTGATACCGTCAGTGCATTCGCTGGCCGAGGGAAGATGACGACACTCAAGCAGGTGAAGATGGACAAGACATACCAGCATGCTTTTCACGAACTTGGACGCTCATGGGAAGTGTCTCCTGAACTCTTTGAGAAGCTACAGGAAATCACCTGCCACATGTACCTACCATCTACCCACACAACTAAGGTAAACAAGCTTCGGTATGAGCTGTTCTGTGCAAGACGTGGAGAGGTAGAGTCAAGTCAACTCCCTCCTTGTGAGGACTGCCTCTTCATGCATGCACTGCGTGCAAACTACCAGGCTGCGATCTGGAGGAGAAGTCTTCAGAGCCAGCCATTTGTTGCGAACCCAACAGACTGCGGTTGGATGACAGATGAGGACGGTAAGCTTGCCGTCAACTGGATGCGAGGCTCACCAGCACCAGATGCTGTTATGCAGCTACTGTCTTGCAAGTGTGTGCGGTCATGCGAACTCCCTAAGTGTACTTGCCTCAGCAATGGTCTAAAATGCACGGACATGTGCAGGTTACAGACATGTCAGAACAAGGCTATTGAAGAAGAGCCGGTGGCACAACAGTCAGATTCCGAGTCTGACGTAGATGATATTTAGGAGTAGTAATTTGCCATAATAGTATGTACAAGCCCATGGCATGCTTAGTGTGTATTTACAGGACTTGTATTAAATGTGACAATTACTATATGCATTTTGTTGACATTTAGGCATTCCTGTCCCCAAATTTGACATTTTAAAAAATTTCGGAATTTTCGGTAGGGTATGTCTATTCAAGAAGTGATAACGACCATTAAGCTACCAATGTGCAAGGGCTATCATATCAAAACATAAACTAGAGACATGTAGCAAGCTAAAAACACCTAAGAGAATTAGTCACCCCGGGTGGTACCGATATCCCAAAATTCGGGTCTTGGCTCATGGACTAACTTGAATAAACTAATAAAAGCATATGGTCCTCCCGGGATTCGAACTCGGGACACCACACCCAGAACATAAGCATCTAAACCATTACACCACCAACACAGAAAAGCTTACCTGAAGTCTGCACAGTGAGCGATGGCTAGGATCAGAGGCAGCTGGTATGTTATCATCTGAAACAATATATTCATAAAGATAGTTAACACTTCAGTACTGTACACTTGGATACCACAGTCTCTATAGTCTATTCGCTGTAAGTAGGCGAGAAATCATGCCCTCTATCATCTGTAACTCGAAAAAGGCTAGAGCAAATTAGCTGTAAGTTTCCACATCTATTCCTTGACTGACTCTTCCCAAATGGTAGAAATATTAGCTTGATTACTCTAGCCCTTTTTGAGTTACAGAGGTTAAGGTCATGATTTCTCGCCTACTTACAGCGAATAGACTATAGCCCACTCATCAATATTCGTGGACTTGAACCTATTTCTAATTATGGAAGTACTGTACAGTATATCTCTTGAAACAAATTCATAAAGATAATTGTCTATACATCAACTACAAAACTTTATATACTATTTATTGAAAAGCAAATAACAGTTGTTGTTGTTGCTGTTCCTCAGGCTGTCTGGCCGAGCAGCCCCAAGGTCCCGAGCAAGGCCAAGGCCATAACCGAGCGCCCCCACAGAACCCTCCCAGCTTATTACAGTACTGTATATCCCTGGTCTCTGGGTATTCTCCTGGGTGACCTAGATGTGTGTTTTGTCTGTGTTTTTTCGTTGTTTTGTCTTGTGTTTTGTGTTTTCCCTGTTCTTGCTCTGTCTTAAGTCTGCCACCCCCAAGAAAAAAAAAATAGGAAAAATGGGGATTGGGCCTGAGCATATAGATAGATATCCCAAAATCAATCCAGATAGTTATAATTGCATAAAGTAAAACATAGGGGGTCCAGGAATTCTTATGAGTGGGCTAGAGACTGGTATCCTAGTGTACCATGACGCTATTTTTACCTATTATTCTGGCTAATATTAGAACATTTTACTCAGATTTAGAAGGGCCAATGTTATTTAAAACTTGGAAAACAAACAAACCAAAACAGGGACGGCAAAATATAAAGACAAAAAATTTTTTTTACCGAGATTATATTTATCCCTTTGAATCCTAGAGGTATGTGCCTGAGTATATAGATGCATAGATAGATAGAATCCCAGAGGTAGATTATCTATGTTAAAATGTAAAACTTGCAAACTAAACAAACCAAAACTGGGACAAAGACAATATAAAGTCAAATTAACTTATCAAACTCGCTATGTGGAAACAACGCTTACTAAAATAACGCTTACTAAAATTCAGAAGGGGGTCCATAAATACGGCCCCTCTCCCCTTAAATACTAACCTGGAAGAAGCCATAAGCGTAGGTGAGAGAGCCAGGCAGGTAGCTACTGTTGACAAATGTACCCCAGGCAAACACCACCCCAACATGTCCTTCCAATACCTCACCCACGAACCAGGGACCTAAGGAAAGTAGTGGGTGTTCAAGGTTATATATACTATATATATATATATATATATATATATATATATATATATATATATATATATATATATATATATATATACATATATATATATACCGTATATACAGTATACAGTATACTGTACATATATTAAATTCTTTCACCAACCAACTTCACTTCTAAACTCAATTAATGAAATCAACAAACTCCAAGGACTCAAACCTAGGATACTCACACCAAAATTCCGCAAACTTATGCATTACGCTATTAACTCTTTGGCTGCGGTCTGTTTTGGGCTATTTAGGGCATATTCAGGCACTCCTGAATGATGAATCAAGCATCTGCATTAAATGAACTGTATTCTGCCGAAAACTAGGCGAAAATAGCTTCAAAATGAGACCAGAACGGGCCTCGTACGTGGTCTGGTTCACCCGCAGTGGTGCCATAGAAATGCGGGAAACCCGCTATTTGTTAGCACTCGCTCGCTTGGCAACACTGTTGTTGTTGTTGTTGTTCCCCAAGCTGCCTGGCCGAACAGCCCCAAGGCCCCGAGCACGGCCAAGGCCACAACCGAGCGCCCCCACAGAACCTTCCCTGCCGACCACAATAAAGCCTAGGTGACCGAAGCCACTCCATGGCGGGGAGCTGAGGAGGGTGCGGAAACGCCCGGGAAACCAAAGCCCCACCCAGGGCCCTGTGCTCCTCAGCAATTATGAAGAGAAAGTTGAGGGGCAAGGGAAAAATGTGACGCTTTGGCTTCCAATCTTGGTAGATTGGGAGGTCAATCCACGAAAGAGACGCCGTCACTCGAGATCTAGAAGATATATAAGTAAAAGGAACAGTCAGAGTAAGCTATGGGTATGGCAGAGATCGCTCAGTTCTCACTCTGATAGACCAGCCCATCACCAATGGCAACACTGTTGTGAGAGGCAGTGAGAGACCCGTGCGAGACACAGTCTACCTCAGTGGACCACTCGCTGTTCTGAGGAACGGAGGTGGGCCCCTCACGCTCCCGCCCACTGACACTCGATTTTTACGGATTTTACAGGTTTTTGAAGCCTGGAAATTGCTGTAAATTGCCAGGACGTTCCAGAACGTCACCCGCAGCGAAAGGGTTAAGACAGCATATACTGTGTGTATATATGTGTATATATATATATATATATATATATACAGTTGGCCTCAAACTATAAAAGTCATCTACCAGCTACGCTCATCCTCAACATTAGCAAATGCATAAATGCGCAGAATTTCAATGTGAGTATCCTAGGTTCGAGTCCTTGGAGTGCCACATGTATTTGTTGATTTCATTAATTGAGTTTAGAAGTTAAGTTGGTTGGTGAAAAAATATGAATATATTGAAAGTTTTTACAGGGAAAATGGTTTTCTTATGTGGGCACCTACCATTATTTACGACACGGAAATCGTCCTGAGGAGACGAAGGGGAAGTATTGTATCGTGAAAGGATCTGCCTAACTGCCTGGTGTCAGCCAATCGGCTCTTTGCAGACTCCCGTTTCTTATGTTTTTATTAGTGGTCTGGTGTTAGCATGGGATCGATTTAGTGATTTCTGTTTATGACTCATTGTCTATAAGTAATTTTTAGTAAACCTGGACTTACCAACAGGCATGTATACAGCGGAGAGTACGAGCGGCCAGAAGAGACGATCCACAGACACCAGGATCCACAGTTTACGCAGCCAGGCGTCTATCAAGTTGGTCCTCATCCTTGGTCTAACTCTACGACGCTCTTAAGGAAGAAATTATAATGTAAAACTTGCAAAATAAACAAACCAAAACATATACGAACACAGTAAAAAGACAAAACAACTAATCAAAGTCGCTATGTGGAAACAACGCTTAAGCAAAACAATAATTTATAAATAAAAGAATCAATGGTTAGATATTCTATTGAGTGACCGGACAACTGGACCAGTGCTGCCTCAACCAATACAGTTACAAGGACTCTCTCTTAAAGTCACGACTTAACCTTGTAAACACTATTGCAACTATTGACATTTGATTAAGATGTTGTTGTTGTTGTTCCCTAAGCTGCCTGGCCATTGTAACCATTCTTATGTCACTGAACACTGCTTGTGTGCATCGATTCGGAAGCCTGAAAACTATTGATTAATTAACTAGGGCTGTGCATGCAACTCAAGGCATCAAGCAGACTGAATGTGAGGTTACGTTATTGTGTGTTGAGTAGACCACCCGCCAAGATAATAAAGCTTTCTGTCGTGTGATTTTAGGACAAATTAAGTCCATGGATTTTAAAAGTACGCCCGGGCCCCACGGGGTGATCTCTTAATGTACTATGAACAGCAAACCTGAGCTGCGTGGGTTAATTAAACCCATGAAACTCATATACCAAATAATTAATTTATGAAAAGATTTGATTCAGTTCGAGATACTTCATAAACTTGAGGCCATGAGTCATGACTTGATGTCCTTGAGCGTCCAGTTGCCCACATAAGTTCTGTTCCTCTCAGTGATCTTATACATGGAAATATAATGTGCATGATTGAATTACTACAAGTGTAATTTCTTGTGCAGTGGTTAACTCATCAGATCTGTGCTAATTAACTGTCTATTTCCACTGGGAAGATTGTAGACACCAATCGAGCTGGGCAATAACCAGGGGAGGCCTCATAGGCATGTGATGAGTTGCTGAAACTCCTGTTTTATTTTACTGGTGTAAACCCTCTAAATAACATGGGTTCTTCTTAAACTGTATAAAATCACCTAATTTTAGCCAGATAAATGAAAACAAAAAAAGTATCCTCATGCTGAAGGGGTTAATGTTATGTGTAGAGATATGGACTGACCTAAAACGAGGCGATGTAAGAACCGGATGACGCACAGCGGAACCACACATATACACACCATGATGCCAAACATGAACTGGAACTGTGGGAGAAAGATATTGAAATTAATTACTGTAGTCCTCGGAGGAAGGATATTAAAGAAGGGAGTGTCATGGGGAGACAGTGAAGCCAACCTCCCATGCGATGTATATATAATTGATGTACAGTAGGCTACTGCTATTATTCTGGGTACCATTAGATGATTTTCTTTAGCTTATAATCTACCTATGTATGTATGTACCAGTATTATACTCAGACCCAATCCCCACTTTTCCCTTTTTGTTTTTTTGTTTTTTTTGGGGGGGGGGACTCAAAACAGAGCCCGAATATGGATAACACACAGAAAACAATAATAATGTACCTAAAAGGGGTAAATACGATCTCAATAAATCCTCTGAATAACATAGGTCCTTCTTCAACTACATAAAATAGTCTAATCTTAGCCAGAAACAAAGGTGAAAAGACAGTATCATGCTGAAGAGGTTAATAAATCATATGGATATGTAAAACATCTGCCACTAAAGTGTTTATGGATATGTGACTCCGTTCTCAATATAATGGCCTGGTAATAACAATAAACGTGATAAAGTATAGTACAGTATAGTCGAGTTTATATTTGCTGATGGTAAATTGAATCCCTTAGTAGCAAATTTCTTACACTTCATAGACAAATGTGAAGCTACTAGTATTCACACCATATTAATTAATATTTTTTCACCAACCGACTTTACTTCTAAACTCAATTAATGAAATTAACAAATACATGTGGCACTCTAAGGACTCAAACCTAGGATACTCACACCGAAATTCCGCGCATTTATGCATTACACTATCAAGACATAGTTTGATACAAAATCTTTGAAACGAGTGTGTAATCTATCTAGGTGATGTGGCAATTTACCATCAGCTGGGAAAAAAGAATATAGACTAAGGTACTTACAAACATGGAGACGTTGGACATCAGCAGCGCCCGGGGCCAAAATCTGAATGAGGGTTGAGAACCATCCAGAGAGAAGGGTTGTGTTACTGTCTGTTCCCGTCCACTGCGGTCCCGGGCGTAAACCTATAACACAGATTTAAGTTGCAAAACAAACAATCCAAAACAGGAACCGCACAATATAAAGACTAAAGAACTTATCAAAATCACTATGTGGAAATAATGCATTGAAGATTTAGCAAAATATTATGAAATAAAAAAATAAAAATAAGCCCTCTGAATAACATAGGTCCTACTTAAACTGCATAATATCGTCTAACTTTAGCCAGAATGAAAGGTAAAAAGGCTTCATCGTACTAAACTTTGAATTCAGAACGTACAAATCGATCCCACGTCTTTCTAGGTCTACCCTCAGTGCAAATCCCTCCACGTTTACAGATTTGCATTTTTTCACCATATATAAATCATCCTATCTATCTATCTATACACTCAGGCCCTATCCCCATTTTTTTTCCCCGCATACCTGAATATTGTGCAGTCCTGAAGTAAAGTGTTTAGGGTCCCAAAGCGCCACATACAACGGACCATCTACGTGAGTCAGAGTCAGGACGTCCGCACTCTCACCCAAAATAACTCGGGCCTTGGTTATGGGGGAGAGCGACCAAATCAATACTCTGAAATAAACGAGCAAATAAGATAACATTAGGTGAGAGAAAGAGTGTAAGTGAGTGAGTGAGTGTGAGAGTGAGTGAGTGTTAGAATGAGTGAGTGTTAGAATGAGTGAGTGTTAGAATGAGTGAGTGTTAGAGTGAGTGAGTGTGAGAGTGAGTGAGTGAGTGAGTGAGAGTGATAGAATCTATCTATCTATCTATTGCCAGATGACATGGTCCCCGAAGATGTGGCCAAGAGAATAAATTAATAAAATAATAACATATTTCTATCAATGGTGGTTATTTTTGTTAGATATTATTTACAACTTAACATATATTATTATTTACATCTTAACATAAAAATGTAGTTATCCTACATTTAGAAAGTTTATTATTTAGTAGAGGGCTATGTTAGGTTATAAGAGAAATTTGGAGGCTCATATTATGAATTGTTTAATAGATACAGTAGGGTCCCGAATAGCGTGTGATCAAACAGTGCGATTCGCGAGTTATGCAACCTACAAAATATTACCCAAAATTACCAAGTAGCGCGAGCAGGTGTAAAAAAGTCCGAGCCGCACACCAAAATGAGCAAAATCCATCGAGACACCGAGTTACGCAAACGAAAATCTAACAGCATGACCACAGCCTGTCATACCAGAAGTCCAGAACCACCGGAGCACTCACCCACGGCAGAGATCAATGGAATCCCCAGTACATAATCCCCGTAGAAATGAAGGTTCAGTATACGTAGCCTTATCACGTACATTATTCGACAGGATAGCACAGAATTCGGTTACCCAGTTGCCTCCGTTGGTGCCTAAACTGGATAAACAAATTTTGCGCCACCCTGTATGTTATGGTATGAATGAGTATGAATTAATGTGGGTATTTTTTAGCTTTTTTTTAGGCTCTGTCTCGAGTCGGCCACCCGAAAAATAAAAAAAATAAATACCCGGTACATATTAAACAAAAAAAATTTTTTTTAGTAAGTGCCAGAGTACATAGGCTACATACAATACATATATTTTTTAGCTTCCACGGAACTAACCTATAAACTCAGGCTGACTGCGTGTAGCCTGTGGACAGGCCTTTGTTTCGGACAGGTTTTCAGGGTCACCTCTAATGACGTCATAACCCCACTTAAAATAGAAATATCTTACATGGATTTGTTTGCTATTTTATGGTAAAAATGATATAACAAACCACTATGGGGGAGGCACTTGCTATAGGCAATTCTGCCTTTTGCCTCCCTCAATCACATAGAAAAAAAAAAAAAAATGCATTATTTGTCAAATGAACATTCTTTCACGAGTGACAAAAACAGGAAGTTATTTTGGGTGGGCTATGCTATTTAAGAGTGCAAACCTGATTACTCTTTCTCTCTCTCTCTCTTACTTAAGCTTGGTTCACACATGCACGAATTAACGTCCCGTCCGTCCCCGACCCCTTAATACACCGTGCCTAGGCAGTGTCCTTTTTGCGCATGCATAAAATGTGGGTCGGGGCAACTGCCAGAAAACGTGTTATGTCGGGACACCCACGGGACCAGTCGTCGTCTAGACGCCGACTAACGGGATGAGAGCGGCGGCAATAAAACGTTGGAACGGCCCTAGTGGCTATCGTGGCCACATGGGGCCTCCAGATTGATGCCGTCCTGCCTATTTTCTTGGTCGGGGACGGACGGGACGTTAATTTGTGCATGTGTGAACCGAGCTTCACAGGTAGTCCACAACAAGTAATGCCAGTGTCATTTGAGTAGTATAGAGGCAAATGTATCCGAACCATCCGAGTAAAAATTAGGCTAAAATCGAGTATACTACCGTTATCTAACCATTTTCTCTTTAATTATAATTATTTTTAATATTCAAGCTCATAATTGTGTACTGTCCAATCTAATTAAAATATAAAACTTGCAAAACAAACAAATATACAAATTAACAGAAAAATCAATCAAAATAATATGACAACTTGTAGCAGATTCAAGACTTCGATACATGCAGCCGATAAAATTGCTCACGTGACTCCAGCTCAAGATTATGTACCTGATGTGCGTAGAGTGCGTTGTTAGATGCAGAGGTTCACGGTGAGGCATGGTGAAGAGTGCGTGTTTGGGGTTGGTCACCAGGATAATCGGCCATGTGTCGTGAACAACATCCGTGAACGAAAATAGTCCGTGATCGATGGCTGCCACTCGGAAACTGTTAAAAAGATTATTCTGAGTTAGGTTACAACATTAAGTGAGGTATATTAACCACTTAAAACATGGGTGGGGGGGGGGGTGGGTGGGTGGGTGTGGTGGGTGGTGGGTGGGTGGGTGGGTGGTGGTGGGTGGGTGGGTGGGTGGGTGGGTGCGTGCGTGTGTGTGAGTGAGTGAGAAGTATCAAATACAGTAATATAGAATATACCGGTACACATAACAATATTTACATTTATCAATGATAATGTCAAATAGGTATCCTGACCAGGATTTGAGCCCGCTCATTCTAGGTAGATTTGGGAGAGTTGGGCACCTATCTGCTCATGGTCGAGTGGTTACGGTGCCCAACTCTCCCAAATCTACCTGGAGGGAGTAGGTTCGAATCCTGGTCAGGATACCTCTCTCTCAATACTTACATTCTGGCATCTTTCCAATCACCCAACTCCAATTCCAGCGCTCCTGTGTGTTGCCGAGTATACATATTCGGCACCAGTCCGTGAAGGGTGTGAAGATGGCCGCAGAGATAGGCCAAGCTCTCCCGTCCGGCACCAGCCAGGCGTCTGATTCCCGGCTCCGGTGCCAGAATGCATGAGGTAGGGTAGTGTCCGAACCAGATGGTATGGTTGCTGCGTCGACTTGCTTCAGCCTCGAATTCTTGTAAGAGTCTCATTTCCGATGCTGCGAGCATGCCTGTGGATATATAGCGTAGCTTAGCTATACAATCGATAAAGGTATAATACAGTAATTCCTCATTTAAAATTGTAGTTACGTTCCTGAAAATCAAGACATTGAACGAAACAACTTTACTGTAGGTAAAACAATTATTTTTTTTATTTTTATTGCAACTTTGAACCATTTTCGTATGATTTACAACTTAATAAAGTATAACTTAAAGAGAAGCTTGTTCCCTCATTAACCCATCAGACCCGGCTATGTATTCCATACCAAAACCCGGGGTTTTTGGCCGAAAAACGTCTACGCCTAGGCTACCGTATCTTTGTTATTTTGACTGCTTCCGCATTCCCGCGCATCCCCAAGCGTAGATGTGTTTCGTACCTGTAGAATGGCGTTGAGTAGAGCTCTTCAAGTCAACTGGTTCAGTTGTGATGACGATTTCCGTGGAGATAACTTTGTGGCGATATCAGCCACTTATCATTACTTTTCACTACTTAACAATAACATACAGGCACACACGAACAAGGACGCCTCTCCTTCTTGAGGTCGGAGATGCGCGGCGTCGGTCCAACCGACTGTTGTTTACAAGTGTCGGACGGACGGCTTTCAAAACAAGCTTACAGGCTTTCAGGCTGCCGGTGCCTCAGAGCCCTTCCGGGTTCCGCGGGGGTGTTTTTTATGAATGCCTCAGAGCCCAACCGGGTCTGAGGGGTTAATGAACAGTGCAATAATAGTGAAGAGAGTAGTGAAGAGAGTAGTGAAGGAAAGTAAGAAGAGTATATAAGGAATTTGGAAGGAATTTAAGTGTAAAATGGAAGGAGTGTAAGAAACTATTCTTTAAATGGATAAAACAACACAAGATCATGAATATTTGTCCTGTATTCGTTCTCAAATGTATTCCTTCTTGTGTTCTTTTATTTCATAAATTTTATTTTAGTAAGCGTTGTTTCCACATAGCGATTTTGATTAGTTATTTTGCCTTTATATTGTCTTTGTCCGAATTTTGGTTTGTTTTAGTTTGCAAGTTTTACATTTTGATTGAAACCAATTTGTCCTGGTGTGGCACCTTGGTCTGACCTATCCTTACCGATAAAGTTGAATGGTCTCCGTGGTCCGGGCAGCAGGCAAGCATCGACAGCAATGAAGGATACGGCTGTGGAGCCCCGAGTGTGTGTATAGAGGTAGGAGCGGGGGTGTTGGCGACCTTGAATACTGTACTTTTGGTAGTAGTTATTGGCACTCGTCAATGATGGTACGTTGAAGTTGTCTGTACAGGATAGAAAACAAAGCCAGTTACAGTACAGGTCTCCCTCGATTTACGATTGGGTTACGTTCCTGAAAACCCAATCTTAACCCTCTCACGACCATAGGACGCAGAGGTTGCCAGATTAGCAATAAGAAATAGATTACTCTCACTGTTATAATTACCTCTCCAAAATTAGTTTTCTGCCCACAGCTAACTCAAAGACAACTACAGAGGTTGAAGTAAACAAACTAAAGATTTATAGATACCCCTGACGGTAACAAAGGCTTTAAAGTATCCCTAATAGGCTCAAAAATTGCGTCAGGATGTGAGAGGGTTAAATAGAAAAATCATATAGTGAACCCTAAAATTAATGGGCATAAGATCTCAAACAAGCCAAAACCCAAACATTAAGACTTAAAAAACTATAATAATATCATAAATTGGAGTATCGGATAATGAGGGAGGCCTGTACCGTAGTTCATGAGCTGGATTTGGGTGATCAACTGTATGCATGATTTGGAAAAACAAAGACCAAATTCAAAAGGATATTCCCGTTGTCGACAGGGAAAGTAAAGGAAGGTCCAGTGACATTTTAAGAAGAATCATAACATCTATCTATTGCCTGACGCCGTGATCCCCGAAGGGGTGGCCACGAACGAACCGCCCCCATGCACCTCTGTCCCCAGTCAGTCGACGCCCCTCCCCCCAACCAGCACCGCCCTCGCTCACGCACTTCCCCACTCCATCCCTCCACCTCTCCCTCTCTGTCCCTCCACCTCGCTCTCGCACACCCTCCCAGTCTCCTCGCCCTCCACACGTTCCACATGGCCGAACCATCTCAAGTTGCTCCCCTTCACACTCTCCAGCACATCCACCTCCACACCACACCTCCCCCCCACTTCCTCATCAGTCTGTCCATCCCTCCATGCAACTCCGCATGCACTCCTTAAGTAATTAATTTCCAATGCTCCCACTCTTGGTCTGAGTCTCTCAACCAACGTCCATGCTTCGCTTCCGTAAGTCAGTGTCGGGATTACCACACTGTCATGCAAGGACTTCTTCACTTCCACACTGACCACCCCATTTCCCGTCATTACCAGGTAAATAAAACTATAACTTTACTGTCACAATACTGTACGATCTTTAAGTCCCGACAGATACTCCCTCCCTCTTTCCCTGCAAGGCTAGCCAGCCCTCAAATCAAGGTAAATGCACTATTTGACTTGTTATTTTTAGCTATCTTGCAGGAAATATACTTATACAGTATGTATGTATGTATGTATGTATCCCTCACTCCACCTCCTATTGGTAAGAGGTGGAGTGAGGGAGGGGGGTTGGGGAGGTGGGTGCAGCTCTGCCAAATCACGACCCCAACGGAATAGAATATGTGCGGCAAACAGTATGTGTTGAATATAACTGGAAAATGAAGGGGTAAAGTTGGAAAAAAATAATATAAATCTTACCATGATTGCCTCTAATGTCGAGCCATACGGTGGTGTTGAGGACTCCTGAGGTACGAAGGATATCACTGTATGTAGCCCATTCTTCTATGTACTGCTGGGAACCTAACATGTCCACTTTTTTGGCATCAGTTAAATCACCTGGAAACAATACAAAATTACACCAGGCAGCTTGGGGAAAAACAACAACAACAACAACAACAACAACAACAACAACAACAATAACAAGTTTAACAACTCTCCATATACAAAACAAGATCTATCTACTGTATCTAATATAATGTAAAACTTTCAAAATAAACAAACCAAAACTGGGACGACATAAGATAAACGCATAGGAACTAATCAAACTCGCTATGTGGAAATGACGCTTAATAAAATAAAATTTGAAATAGAACACAATCCACCACATAAGGTGTACATCACTACATGAGCAAGTTAATCTGTTTCCCAAGCAAACTAATCGCACATATAACAAAGCACTATCGTCATGTTCAAGGAATTATTGCCAGATGCCTTGATCCCCAAATGGGTGGCCATGAATGCTTCGCCTCCATGTACCTCTATCCTTGTCAACCGGTGCCCCTCCTCCCACCCAACACCACTCCCCGTCATATACATCTCAACTCCATCTTTCCACCTTACTCTCGGTCTGCCTCTTCTTCTCTGCCCTTACATCTCACTCTCGTACACTCTCTTGCTCATGTAGTGATGTACACCCTATGTGGTGGATTGTGTTCTTTTATTTCAAAATATTATTTTGCTAAAGCGTAGTTTCCACATAGCAATTTTTATTAATTCTTTTGCCTTTATATTGTCTCGTCCTTGTTTTGGTTTGTTTATTTTGCCTATATTATTACTATCATAGACTACAGTAGATCTGGACTGGACACAAAAATGGAACTTTGCAGTAAGGGACCCAACATCGGAGAACGAACCTCCAAGTTCGAACCTCGAAACCTCGAAAATGTGATATATTCGCGGTTTCGAGGTTCGAACTTGGGGCTTCGTTCTCCGATTTTGGGTCCCTTACTGCAAAGTTCCATTTCCGTGTCCAGTCCAAATCTACTGTAGACTATGTTACTATGTATTATTAGACAGACCTGAAGCAAGAACAACGGCTGGCTTGATGGTCGACACGGTGGTGGTGGCAAACTCTCGCAACTCAGTAGAGCGACTGGGGTCTTGAAAAACACTCAGGTGCAGGTCAGAAATCTGGAAAATATAACAAACAAAATTGTAGGAGCTGTTTTGCGTGATTCTTTCCTGAGGCAGAACGTCACAAGTAAAGTGTAAATCTGAAATCTGGAAAAAACAAAGCCATATGATATATAGTAGTAGTAGAGACCTTACAGTAACAGAGATTGGCCAATTTATGTGATACAAAAAAACACTTTGGCCAGTTCCTCTTAAATAACAGGCTCGCTATCACTCACCAGGAAAAAATCGACACCTAAATGACACAAAAAGTCTTAATATTGACAAAGAAATGGGTCGAAAGGTTTTAAAACCGCCAAACTAATGGGCCGAACATCTTAAAATCTGAAAACTAATGGGGCTAAACATGAGGAACAAGGGGGACCAGAAAAGCGACCCATCTCCCCTAAATGCTGTCACTAACCTGCATAAACCACATCAAATCCGAATCCTTTGCTCCAAGCGGGTCTCGGATGGTTATGTTGAGGTTGGCATGGCTTTGCGAAGATGTTTGCGGTGGTGGTTCGGGCGGCGGCAGTGTGACGTCGACACTCAGGACTCGAACCACTTGCCCGACGAGCGATGCACCGCCCAACACGAGCAGAGTCCATAATATAGTTCCTAATCTTACACGCATCACAGCCTACATGAAGAAAAGGTTATAGGTTAGCTCAAAGATCAGGTTAGGAATAATGGCTCTGACAATTGATACTGTAGCTAAGGAAATACAGTACTGATAACAAAAATACGGAAAGGTTCTGGAATATACAGTACAGTACATAAATACATACAGTAATCTATCTATCTGTCTATTGCCTAACACCGTGATCCCCGAAGGGGTGGCCATGAACGAAACATCCACATGCACCTCTGTCCCTAATCAGTCAATGTCCCTCCTCCCAACCAGCACTGCCTTCACTCATATACTTCTTCACTCTATCCTTCCACCTCTCTCTCTGTTTACCTCTCCCTCTCTGTCCTTTCACCTCGCTCTCGTACACCCTCTTAGTCATTCTCTCGCTTCCCATACGTTCCATATGGCCGAACAATCTCAAGGTATTCCTTTTCACACTTTCCAGCATGTATACATCCACACCACACCTCTCTCTTACTTCCTCATTCGTCTGTCTATCCCTCCATGTAACTATTATTCTCGAGTAACTCATTTCCAAATATATCATCAACTATATGACACCTTCATTACAACCCCACCCATAAATGTAAGCAGGCATCATTGCCCTTGTTCCCTTCATACACATAGGAAATATAAAATAAGAACAAAGAAGATAATTTGGGACTGTGTGGTTAACAGTGATCCTCTTTAGATATTTAGATAATATGCCCATGGAGTATGGTACTGTACTGTACTATAGGTAGCGCCAACTTGACAATAATATTGACCCCTTAACTTCTCATAACTCAAAATACAGTAAAAGTCCGATAATCCGACGACCGATAATTGGAATCTCCCAATAATCCGATTTTTTAAAAAATGAGGCCAAATCCGAATTCACCCGATAGTCCGAATTTCAAAAAGTCCCAAAGTCCCCTTTTTGAGGCATTAGGCCACCCAAAACCCACCCAAATAACACATAATGGTACACTCACATATCATATGCTAATGAAATCACTTTAAAAGTTTACCATTATGTGTCATATTGGATGTATAGCATTATATTGTGCATATGCATAGCCTATATTGTGTTCAGGTTTTCGTCAGGCCATTAATACACAGGTTCATAGGGTTAAAATCCAATAATCCGAAAAATCCGGTAATCGGAACGAGGCCCGGTCCCCTGCTATTCGGATTACAGGACTTTTACTGTATATGAAAGCAATTGAGCTGACATTTCTATCATTTGGGAAGGGCCCACCAGAAAATAGGTGTGGATATTTACAGCCAGTTTGCTCTAGGCCCTTTTGAGTTATTAGAAGTTAAAGGGTCAAAATTATTGTCAAGTTTGTTGGCGCTACCTATAGCTTAAAATATGGTTGCCACCCAGTGCAATCAAACAGTTGCCAGGGAACATACTGGAATCTGCTGTGATTGTCACTTTATGCAAAGCTCCACAGTCTCTGCTTTACAGGGTATCATTGTATAAAAGTGAATGGGTGATGGGCACAACTCACCTACCAAATAACTTGTGATAGGTAGAGTTTTGGATTAGCTATATAAATTAGGTGGAGAAATAGGTAGGGTTTTGAGTTAGGTATGAGATCAAACATGAACAATGGTACCGGTAGTGACTGACTGGTGATAGGTAGAGTACAAAGATGGTTATAAGATCAGATAAGATATGATACAATGGCTCTGATTGGCCAGATATAATTCTGGGTCTACTGTATTAATGGTGTAATGGTTAGAGTGTAGAAAATATGTGTGTGGTAACCCATGGTCATATCCTGCTGGATCACATGATTTCATTAATTTCATTGGGAGGTGCTTGGTGTTGGAGTGAAATAAATTAAAATAAATGAACTAGAAGGTCAGGTAGTCAGGTACAGACCGTATATTATTCTCTCCCCCCCCCCCCCACACACACACACACGCACACATCTTGTTCAGTTTAGGATAACCTATTTTTACTGGCTTTACAATATGAAAACCGGTACCGGTATGAGTTGTGTTATCGGGCGTAGCCTACCACTACTTGTTACTTACTTGTTACTTGTAGTGATGATTCTCGGCCGCGAAACAACATACAACATAAATCATCTATAAATACTTAATTAAACTAACTAAAAAACCTAACCTAACCTAGTATTCTCATTACTACATGAATACTAGGTTAGGTTAGGTTAGGTTGTTTGGTTAGGTTAATGTTTTAGAGAGGTCGAGTTATGCTGTATGTCGGTAGTGGTACGCCCGATAACACAACTCGGGATGGATGTAGTTACCGAGTGTACCACTACCGACATACAACATAAATCATCTATAGGCTAAATACTTAACCTAACTAAAAAGTCTAACCTTTAGGTTAGGTTAGGTTAGGTTGTTTGGTTAGGGTAATGTATTTTTGTATCCAAAGGCAGTCAAAATAGACAGGAACATGATGGTGAGCGTCTGCGTAGTGTAAACAAGACGGGCAGTACACCCGATATCTACATTCTTGCCCACAACTCTTACCTGAAAACCTACTAACCTTTATGTAACAGCTACAAACCTCGGTTATTATTCAGAAAAGGCTCGCACGCTCTCATCATGACTGTTACGTTTGTATCTAGTTTTACCTTTTTTTTCTAAAATATCCCATGGCCAGCTGTTATTTGCCCCCTGCTGACAATACATCCTGGGGGGGTGAGGCCCCCCTCCTCAACCCAAAAGCGGTCAAATCAGAAGCGAACGTAACGGTCGTGACCCAGAGCATGTAAATCGCTGAAAAATATTGCTTGAATAGCCTAATACCTGTCAGTACCATCGCAAATACATTATACTGTAGGCCTATGGGATTATGGAAACTAGGTTATATAAATGACTGTAAACAACAAATTCTCTCCTTATCGACGGCTAAGTAACCAAAATTGTGGGGTAAAACCCTAATTAGGCTAGGCTACCTACTAGCAAAATAGATGCTGATAATCAAATTCCAATAACGGTTATCCCATAGGCCTATTCACATTAACATAATCCCACTGCATGACGGCAACCATAACGTGTTACGGTGTATAGGCCTAGCAATGAAATACTGTATCATCCGAATGGCATGGGGCCATGGGCTATGACAAACCTAGCCTAGTCACAAAAAAATTGATGGAACCCGTAGGCAACAAATCGTATAGGCCTAGGCCTACTCTTACCAACAAAATGGAAATTGGCGGAGTGTGTAGGTAGTAGGCTAGGCCTAGGCTGTCTCCGAAGCTCCCACTTTAGGCTAGGCTATGGACACTAGGGCAGGTTAGCCTATGTAACTTATGTAGGCTGCGGTTAGGTTAAGTTAGGCCAGGAAGATGAGGAGTATTATCAACATTGAAGGGGTAATGGTAATGGGAAACTGCTTCCCGAACTTTGTCATGGTGAAGTAAATCACAGAACACTACACAAACGAGAAGGTCGAGAATAGGCTATAAAAAGCAAACCGCTAGAAAATTAGGCAAGGATATCTTCTGCAGTTTTAGGCCTACCCTCAAAATAAAGAACAACAGATAAAAAAGGTCTTGAGCACCTTAATATCTCACCAATTTATTGTTGTCACGTTTGGATATTCCTAAATGCAGTAATTGAAGAGCAATTCATCATGCGCTCCAACACATCCCAGCCCTCTTGCGTCACCCTCAGCTGTGTGGCCGTCAGGTAGAGGTAGTCTGACAGGGAGCAGTCAGTGTCGATCGATGAAGTTGGGGGCAATACCTCATTAACGGTTCCCCCTAAGTTTATTATCACTGTTAAGTCTTCTCTGACTTGTCTTTCTATCTTGGGAATTTATGTACACGCTTCATACATCTATATCTTCTTTTTGGATGTTTTTCACAGTTTGATCTACTTAGCTGTCGTTTTTCTTATCATTCTTGTGTTTGTCTTCCATCATATAGTTGCTAATTTCTCACTTTTGACCATAGTAGCCCATTTATTGATAGTGTTGGCCCAATCAATCAATGTGGGCATACGCCATGACAGCGCATAGCCGCACTCACCCTCTGACCCCACTCCCAGGAGAGGTTCCAGGCCTGAAGTATCCAATTTTTCTGTCTTTCTTCTACTTAACTACAGTAGTGAACTCTGGAACTCTCTCCCTCAATCTTTCCTTCATCCTATGACTTAAAATGCTTTCAAACTATATGTGTCCAGGCATTTTGACTGCAACGTCCCTTGAATTTGGCCATCGCTTTTTCGACTGGTGGGGGGGGGGGGAACACTCGTTACAGGCAACCTACCTTTGTCTCCTTCATGTACATAGGACAAAAAATCCTATCGGATGATTAGCCGACTTGCCTCGAGAAGCCATGAGTTCCATGGTCTTCCCCTAGGCCTCCTCCACTCAGGGTTGTCTTGCTCCTTCAGAAGTTCAGGTTGGTCTTACAGGTCTCCCTCACTATCTGATGCCCTGATTTCCGATAATATTAAAGGTTTTTAGTCGTTTGTGTTAGGGTTTTGGCTGGTCCGAGAACGCATCCCTATTTACTCCATTAATTTTAGAGTTTGCTATATGATTTTTCTATTTAAGATAGAGTTTTCAGGAACATGACCCAATAGTATATCGAGGGAGACCTGTACAGTACTGTAGGCTATAGGGTTTCTTATAGTGGTTAAC
This sequence comes from Paralithodes platypus, assembly GCA_032716605.1. Taxonomy (NCBI): domain Eukaryota; kingdom Metazoa; phylum Arthropoda; class Malacostraca; order Decapoda; family Lithodidae; genus Paralithodes; species Paralithodes platypus. The sequence goes on along the minus strand of CM064566.1, from coordinate 56,897,601 downwards.
TCGTCTGACTAGTCGACTGATAATTAAAAGAAACCACACTCGCAATTCATTCATACTAATTTTACTTTCATATTACGATCATGACAAGGAACAGAACTTATGTGGGAAGCCTAGTGTATTGCTAGACGCCTTGATCCCCAAGAGTGGCCACAAATGAGTCGCTTCCATGCTCCTGTCATCCGTCAACCGGTGCCCTTCCTCCCACCCAACACTAATGCATCACTGTGCAATCTATCTATTTATTGCCAGACGCCTTACTCCCTTTAATGGGGGTGGCCATATACAGAATGCTCCCAAGCGGACCTATCCCCTGTAAGAGGAACAACCCACTGTGCTATGCTATAGGTTAATTTTATACATATTGATAATTTCATCTTTATTAAAAAGGTGGGCAAGAATGTTAAGTGCGGGCGTACCGCCAGCCTTGTTTACACTACGCGTAGTGGCGTCGGACCTTTCCCATCATGTTCCTGTCTATTTTGACTGCCTTTGGATATAAAAATACATTAGCCTAACTAACCAAACAACCCAACCTAACCTAACCTAGTATTCATGTAGTAATGACAGGGGGCAAATAGCAGAAAATATAGCGTCGAAATAGACGGGAACGTAACTGCGAGCGCACAACATGACGACCGTACGCCCGAACTCTACATCCATCCCAAAAGGTGTAAAAGTTTTATAAATGAATACTATAATTAGTTATATTCACTCCTTTCCTTATAACTAAGATTTAATTCACATTATATATCCATATTTTTAACCCCTTCTGTACCGGCGACGTCTTTTTAGTTTTGTTCTAGCTCTATGTAGATGATTTTGTGCATATTATAATGTAAAACTTACAAACTAAACACAGTAATAAGACAAAAAACTTATCAAAATCACTATGTGGAAACAACACTTAAGCAAAATAATAATTCTTTATAAATAAAAGAACACAAAGGATCTGTGGTAGTAAAAAAGGATTAGGTGAAAGTTTGCAGCCTATTGTTGTTGTTGTTCCCCAAGCTGCCTGGCCGAACAGCCCCAAGGCCCCGAGCAAGGACAAGGCCATAACCAAGCGCCCCCACAGAACCCTCCCTGCCAACCACAACAAAGTCTGGGTGACCGAACCCACTCCATGGCGGGGAGCTGAGGAGGGTGCGGAAACGCCAGGGAAACCAAAGCCCCACCCAGGGCCCTGTGCCCCTAAGCAATTATGAAGAGAAAGTTGAGGGGCAAAGGAAAAATGTGACGCTTTGGCTTCCAATCTTGGTAGATTGGGAAGATCGACGGAAGAGACGCCGTCACTCGAGATCTAGAAAATATACAAGTAAAAGGAAGTCAGAGTAAGCTATGGGTATGGCAGAGATTGCTCAGTTCTCACTCTGATAGACCAGCTCATCACATAGTGATTTTGATTAGTGATTTTGTCTTTATATTGTGTCGTTCCTGTTTTGGTTTGTGTATTTTGCAAGTTTTACATTATAATTGGTGTAGGCCCTTTTTAAAATTAATAAAATCATCTAATAGTAGCCAGAATAAAGTGAAAAGGACGGCACCGGTACTGAACGAGTTAATACAGTACAGTCTATAAGTTATACACCATACATTCTATTTATTACAATTATACAGGAAGTACAGTTGATGTTAAATAATTATTACTCAATCACTCGCATTATTCAATTATTATTTTACCCACCACCTTAGTTTGTACTTCAATTTTCTTTAATATTTCTTGTACAGTATGTTAAAAAAAAAAAAAAAAAAAAAAAAAAATGGAATAACATAAAATGGAGTGTGTGCCAGAGTATGTATATAGATTTCTTGTATGTAATATTTTGATAAAATATAATAATTTTGTTTTATTATCTTTGTATATAATAAATCAACCTTGGCATAACGGAAAGGTACAAAATCTAAACAGGGAAACATGAGAAAGTTCTATAAAAAGGCACTCACCACAACACAAATGGAAACAAAACTTACACTACCAATAAAAAACCCACAGTATTACAGAAAAAAAGAAAGTATAGTAGCCTAGATATCTTGCATAAACTAAATGATGATGATTTTATTCTAGCCTTCTGAGCCAATGGCCACTTATAAGGCTAGGAGACCAAGGGTGGGAAGCGGAGATGCAAGGGCAGGTCAGTTATAATTCATGGAACACATGTATGGCTTGTAAATAGGATCGGAGTGGTAGGGGAGTCACATAACTCGGGAAGGGAACGGTTCTGTATTATTATGTTTTTTCCACCAACCAACTTCACCTCTAAACTCAATTACTGAAATCAACAAATACATGTGGCACTCCAAGGACTCGAACCTAGGATACTCACATAGAAATTCCGCTCACTTATGCATTACGCTATCAAGACAAACTAAAAATTTGTTTTTATATCATAAAAGCAATATAGCTATTACTGTAATGCTCAGAGATCAAATATGCAAGAACGATAAATTATTCATGGAACTCACATACTGGTACTGTACTTCAATTAAAATATTGATGTGGCTGGACTGCCTTGATTCCCTTCGGTAATGCATTTTTTGCTTCTCGATGTGATTTTTTCTACCTTCGCCCTGATCACTTCTTGGTTGGTGTTGCGGTGTAGCAGTTCTTGCCTCATCCTTCGGCCCTGCCCTATGAGAGCTCTGATGTGGAGCTCATGTGGTCCGGCTGAACTGGTGCAATGGCGAGAAATGTCTGCGTATCTTCACCTTCCTCGATTTGTTCCCCTACTGCCCTTCCCTCTCTATCTTGACTCGTTTAGTTATATATCTTGATCGAATCCTTCGGGCCAGCCCTATGAGAGTTCTTTTGTAGAGCTCAGTGGTCTGGTTAAACTAATATTAAAAAAAAAAAAAAAAATGTACAGTATATCCAATACAAAAACCATGAAGGTATGTACAAAAGTATGAACACAATATACAGTATATAGCCTATTTGTTTTGTTTTTCGTAAATGTAAATTCTTTTTCTCAGATTTTCGGGCTTTTCTGGGAGTCTGAGGACGGAGTCCGGAGTTTCAGACATTCGGTAAAATCCCTGTTTCGGACAGGCTCTCCCCCCTGCTTAGTCCTAAAGTGCCAGGTTTTACTGTACTGGAGCAAAGTTAATTATTTTTAGTCTTTATTATTGTCTTAAAATGTAAAACTTGCAAACTAAACAAACCAAAACTTGGACAAAGACAATATAAAGGCAAAATAACTTATCAAAATCGCTATGTGGAAACAACGCTTACTAAAATCAAATTTATGAAATAAAAGACCACATTATAAAGATATAAAGAAATTATAAAGATAAAATTATGGTTTATAGTTCAAATTATGTCATAGGAAGTGATAAAATAGCCAAAACAATGCTATCCCAAGATGATTTTGTTGTATTCCTTATCATATTCATTCAAGTCTTTGAACAAAATTGCTCCGGTTTGACCCCCTGACTGGAGTTACTCGAGTTGGTCTTAAACCTCTCGACTATGGCACGCCTTTCTCGATCAAAAAAAATTGTCTAAGGTTAGCCAAAAAAAAATTGAAAAGGCGTCGGCCGTATGGAATTTGAAAGGCTTAAAGATACTAAAGTTCGAACCCTTCCACAAACTCGGTAACCTCCTCGCAAGACTTCAACTGATGCTGGCCACTCAGGTAGCGGTGCAGCTCCTTCTGTTTCCGATAACGATCCTCCACTGGTAGAAGAAAACAATAAATATTATATGTACGGTCAAATACTAGTGTGTATGCATTACATTTTGTGACTGCTCATATCCAAATGTTACAAACTTCTCTCATATCCAAAATTTACAAACCCCTCTCTTCAAAATTGGGAAAAGGAAAAAAAAAATTGTATTATGACTATGAACACTGAAGGAGCAGACCCAGAGCAGTCCCTCACTCGGATGGCATTTCCACCACTGCTTTGCTATTTTATTTACCCCAGTGGGGCCCTGGCTGGAAGTATACCAAGCACAGGAATTTTCTGAAGATAGGAACCAGTGGTCCACTGCTCCAGAAGCTGGTTGCACCACCAAAGTGGTGTAGTGTATCTCTCTTCAATATCAGGATTCCATTGGTAGAGGTAATAGAACAAAAAATATATGTAAACATATGAAAAACCAACAACATACCTGGCTTATCACAGATGACTGCTATGTTGTACCTGTACCTCTTATTCTTCTCATCCCAAATAATCTGCCACATGATCTTAATCCGGTCATTAGACGTTGGGTAGAAGTTGATCTCCAAAGGCTCCAGGCCCCGAATCACTTCCAAACTGGGTACTTCTGACTCAAGGTAGCTCACTGTTTGCTCGCGTTCTTCCTGCAGCATCTGACCAAGAACAAATAATTAACTATACAGGTCTCCCTCGATATACGATTGGGTTACATTCCTGGAAACCCGATCTTAAATGGAAAAATCGTATAGCGAACCATAAAATTAATGGGGTAAATGGGGATACGTTCTCGGACCAGCCAAAACACAAACACAAATACAGTACCTAAAAACCTATAATATCGTAAATCGGAGCATCGGATAGCGAGGGAGGCCTGTACTGTACCTCAAATTTACCAACAAGATCTATCTATTGCCGGACACCTTACTCCCCTTAATGAGGGTGGCCATACACAGAAGGCCCCCAAGTGGACCTATCATGCCAACCCATGCCAGTTTACTGAAAGACTTACAGGATTGCCACGCAATTTAGGACCTGTCCGAACCCGAGGCCCGCTATGTATCTTTTTAGCACTCTTGTTCTCCAGTGGTGTTTGGCTAGTCCATCCACTTGATGTAAGCAGTACCGATTTGTATCAGGTTTACTCCCTTAGACAGGTTGCTGACCAAGGCTGACGAGTCCCATCCACCCAGATTTTTGTAAGGTTGTCTCCCCTAGATGGGTTGCCGACCAAGGCTAACGAGTCCCATCCACCCGGTAACCAACAAGATATACAGTATCACTATAATACTTATTTTAACATTAGCTGCATCCCGCTGAAGTGAGGTGGCTATGTAGTTTATCTGCCAGGTTTGGTGGTCAACCCATCCACCAATTGACCACTTGCGAGTTTCGGTCTATAAGGAAGTTGGAGCTGTAGACATTGATACTTAGCAGAATTACCAGCTAAAATATGATGGCATTACATTTATATAACATAAAACCCAATTTAACATACTCTTTAGCCATCAGAAACCTACATTATTATTGCATTTCTATTTACTATCGATGTCTACAGCTCCAAGTTCCTTATAGCATGAAACTCGCAAGTGGTCAATTGGGTAGCTGGTATGTTTGAAGTACCTCCTCCGAGTGAGTCAAATTTGTAACACTTCTGTGAAGTAGTTTCGCTATAGTCCAGTCATTATACCTTGACCAGAAATTGTCACCCCTAACCTCTGTAACTAAAAAATTGGTAAAGAAAATGGGCTGCAAATTTCCACACCTATTCCCTGGCTAACTCTTCCCAAATGGTATAAATATTATCTCCATTATACTGTACTAGTCATTTATGAGTTTAAAGGATAGTGGTCAAGATTTTTGGCCTAATTATAATTAATAGACTATAGTCGGTCAATCTACTGTACACACAAATACTTTGGAATTTAAATACTGCATCAGTACTGTACAATTTGGTCCGAATTTAAGAGTATTTTTTACGTGTCAGCTTTCATAAAATCTAAAGGCAAAAATTTGGTCTTATACGCGGTTAGCAGGTAGTAGCCTTGCATAAACAGACGCAAGCCGTATCATTTATCCTATACAGTATATATTTTGTGTTTCCAAGATATCTCCTTATTTAACTTATAACTGTGTTGATATTCGGTATGAGTATTCTAGGTTCGACTCCTTGGAGTGCCACATATATTAAATAGTTTCAATTATTTAATTAATTAGGTTTATTTGTAAGTTATTTGGTGGGTTGGTAATAATATGAAATTATACATCCACCAAATGTATTTTCTGCCATAAGATTAGTGTTCGTGGTGCAATGCATAAGAGTGTTGATTTTCGGTGTGAGCGTCCTGGGTTCGAATCCCCGGACTGCCACATGTGTTTGTTAATTTCATTAATCGAGTTTAGGAGTAAAGTTGGTTAGTGGAGAGAACATAATAAACATTTAGTATCGTATGCAATTTAGGAGTAAAGTTGGTTAGTGGAGAGAACATAATAAACATTTAGTATCGTATGCAATTTAGGAGTAAAGTTGGTTAGTGGAGAGAACATAATAAACATTTAGTATCGTATGCAATTTAGGAGTAAAGTTGGTTAGTGGAGAGAACATAATAAACATTTAGTATCGTATGCAATTTAGGAGTAAAGTTGGTTAGTGGAGAGAACATAATAAACATTTAGTATCGTATGCAATTTAGGAGTAAAGTTGGTTAGTGGAGAGAACATAATAAACATTTAGTATCGTATGCAATTTTCTAGTATGTCAGGTCATGTGTCGCCCGTTAACTTGTATATTATGAGGATGGCCTGTATAAGCCAAGTAGCCTATGCATAAATACAAGTGTACTACCTGTTATGGGCGGTTGGGCTAGCGACCCTCCCCTGAAAAAAACTGGAGAATAAACTTATTTTCCCCTAGAATGTGGAGGTGATTCATGTGTGTCCATCCCCTTGGGATCAAGGTGTCTAGCAATAGATAGATAGATAGTATTCTATCAATCTATATATCTACTCAGGCGCATACCCCCTTTTTTTTCCTGGGGGTGGCCGACTCAAGATAAAGCCCGAATAGGGGAAAAAATAAATATAAATATAAATATAAATATATATATATATATATATACAGTAGCTATATACAGTACTGTATATAATCTATCTATCTATTTATCTATTGCCTGATGCCGTGATCCCCCAAGGGGTGGCCACGATAGAACCGCCCCCATGCACCTCTGTCCCCAGTCAATCGACGCCCCTCCTCCCAACCAGCACCGCCTTCATTCATATACTTCCTCACTCCATCCTTCCTTCCACCTCTCCTTCGGTTTACCTCTCCCTCTGTCTTCCACCTCGCTTTCATACACCCTCTTAGTCATTCTCTCGCTTCCCATACGTTCCATATGGCCGACCCATCTCAATTTGTTCCTTTTCACACTTTCCAGCACATCTACCTCCACACCACACCTCCTTCTTACTTCCTAATTCGTCTGTCTATCCCTCCATGTAACTCCGCACGCACTTCTCAAGTAACTCATTTCCACCACTCTCACTCTTGGTCTGAGTCTCTTCCCGAACGTCCAGGCTTCGCTTTCATAAGTTAGTGTCGGGATTACCACACTGTCATGCAAGGACTTCTTCACTTCCATACTGACCACTCTATTTCTTGTTACTGCTTTCAATGTTCCTACAACCCTCTTCCCCTGTTGCGCCCTCTCCCGCACTTCTTCATCCATAGTTCCATCTTTACTCAACACACTGCCCAGATACTTAAAAGAGCTGACGATCTCCATAGCCTGACCGTTCAACTTCATACTCTAATACTCTAACGAAACATAATTTCACACACATCTAGTTCGCCCAGGAGAGAAACCCAGAGAGCCAGTATTACCTGTAGGAAATACAAATTAGAAGTGACGCTGCATAGATCCCTGGGTTCCTGGAGGCGCTGTTCATCAACCACTTGTTTGATGAGAGGGTTGTTGGAACTGCACTGCAACTGTTTCACATCAAGTAACTCTCCATCTTCATGGCCCAGCTGAAATTATAATGAAAAACTTGAAAAATAAACAAGCCAAAACATAGACGAACACAGTAAAAAGACAAAACAACTAATCAAAATTGCTATGTGGAAACAACGCTTAAGCAAAATAATAATTAATAAATAAAAGAACACAATCCACCACATAGGGTGTACATTACTACATGAACAAGTTAATCTTCTTCATTTAAACCCTCTATTTGTGATATGAATTTAATAAGCCTGTGGTCAGGATAATTATGGAGTGCCTTTAGATTTCTGGAACCCGGAGTTTAATTGATAATGGTTTTCTATCTATATACTGTATATACTCTGGCACATAGGCCTACCCCATTTTTTATTTTATTTTATTTTTTTATTATTTTGAGGGGTGTGGCCGACTCGAGACACAGCCCGAACAAGGACAAAAAAACAAAAACAAAATAAAAACAAAATACACAAATGGTTTTACTGTACACTATTACACTCACAGAGTATGAAGCACTGAAATCGGTGATATAGGCAAGGTCACCAACTTTGCCCTCCACCACAAAGTTTTTTATGACTGTTGTTTTGGTGTTGACCTCTTCCTGAATAGATTCATCCTTCTTGGGTGTTTCTCCGCTGGTAGACTCTTCCTCCACTCTCTCTATTGCCACCTTTATATCAGACAGACCACTCACGCTGATCTGCTCCTGGGCCGCTACTCTCTTCTCCAGGGTCTCTAGGTATTCTTGGGGCACTATCAGATCTTTGGGGCCTAGAATCCTGAAAATAAGGAGAGCAATATTTAACTTTTCTGGATATGGCTGCAGTATGAAAATATATAATAAATTAGAATCTTGAAAATAAAGAAAGCATTAAATAACTCCTTTATGATTTTCTACGAAAAGAAATGTAGATTCAAAATACAGGTACCGGTACAGTATATACTGTAATAATCAATCGATGAAGGGGAGCATGTGTCATGACAGGGAGGGCATGGCTGCACTCATCCTATTGACTATCAAAAGGGATTATCTCTGGGTAAGTCTTTAGCTTAATATATACCGGTAAGCAACAATAGGTTTTTTTCTTCAGCTGACAGTAAATTACCATGTTGCTGCATAATTATTCAGCTATCACAAATACCTGTAGTGAAATATATTGTTAATTATGAAAAATACCGGTAGTCGGCGGTAGTCATTAATAATCAGGCGAGGAACATACTGCAGCAGAGGATCTGCTTTGCCAACCCTCACCTCCCATGACTTATTGTCATCATCATATATATTAGCAGCAGTGGGAAAATAACAGCTGGTCATGGGATAATTTTGTAAACAAAATTTCAAATTAGATGAGATGTGAACATAACTGCGATTGTACGACTTAAGTAAACAAGGCAACGCGTACGCCTGCTAACGCTATCCTTACAAAAAAAAAAAAAAAAAAAAAAAAAAAAAAAAACACACGCTATAAAAAGGCTCGCCCCAAAATACTTACACAGCATCTTTTTCTCCCTCGGTAAGATTAAGCTGGTGTTGGATAGCCGCGGCCCTCACGAAGGCCACCATCTTGTCCAACTCCGTGATCTGGCCCTTTAGGTGGCTGATGTCGCGGCCGAGGGTGCTCTGTAGTTGTTGCACGTACCTATGTTTCGGGTTCTTCTTCACCGCCGCCTTGGGATTCTTGCCTTGCTGTCGGGAAGTCATGGTGTTGCTTAGACTCGGCTATTATACTGTAAAGGGAAAGATAATTGCCTTGCATTAATTTACAGTATAATATCATTGGTATATAATTCAGTCAGTCTCTAGGGTGGGTGTCTAGGAGAAGCATTACCCAGGTGGGATTAGCCTAATGGTTAGAAAATGTTAAAATTAAGCAGAAAATAACAAGGCTACCAAAAATTGTGATTACAGTATTGTGATAAATTTGTATCATCACCAATCCACCAATGTCCAATTAACTTATAAATAAACCTAATTTATGACATAGACCCTAGCCCCCCTCAACCCAGTATAGTATCCCACGGCCAGGCGGCCAGCTGTTAGGTAGCCTATATTGTTTTGTTACCGGCCATGAGAATGATGGGATACAACAATGGGTTGAGGGGGGTGAAGGACTTATGGTTATTTTAAACGACACTAGCCTGCAGCGTTATGAGAATTTGAGAAACAATTTATTAGGGAAAATAGCCTAAATAGGCACCAATATATTCGGCTATTCACCATATAGGCCTAGGCTAGTCCGCATGGAGGATTTTCGTTATCGACAAATATGAAAAAATACCCACTACACAGACAAATAGGGCCTACCTAGCCTACATCAAAAATCTAGCCTAAGTCAAAGATGTCAAACAGCAGGATAGGTTAGGTAAGGTTGTTAGGTTAGGCTAATGTCCTTTCAAAGGGGACGGGGTATAGGCTAAACCGTATAGTAAACACTAGGATAGCTTATACCCGGTCAGAGGTAAGTCCTGCTGTAGTCTCCTTGAATGCTACCCAAATTTTCACCAGTTTAAGTTTAGGCTATGCTAGCCACAACAAAAACTGGCCGATGAATAGGCCTAAGACTCCTAGTCTAGCCTAGGCTTAAATTAACTATCACGATACAAAATTTGCAGTCTAAGCTACGTCAAACTGTCACTCTAATATTCCGGCCATTGTATGTGAGTTAACAGGCTAGCCTATATTGTTTTGTTCTTGGTTCTTACCGAGTAACCGAGGTCAAAATAGACTTGACAGGGCCAACCAAAAAATTTTAAGAAAGAAGCACCAGCCGCCGACCAATAGTGGAGCAGTTCTCAGATGGTCAACTTACACCAACCAATCAAAATCCTTCTTTTATCTCCACAATAATAACATCTTGTATATAAATATTTATTATTCAAATTATTTAATAAATGTGTTAATTGGTATGACATTTCATTTATAATAATAGATGAAGAAATAATACGTCTGTGGATTGACATTCTTTGAGGCTGAGTTCATGAATTGTTATCCTTGTCCTGTCGCAAGCCCTCAGTTGCAAAGCTCCAATCTTCGCTTGCGACGGGATTGAAAAAAAAAAAAAAAAAAAAAAAAAAAAAAAAAAAAAAAAAAAAATCTATTCCTCTTCTTCTTCTTCTTTAGAACCCGCCCGCAGACCGTGCAGATCCACAGGGCTGACCTTTGTATCGGTACTGGCTCAGAAACGTTAGTAGGAGGGAAAGTTTAGAGTAGGATAGTTTAAGAGACAGTTTTTTTTTTTTTTTTTTTTTATAAACCCCCCCCTCACTTCCTCCTCCCTCCCCCTCACCTCCGCTCCCCCCCCCCCCTCACCCATTTCTCTTCCTCCACATTTTCTCCAACATCCTCTTCATCATCTCCATGTCTTGTGTTTCCATCTCCTGTGTTAACCCCAATAGCGCCCCTACCCCTCTATTTTCCCTCTGCTTAATCTCCTCCCACCCCCTCTCCCCAACTCTATTCCTCATGTACCTCTCCAACTCCTCTCTCTCCTCATTATATCTTGTACATTCGGTTACTATGTGTTCTACATCCTCCACTATTGGGTCTCCTCCCATTTCACATTGACTGCAGTGCGGTCCCACTCCATTCCATCTCCTTGTTCTCTCATTCGTTTCTAGCGATCCTGTTCTTGCTTTAAATAGGAGTTTCGATCCCCATCCCCCATCATAGTACAGTTCTCTAGCTGGTTTTTCCTTCTCTCTATAATATGCCAGCGTGGCTTTATTTTCTACCCCCTCCCTCCATCTTCTTCTCCCCTCCTCCTTTATCCCTTTCTCTATCTCTCTGACACATCCCCTCCCATTCTCTAGTATGACCCACTCCTCTCTCTCATTTCTTTTTCTAAATTCCCCTCCCACCCGGTCCTGTTTTATATTTATCCTCCCCCAATCTTTTCTTGCACTCTCTGTTCCATTTACTTTGCTCGCTCGCCCATCTGTATACCTTCCCCGGCCACCTATCTTCCTCCATCCCCTCTAGCCTCACTTTGTACTTCCCTTTCGCTTTCCCAATCCTTTCCTCAAACGTACTCCACCCCATCTCCCCTCGGATTGCTTGAGCTACGTATTTATTTGCCCCCAATCCTGTCCTCCCGATTTTATTCTGTATCGTTTCTAATTTCTTCGTTTCCGCCTCTGTTGTTTCTACCGCCTCTAAGCCGTACATTATTGCAGGTACTCCTAATCCTTTCCTACAAAATAAACCTCACAAGAATTTACATTTCATCCTCCACTGCCCTGCAGGCTGCATACGAGGAAGGGAGAAAACAGAACCCCAAATTGCAAAGACCCTATCAGCAAGATAAAGAATAGGCCTACCTAATTAAAATGTAAAACTTGCAAACTATAAACAAACCAAAACTTGGACAAAGACAATATAAAATATTATTATAAAGGCAACATAACTTATCAAAATCGCTATGTGGAAAGAACGCTTACTAAAATAAAATGTATTAAATAAAAGCCTACTGTTCAAGAGTGCTGAAGTGCTTATCTCTATGGCAATACATACATATATAATTATATACTTCCGCCATCTATCTGAATCTAAAGAAAAAGGATAAGTAGCTGTCAGACTCAGCCAGCTGACTGTCTACTCTTGGCGAGAAATTCGGGAAACCCGATTAACTTTGATAATTCCATTGCAGCGTGAGGGGTTTCCACCACCAGAAGGACCAGGTCAGGTCAGGTGAAAGTATTGAGGTTGCATTACCGGTACGTAGCTTGCTACACTTCTACTGGTGAAAGGTTGAAGCCTGAAGGTGGAGGTTCATGTCACGTGTTCAGATCAGCTGATGGGCATCAAACAAATAAGCTTTTGATGAGTTGACAATGGGATCAAACCTAGCAAAGGCCGCATAAACTGTATACTTGCCTCTTTCAGTAAGTGTACTAGTGTATAGTGAGGTTGGTACCCAAGATACTTACTTTGGTTACTTATAGCCTACTTTGACTTTGGTTACTTTGGGTGATTCAGTCCCCTGTAGACGCGGTTGCAGTGCTTGGGTATCCTGGTATTGAGGGCTTGTCTTGTATATAATTATAGTTGTGCAGCCTTTTGTTCTTTTCTAGTTTTAAAATAATCTTGAGACCTATCATAACCTAGGCTATATTAAATAGGCTAACCAATTAAACCAAGGTGGCAAGGCCCAGTGGCGGATCCAGCTCAGGCTTAAGGGGGGGGGGGGGGGGGGGGGCTGATATATATACATGAGGGGCACCATAGGCTAATTCTGTATATAAAGTGTATATAAAGAGGAACACCTTATAGGCTTATGGATGTGTGGGGTTAATCTTAAGATTCTTAGGGACAGGGCATCGAGCGAGGAATGAGAAGGCGTCTGGGCATTAGGAGTGTCAGTGAACTTGTGAAGTGATGCGCACGAGCCGACTTGGTTGGTTTGGACATGTGGAGAGAATGGATGATCAGAACTGGGTGAAGAAATGCCGGACCGTGAACGTGGGGGGAGCTGCGCGTAGGGTGGACCTATAGAATGACGTGGGCTCGGGTACTCCGGTCCGATTTCAAAAGAACTTGACAACAGAGGCAGCCCTTGACAGGGCCACCTGGAAAGCTGCCATATAGGATGTGAGACTGTAACCACATTCTCTGTGGACAAAACGGTCTTTAAACTTGTATGTATGACAGTATGTACCTTGAGGTAGTTTGGTCACGTGGAGTGTATGGTGAGTGAGTAAATTACTAAATGCGTGTACAGCCGTGTAGATTTAGAGAGGTGGAAGGGTAGAGAGGGAGAGTGAGACTGTCAGACCAAGAGTGAGGTGGAGTTGCATTTGTTGAAATGTACCGCTGTAAGTACCAGTTTAGGCCTATAAGTAAAAGTGGTGTTGGGTGAGATGAGGGACACTGGCTGATGGTCCGGATGATAGAGGTGCATGGACACAATTAATATGTGGCTACTGTAATACCCTCAGGATCTTAAGAATTATTCTATTTACTGTATATATTGCCAGACTCCTTGTCCCTGACTCAGGGATCAAGGTGTCTGCAGCAATAGATACAGTAGATAGAATTATTCGTAACCATTACCGCCAGGTCCAAAAATGATCACTATGCTACTGTAAGTGCATCAGATCAGTTGGCCAATTACACTTTCCAGCATTAGGTCAAGATGGGTGATAATAATGCCCGGTGTGCCAGTAAGGATATAGCCTACGGCCCTGTAGTAGGGAGTAAGATGCTGCTCCTAATATTCCCACATGGATCCTAGAAGTACCGGTAACACGGTGGTGCTGGAGTCAGGGGCTACCTATCACATATAGCTGCTGTATTGTATTGAGGATTTCCCTCGGTTTCCACTAACAAGAGTGCCACCTTCGGGTCACCAAGGCTCACTCATGCATTCATGTTTTTCATGCGTGCATATAGGATATATAAGCCTTTAAAGATAAATTATTGAGTTTATGTGTATGTATAGCAAATCCCCTGCCAATATACTGTATGTTCCTCACTTGGTTAACGTTGGAGGTATTATATTGCCTTGAAAATTTACCATTTGAGGATGACATTTATAGATGAGACTGTAATAGAATTGCAGACGGCTGAAGTGATAATTTGTTAGAATAAACTGTGGTCCTCTTGCTTTATTACTTGTTACAACAATTACAATCAAGCTTCCTCAGGATCGTGATGGTGGGGACGGTGGTTTTAACCCCCGCGCGTCAACCTCCTCACCCTCGTGGGATAGTGGGCCTTAGCAGCCTAGGACAGTTCATCCTAAACTCTTTAGCCTCAACCTCCACCTCCACCGCGGCTCCTTCTCAAAGGTTTACTCGCACCGGCAGCACCACACATGACTCAACACTAACACAACATGAGACTGGTGAGTAATATGGTAGCTATACAGATACGAGTTATTTGTACTGTACTGAATGTGCTGCTATATACTGTACAGTACAGTAATAGCAAAGGGTTAATTAAGGGATAGGTTGTTGTTGTAAGTCCCCGCAGACTGTCTGGCCGAGCAGTCCCGAGTCCGGTAGACCAAAGCCATCCAGATCCTTAGGCCCTTGAAGGGGCCAGGGATAGATGAGATTTGTCTCTGAGATGGCAGTGGGGGAGGGGATCAGCAGCCTATGGGCTTGCACCCCCGGGCCAATGCCCCCACCGTCTGCAGCCCATCTTGCGGTGCCACCCAATCGGGCAATCTCGCCAGCACCTAGAAGGAAAAGTAGTACAAGAAAAGAGACAGACAGAAACTGCTAAGGTTGGGTAGAGGATGCCAAACCTCACTCTGGATAGGACCAGCCCTCACCCAGGTATTCCAAACAATTATATAATAGGTGGGATATGTTGTCTGTAGTTTATAATGGAAGGTATTTTCAGATTTATTTTTATTTGCATTATTATTAAGGTTATATTTATATTTTACAAGAGCCATATCCTTGTGAGGTGGACAGTTTGTGTGTAATGTATGAAGTGCATGTTGAATGTTACTGTAGGCTATAGTGTTGTTGGAGTGTCAAACGAAGGCTGATTCCTTTATTTTTAGTCTTTATTATTGTAAATGCAAAGATAAAATTGTGGTTTATAGTTCAAATTATGTCTTGGAAAGTTATAAAATAGCCAAAACACTGCAATTTCATGGTAATTTACCTGTATTCCAATTCAATGTTCTTTCCTCTCACTAAAACATTACGCTTTCCATAATGCAGTTGGGTCTGAGTAGCCTACATGATTAGATTGATATCCAAAATTCGAAAATAGATATTAATCGTGATCGTGTACTCATCCTTTAACTGTGTTGGTGGTGTAATGGTTTTGATGCTTATGTTCTGGGTGTGGTGTCCCGAGTTTGAATCCCGGGAGGACCATATGCTTTCATTAGTTTATTCAAGTACATTGGGGTTTGTAATGGATGATTAGGGTTAAGAACGGGGTGTTACTTATTCATTCAAGTCTTCAAACAGTATTACTCTGTTTTGACACCCTGTTGTTAAGCCGGAGTCACACAGACCATTTTTTTGAGCAATTATTACGGGCAATTATGGTCTGCTTACAAAATTACACTTTATCAGAATTCAGCCGCCTAACATAATCTACCTTCAGTCTAGTTACCGATACCAGTGCGAAAAAGTCCCAAAATTATACGAGAAAAAACTTGCTCATGGCAAATTGACGGAAAAAGCGCTTGTGTGACAGCGGCTTAACTGTTGGAGTGACAGTGGTTGTGAGTGAAGTCTGTAACCAGTGTAAGCAAATTCATTACCCACAAGGTAAAAGTTCATCATCCTGACCAGCTGTAAGCAGTCTCATGGTAAATGCAACACTGGTCTACTACACCTCTGATGTCTGCCATTGTCGAGAAGTGTTGGAGGCCATGACAATTATAAGGTGGTATGTATGGTATTAAAATGTAAAACTTGCAAATCAAACAAACCAAAACAGGAACCACGCAATATAAAGACAAACTAAATGATCAAAATCACTGTGGAAATAACGCATTGAAGATTTAAGGGGGAAGGGTTTATTTTTTGGTTGATTATTTCATATATTTATTTTCATCAATCTTTAAAAAAACATCCATTAGATCCCCCTTCTAGACTAATTTGTAAATTTTTCGGTAGAAAAGTGTTGCGGCCAAAGGTCGGTTCTTCCAACATTACAGGCGCGATACTATCAATCGCCAGGAAAAAAAATCGACAAAGAAATGGGGCGAAAAGTCTTAAAATCGACAGACTAAGGGGGCAAACATCTTAAAATCTGAAGACCAATGGGGGTAAATATGAGGAAGAAGGGGGGCCAGAAAAACAGCCCATCTCCCCTTAACAATATTATGAGATAAAAAACTCAAAACCACAATTTTCAGGTGGTGGCGGTGATGATGTTGGTGGTGGTTACTATCAGCAGGTGTATTATAGACAGTTCCAGGCCCCACCGGAAGCTCAGCCCGGCACCACCCAGCCCGACCCCTCCACCACCACCCGCCGTCATGTGCCACCTATCACAACACACCAGGTACCGTACATCAGTCAACTGTCACATTGTTACCACTCTTTTATAACAGTAACCCTTTCATGATCCGATTACTAATTTCTTTTCTGTTTTTCTGGCTATTATTAGACAATTTTATTCAGAATAGGAAGGATATATGGAAGTCAGGGTTAATTGAGATAGTCTTTACCCTTTTCATTCTCACAGATCCTTCCTAAACTGTAAAACATTGTCCAATTATGACCAGAATAAACTGTCAAAATATGTCATAATCATCAAAGGGTTCTATCTATTTATCTATTGCCAGACGCTATGATCCCCGAAGGGGTGGTCACATTTGTGAGATATGCTTAATATTAACCCGAGAACGGCGAGCTTATGGTATTTAAAATATCCCGCTGGGCGAAGGTATTGTGGTTAAATCCCGACGAATTTCGTCATTTTACGATAAATATTGTTATTACCGTACTTATTCATATGCGCCTATTTTACGTTTTTGAAGATATTAACATGTAACAACAATAAAACAAGCGGGAATAGTATTTGGGGGGGTGAAAAAGACGAATTATTGCCGACCGTCCAGTCATGAGGTGAGAGGCGCGCGAGACATACACCCTGCCCTCTCGAGGCCTGAAGCCAGACTGATGTCTGATGTCTGGGTTCAGACTCAATTTAGGACGCTCGCTGTTCTTGGGTTAATGACTCTCATGCTTGGTTGGGTTAGCATTAAATTAAATCAATTCAGCCTAAGTTACCCATGCAATTTGTATTGATGAAGAGTTTAGCGAGGGAAAATGGGCAAGCGGTAGTGGAGAAGCAAAAGAAAGCTGTGAGATGGAGAGAACACTTTGATGAATTGTTAAATGTAGTAAAGAGATACAAGCATAGTGTATATGAGTATTATAATCTGATTTAAGATAATATTTAAATATCTTACTTTACAGATCACTGATGAAAGTATGCCAGCACTCAATCATACCAACTTTAAGTAAGTGCTAAAATGTTTTGTAATATTAATAGCATAATCAAGAAGGGGTCATGCCAATTTACTGTTAACAGGAAGAAAACAAACTCTATTAACAGAATTAAACCTCAAACTATGGGTGTCATACTGGCAATATATAATCAATACTCATGTGTACGGTATTACGACTAGGATATAAGGTACTTAAAACATAAGCTCAAGGCAGTCTTGATTGAAATATACTGTCAACAATTTAAGTAAAGTAGCTGTTGCATTAAAGTAGTCATTGTAAACAAATTACCATCCTAATATTTCTAAAGACGTAACCTCATGGCTAAAATCTGTGAAGTCTTCCTTAACCCACTGAGCACCAGGCAATATAATATAAATGTACACTCCAGGCCCGGCAGGTTGTCAAAGGAAAAAAAAAAAAAAGGAAAAGTGGGGATTGGGCCTGAGTATATACATACATATTTCAATCAAAGCTTCACTAAGAAATTTTTTATTTTATTTTTGTATTTATATATTTAATTATTATTATTTTTTATGTTTTTATTTTTCAGCTGGGATCTGTATGCCTTATCAGAGCCTATGGACGAAATGTCAGGTGAACTGCCCGACTTGACTGCCCCGGAACCTGCAACCACTTCATGCAGTCATGCTGGTGTTGACAATACTTTACTCCAACAGACCCATTCTAATCAGTGCTCTCAGACACAATACAACCATTACTCTCAAAACACTGGGACACAACACATGAAACACTTCCAGTCACAGAACATCCTCCAAAACACTTCTTTTATTCAACACACCCAACCTAATCAGTGTACTCAAAACACTGGGACACAACACACTAGGCACCCTCAATCACAGAACATCCTCCAAAACACTTCTTTTATTCAACACACCCAACCTAATCAGTGTACTCAAAACACTGGGACACAACACACTAGACACCCTCAATCTCAGAACATCCTCCAAAACACTTCTTTCATTCAACACACCCAACCTAATCAGTGTACTCAGTCACAACAGTGCACTCAAAACACTGGGACACAACACACTAGATTCCCTCAATCGCAGAACATCCTCCAGAACACAGAGGCACAAACTATTAGTCACTACGAATCAGCACAGACTAAGAAGCACGACCTTTACCTTCAACCTAGTGACTCCTCTGTACAACATAAACGGAGCCAGTGCCTCATGCCACCACCAAGACAAGGCCAATCTACTAACAAGCCAAAACAAATTCAGCACATCACACAACCACAAGGCAATCACTCTTTCCCTGAACCACAAAATAGTAATCCACTCACACAGGTGCAATTTAACCAAGCAAATCTTCCTCTCGCCAACAAACCTAGTCTAGCATCTCTCTCTAAAGCTAATAAAGACAATGTACCAGAAAATTTAGAAACCACGGGTACAATTGACAATCAGAATCCCACGCCTACAGAGTCAAAGTTCAGGTTTAAAAATATCTCGCACAAGAAGAAGATGGCCCCTCGAGTTGTTCATACGGTGTCATTCAGTGAAGCGGATGTCTCTTACTTGGGAGCAACCCCTCAAGATGATGTGGTAATAGCAACTGGGCTATCTTCAAAGCCTCCTAATATCTCTGAACCTAAAGAAAAAGTATGTCAGGCAGCCAATGAACCTGCTTGGGAGCTGCCACTCTTTGACATATCCCTCTCACCAATATTTGGCTTGACTCCACCAGACAACATTGCCGCCTCTCCTTGCACTGT
The DNA here is from genome assembly GCA_032716605.1 of Paralithodes platypus. NCBI lineage: Eukaryota > Metazoa > Arthropoda > Malacostraca > Decapoda > Lithodidae > Paralithodes > Paralithodes platypus. The sequence continues at coordinate 56,878,278 of CM064566.1, read as the reverse complement.
TGCCGAGATTAGTGAACCATCTTGTCCAGTTGCAAGTACTAGTGCTGCGGCTACAATATCCGAGATGCATGAGAACAGAAAAGTATGTAACAGCAAACTAACAGACAATACTTCAGTCTCGGCACATTTGGTAGATATTGTAATGCTGGATGACCAAACAGATCCATGCACTGAAGTGATGGATCTTGATGAAATTCATAAATGCACAAATCAGCAAGAGGATATTTGGAAAGGCATAAGTCAAACGGGAGATCTAAATGATGAAGATTTTGCACTGGTGGAGGAACCTATCATGCCTTTCAATGTTATTGATAATGATGATCAGATACTTCCTAATCTATTATGTCCAGAGAATATTGGCGACGTGTCTGATGATGGCGAGCGCTGTGTCCCTCAAAATATTGCTATTGAAAAGGACAGCTGTATGGTAATCAGTCAGTCAGTCAGTAATGAAAAAGACAAATATATGGTACCAGAAAAAGAAAATGAAAAAAGCGAGTCACCGATTGCAAAAGAGCTTGGCCTATTCCCATGTTCACTATCTACAATCCACAGTCCAACACAAACAGTTACAAAAAATACAGAGCTTCCAAGTGTACCTGATTTTAAGAGTGTCAATGACTTGCGGACATTTGAGCCATCCCTCCCTCAAGTGAAAGCGAAACCTGAAATTAAAGATCAATATACGAGTGCCAAGATTGTAAATGATCAAGACGCGAATGCCAAGATAGTACCCAAGAAATCCACCTTCAAGGCACCGTACAGAATGATGGCAGTGTCCCCGGGAGTCAGCCACCCCCCCGCCCGGAGACACGTCACATCGACACCGAAGCACGTCGCATTAACACCGAAGCCCGTCACATCAACACCGAAGAATGTCACATCAGCATCAAAACACATTACAGGTACATCAACATCAAAGCACATCGTATTAACACCAAAACACGCTACGTCAACACCGAAGCGCGCCACATCAACACCGAAGAATGTCACATCAACCTCAAAACACATTACATCAACATCAAAGCACATTATATCAACACCAAAACATGCTACGTCAACACCAAGCCACGCTACGTCAACCCCCAAGCAGGCTACATCAACACCAAAAGAATGCTACAAGAGTAAACTGCAGAAGTTTGGTTGTGGCAAATCATCGGATAAGGACGTCAAAGTAAATGTTGACAGTGGGAAAAGAGGTTCAATTGCATCCGCAAAGCTGCAAAAATTGAATCAGAAGACAGTTAGCAGTGTTCCCATTGATAAGAAAAATAGACCGATGTTTAAGCCAGTGTTTGTAAATAAAACAAAGGTTATTAACACTACAGATGGAAGAACTGGAATGCCCGTAAAAGATCATTCAAAGATCTCTAACACCATTGATGAAAGAGCTGGGCTGCCTCAAAAAGATGATGATACAGTGTCACATACAAGTTATATAAAGGAGAGGCCTGCATCTTTGAAGTTTTCCTCTTCCTTTACTTTGAAGAAGCTTGATTTCTTAAGCAAAGGTGCGTTTGTGAAAGCCAAGCATTTGAACGATTCAAATTGTAGTGGGAGCAATAACAATACCAGTACATCCAAAATGCATGAAAGTAAAAATGCATTCTCATCTCACTCAGCTGGTTTTAAATTGGACCATCCTTTGTCTTCATCAGATCAGACATTAGTTACATTAGGAAGCATTTTGGACAAAGACTCAGCTAATGTTTGTCACTCTTCAGTTACCAGTAATATTGGCAAAAACTTCAGTAAGGTTAGTCACTCATCAGATACCAGTAATACCGGTAACGCAGAGAACCGTGTAGATAAAGATCAAGGAAAAGTACCGGTAACTGCTCGGAGTGATCATGACGTAAATAACCCAAGTGAGTCAAATAATGAGCCTTGCCTCTTGACCACAGCTGGAAACGGAGTACCGGTACTAACTTGCAACGAAGCCAGTGAACCTTTGCCTAAGAAGAGGGCAAACGTGCGGTACTCAACAAAGACCAACCAGAAGAAAACTGTAAGTAAGAAAAGAAAGATAGATGATGAAAGCAAGCAATCAGTCCCAAACAAACGGAAGAAGAATGATAAAGCTAATGATGTTATTGTCCCAGAGGTACCAGTATCCAGCAACCAGGTAGATGACAAGGAAAATGTACACCCAACTGGTTCAAAGAAAAAGCAGGCCAAACCTAAAACGGGAAAGTCTAAAAAAAAGAAAGAAGGAAAGGCAACAGGCAAGAAAGCACCCAATCCAAAAGACAAATCCAAGAAGGAACATAAAGGAAAGGATAAAGGTGTGACTAAGCAGAAGCCTAGCAAGATGCAGCCAGAGAAGCGAGATGAAAACAAGTCTACCTCCATTCCGCCAAAGGTTGGTTTATTATCTACTAATGTTTATGTTTACTAAAGATTCCTCGGCACAGTTTTAAAGTATCATCATACATTTTATCATTTCATATTTTTTCACCAACTAACTTTACTTCTAAACTCAATTAATTAAATCAACAAATACATGTGGCACTCCAAGGACTCGAACCTAAGCTACTCACACCAAAATTCCGCGCATTTATGCATTATGCTATCAAGATCCACAGCAGAATATTGAAATGGAATCATATACATTAATGAAGGTCTAACATAAGCTATGCCACACATTGATTGAGCAATTAGATGGACCAATACATTGTAGGGATTTTAGTTTATTCTCTGTTTCACCGTATAAGCTTCATCAGAAATAACAACGAAGGAGGTGTCACACAAGCGCTTCATCCGTCAATTTTTTATAAGCTTATCTCATACTAGCTTTTGGTATTTTCGCAGTGGAATCGACAACTAGACTAAATGTATACAATTTTAAGAGACTGGCATAATGTATAACTTTACGAAGATGCCAGACCACAATTGCCTGAAAAAATTGCCTGTAGAAACGCTCGTGTACCGGCTTAACATAATAACATATTATTCCTGATGAATCCTACACAGTGAATAAACTTGGGTTCGTACTTGGCATTAATATGTCTACCCATCATATATTTTGATATAATCTATTGATATCTATTATCAAACTTGACTACTTCCTTTAACGTGACGATAGTGCGTTGTTATATGTGCGATTAGTTTGCTTGGGAAACAGATTAACTTGCTTATGTAGTAATGTACACCCTATGTGGTGGATTGTGTTCTTTTATTTAATAATTTTCATTTTAGTAAGCGTTGTTTCCACATAGCGATTTTGATAATTTAATTTGACTTTATATTGTCCTTGTCCCAATTTTGGTTTGTTTAGTTTGCAAGTTTTACATTTTAATCTATTGTTTGTTTATCCTAACAGAAGGTACTAGCCCAGCACCCCATTGGTCGCGAGTGTGACCTTGCCCTGGTGACGGAGTACCTGTTGTCAGCCTCAGAGATCTGCTTCACCCTTCTCTACAGGTCTGGATCTTAAGCCTTTCATAATCTCAATATTCACAACTCTAGGTAGCACCAATGAACTTGACAATAATTTTGACCCCTTAACTTCTTATAACTCAAAATGAATGAAAGCAATCAGGCTGACATTTCTATCATTTGGGAAGAGTCCACTAGGAAATAGGTGTGCATATTTACAGCCAGTTTGCTCTAGGCCCTTTTGAGTTACAAAGAGGTCAGTGATCAAGATTTTTGTCAAGTTCGTTGGCACTACCTTTACAGTATACGTGCATACCTGTACATAAATTTAAAGAGCAAGTGCTCTACACGAAGTGCGGTTCCTGTCATATTCCATCTAATAACCGTTTAAGTACCTGAAAGACCATGGGTCGTGGCATGGTCAGTAGTGCGTCTGACTGCTGATCAAGAGTTGGCAGTTCGATCCCACCCCATGCCATTGGTAGATGTCAAGAATTTGGATGCTCAGGTCTAGCGATTTGTAGCAAATGTCCAGTAAAGTCGCTGTAACAAGGGCACACCCTAGCCCTGTCAATAAAGGGAGTGTACAGCGTTAAAAACTGCATCAGTACCTGCTCTCAGCCTCAAAGATCTGCTTATCCTTGCTCTACAGGTCTAGCCAGAACTACTTTACACTTTCTCAATAGTGTATTCACAACTATTCCTTCTCATTCTTATACCTTCTGCTTACTTCAATTTTTATTTTGTATACTTTTTTCACAATTTGCAAGGTCGGATCCTTTGCGATCTGTGCCCCATTCCTTGTTCTTCCCTTTCTTGCATAAACATTACGCTATTCATAGTGCAGTTGGGTGTGAGTACAGTACATGATTAGATTGATATCCAGTATTCGATAAATGGATGTTACTCGTAGTTATGTACTTAATCTTTAGAGTAGGCTATTGGAAGTATAGTGGTTAGAGTGTGTAAGTTCTGTATGTGGTGTCCTGGGATCGAATCCCCGGAGGATCATATGCTTTCATTAATTTAATTTGGGGGTTATTGGTGTTAAGAACGATATATGTGCTTTCTTATTTCATAGTATTATTTTGCTAAATCTTCAATACGTTATTTCCACATAGTGATTTTGATTAGTTCTTTGTCTATAATTGTGGGGTTCTTGTTTTGGTATGTTTGTTTTGCAAGCTTTACATTTATTTAATATCTGAAATACTTCCCTATTCAAAGTTAGCCCATATTTCTATCTATCTATATTTTGCCTGGGCCTGGGTCTCTGGGTATTTCTCCTGGACAACCTAGATGTGTGTGATTTTGTGTTTTGTTTTGTTTTGTTTTTTCCTGTTGTGTTGTGATGTTCCTATACGGGCTCTGTCTCGAGTCGGCCACCCCAAAAAAAAAAAAAAAAAAAAAAAAAAAAAAAAAAAAAAGAGAGGAAATAATGGGGTAAATGCCAGGGTATATACATTTCTATCTATCTATCTATACAGTATACTCAGGCCTAATCTCCACTTTTCCTTTTTTTTTCAACCCCTTCTGTACCGCGACATCTTATTAATTTTTATTATGGCTATATTTAGACTATTTTGTGCAGTTTAAGAAGGATCTGTGGTAGTAAAATGGGTTAAGGGAGATAGTTTGAAGCCTGTTAATTGCTAGAGACCCTTTTGAAACTGAATAAAATCATCTAATAGTAGCCAGAATAAAGTTAAAAGAAGTCTCCGGTTCAGAAGGGGTTAATATTTTGCCTACATGTGACTGTGCTGCAGGGATGGGTCGAACCAGGTGCGGGAGCGTGTGAGTGGTTGTCGCAGCAATCAACACCCTGGCAGTGGTATGGTAACTGGTCTGGCTATAAGGGTAGTATGGTCCACCCCTCAGACAGCTCCACCCACACGCCTCCTGCCTCAACACAGTAAGTTACGTTAACCCATTCACCCTTTGGTGATGGGCTGGTCTATCAGAGTGAGAATTGAGCGATCTCTGTCATACCCATAGCTTACTCTGACTGTTCCTTTTACTTATATATTTTCTAGATCTCAAGTGACGGCGTCTCTTCCGTGGACTGACCTCCCAATCTACCAAGATTGGAAGCCAAAGTGTCACATTTTTCCTTTGCCCCTCGACTTTCTCTTCATAATTGCTGAGGGGCACAGGGCCCTGGGTGGGGCTTTGATTTCCCGGGCATTTCCGCACCCTCCTCAGCTCCCCGCCATGGAGTGACTTCGGTCACCCAGGCTTTATTGTGGTCGGCAGGGAGGGTTCTGTGGGGGCGCTCGGTTATGGCCTTGGCCTTGCTCGCGGCCTTGGGGCTGTTCGGCCAGGCAGCTTGGGGAACAACAACAACAACAACAACCCATTCACCCTGGCCAATTTGATGATTTATCATAATTATTGACTAGTTTTTCGTGAAATCTTCAATGCGTTATTTCCACATTTTATAAGTTCTTTTGGAGTGTCATATGTATTCATTACTTTCATTGATTTCACTAATTAGGTTTATCTGTAATTTAATTGGTGGGTTGGTGAAAACAAATATGAATTTATATTGTACAGTTCCTGTTTTGGTATGTTTGTTTTGCAAGTTTACATTTTAATTATGATTATTATTCTCCAGAATTAAGCTCCAGCCAGCAACATGAGGAAGCCACAAGTAACTCTCAACCACAAAAGAACCAGCAAGAAGCAAAAGTCTCCCCCGATAAAGAAGAAAACCCACAGAAAGAAAACGGGTCTGACGTTAATGCCCCGGAGCAGAAGAATGTTGTGGCTGTGTACAAGCTTCACTGTGGCATCACCTTCAACAAAGATCAAATATGGCAAGTTGGTGGTATAATGGTTTAGAACTTTAGATGCTTATCTTCTGGGTGTGGTGTCCCGAGTTCGAATCCCGGGAGGACCATATGCTTTCATTAGTTTATTCAAGTGCATTGGGGTTTGTAATTGATGATTAATGTTAAGAACGGGGTGTTACTTAACCCGCTGAGCCCCGGCTAGTTATAATATTTTGTTCACCCCAGTCCCAAGCCATTTTCACTTTTTGTTTTTGTTTGCTAAAATGGAAGACAAGGGTGAGAAATGAAAAAAAAAAAAAAAAAATCACCTTGGATATTTGGGGGGGGGGGGGGCAGTCTCAAAAAATGTGTTGAGCCAAAATGGAAGATAATGGTGAGAAATGAAAAAAAATCACCTTGGTCATTTGGGGGGCGGGGGGGGGGGGGGGGGGGGTCGAAAGTTCGTCTCCCCCACATGACCACCCGCCCGGGAGCACTAGGGTAAAAACTGAGTATGGCATTGTATGGCATACATCCTAAGGAGTGTCTCACATAAATCTCAAGCCTCTAGCTCCCATACGACCGGAGTAATGAAGGTTCAAAGTGGCGGTGAACTAAGGGTGTAAAGTATCCCCACTAAGCCCACCACCTAAAGAAGCATATTCACAAGTTAGAAAGAATCCAGAGAGCAGTTCCTAGATTGGTTCCAAGTCTCAGAGAACTGCCATATGAAGGGAGGCTAGACAAATTAAATCTACCGAGTTTAAAAGAGAGGAGAGAGAGGGGAGACATGATAATGATGTACAAATGCACCGGGGGGCTGGAGAGGCTGGATAGGGAGGATATATTAATTATGGATACAGGAATAACTAGAGGCCACAGCTACAAAGTAAAAAGACCTACCTGCAAGAACGATATCAGGAAGTTTAGCTTCCCCTATAGATGTATTGACAAATGGAATGGGCTGGAGGAGGAGGTGGTAGGGGCAAGGAACATCCATATTTTCAAGAAAAAATTGGATAAAAAGTAGACTGAGAGACGGGACAACACGAGCTTAGCTCAACTCCTGTAAACTCCAATTAGGTAATACCACCGGCCGCGCGGCTGTCTTGGCCCGCTCACACCTACCGGCCCGGCTCGCCCACACACTACGGTACCTCCCCCTCCTATTCTCCCGCCATTTCCTACCTTACGAGCCACGTAACTGATTTTAATATGCCGGACACACGTGATGCGTCGCTGGGAGTTGGTGATAAAAAACTGCCGACGCATCACGTGCGACACTGGGTCTCAATGGGTTAAGTCTAGTTTATTGTGAAGGTTTAGTAGGTGTTTCTATATTGAGAGAGAGAGAAAAAACAGTTGTTCATATTTTGAGATATACAGTATATTTGTTCATATATTGAGAGATGTAATTATTCATATTTTATGAGAGAGAGAGAGACACAGAGAGAGAGATATTGTGTGAATTGTTCCTAGGCTGAAAAAAATGCCTAATGATATCCAGAATATGATTGAAATAAGTATTTTTATTTTTTTTATATATACGACACATGGAGTAAATAAGTAATCTATCTAGTGTGTTGCCAGGTGGGTGGGTGTGGAGCGAGTGATGCAGAGTGAGGTCCGTAAGATCTGCTTTGATGCCCAGGAGCTGATGACCTACCTGGTGGACCGACTGCAAGTGGACCACAAGCTGGGTATGTATATATGTATGCATGTATATACTCAGGCCCAATCCCCACTTATACTCAGGCCCAATCCCCACTTATACTCAGGCCCAATCCCCACTTTTCCTATTTTCCCCTTTAACTACAATAATCCATCTGTAAACCTGCTATTATAATGTAAAACTTGCAAAATATACAAATCAAAACAGGAACGATATTTGGTATTGTGTCGTTCCTTTTTTTTTTTTTTTTTTTTTGCAAGTTTCACATTATAATTGGACATATGTAAACACTCAATGTCCAGGAAACAATGGATACAGGCACAGACTTTGTGTTGAGTCATGGCAGTTCAACATACAGTGTCTGTTGTTGTGTGAAGGGTGCTTGACTTAATTATCCCAAAATATCAGTTACCCGATCTGGTTCCTATTGCATTTTTTTTCTGTAATGTTCACTAACTTCAAGATGTATCAGTTCTAGATTGTTTCATGATAACACCTCATAAGGGGACAAGGTTTGAATTAGAGGGAACATTGAGGATATAACAGGATAAATACTAACGAATATTAATAATAAAATAATATGAGTAGTAGTTGGAGGTTGAGACTGGGAATCCCACCTCCAGAATTTACTCCCACTAAGGGATCAGCAAGCCTTTACTTGCTGATCCTCCCTAACCCTTTAAGGGAGTGTGGGTTTGGCTGCTGACTGACTGACTGACTGTAGTTCCTTATAATTCAAATTACTATAAGGAAATTGGCTGCTAAGGGATGAAATATCTGGCCTGTTAAGGTGAAAAGAATATAATTTTATTGTTTATTTGTTTTGTTTGTTTAGTTGTAGGTTCATGGGTGGTGCTGGATCCTAAGGTGGGAGGGTGGCTGATTGATCCGGACCATCCCCCGCTAACCTTCACACAAACCACCGCTACAATCAATGCTCCGCGACCCAAGGTATGACTCACAACAATGTATATTACCAATAATATCATGTTTAAGTAATGACATACAGTACTATCAAACAATACTATCATTGATTTTGCCTGATGAAGGTACAGTATATACGAAACGTTGTCAATAAAGTGCTCCTCCTCATGTGGTGTTTATATTCACTATCATTAACCACACTAAGTCCTGATATATGACAGTTCCAAGGGCCGGATCCTAAAACATTCCTGTATGTGAAAACATGTGCACCATAATTTACACTTAAGTTGAGAACATACGTTAGACTTCATTCAAAAAGCAATTTTGTATGTGAAACCTGGAGGAGGTTCTGCTACAGCCACTTATAGAGATGGTTTCCCAGAGAGAGACAAATCATCCGAGCTGATGATAAAGGATTACCATATTGTATATTTTAAAACCATCAGACTATCGGTAGTGGCGTGGCAGCAGATGATGAACTATGGAGTGACCTGGAGTGTTTGAGTCACACCACAGCTTTGTTACACACCAAACTCTCACAACAACACCTCTGGACCATCTTTATACACCTGGAGATGAGAATTATACCCTCGCTGGCAGGTATTGTAACTTATTTTTACTTATGACTCTATTAGCTTAAGTTGGTGTCACACGAGCGCTCTTTCCGTCCATGTTTACGAGCAATTGTAGTCTGGCAGCTGTAATAAAATCTCAATTATATCAGAATTCAGCTGCTTTATGTAATCTACCTTCAGTCTAGTTTCCAATTTCAGTGTGAAATAGCGTCAAAATATCGAGAAAAAACTTGCTCATCGAAAATTGCCGCTCGTGTGACACTGGCTTTACCTCTCTTCCAGTTATCCCTAGTGTTCAATCTGCATTTCTTTCATTAAGTTCAAGTGTTAAGATATTGAGTTAATTCTTTGTACAGTAGGGTCCCGCATAAAACGTGTTCGCATAAAACGAGTCTCGATTAAAACGACCGACCTAAAATATTAATATTTAATTTTCGATCAGAACGAATGTGATCACATAAAACGAGTCCGCCGCCAAAGTGGGGCAAATCCGAGGAGTTTTCATATAGAGCGCCGAAATATCGTACAAAACGTACGAAATATCGTTCGCTTTGTACACAATTTTTCGCTTACAGTGAACATTGACGATATTGCGCCACCAAAATGCTGTGTTCACATAAAACGAAATCGCATAAAACGCCCTCGTTTATCGACCATAAACTCGTTTTATGTGAGACCCTACTGTATTTCCCTTTCTGTAGATTTCACATACATTATCCTAAAGGTTTTGACTTGAATGAACAATAATTGCCTTCCTACCCCCCTTCAGTGATGGAGCTGCGAGGTATGAAGGTAGACAGGAACGTACTCAAACAGACCGCTCAGACCCTCAAGGTAGGTCTACAATGTTGTGGTTGTTGTCCTCAAGTACAGTAGTTGTTTATGTTAATGTAAACATGTAGGCATTTTGGCACGAACGACCCTTGATTTTGGTCCTGTCACTCTTTCTACTATGCGGGAGGCACTCGCTACAGGCAGTTCTGCCTTTTGCCTCCCTCACTGACATAGAAAAAAACAAAACATACTAGTTGACACTGCATTTAAGTCGCCTCATCATTCATAATCTCCGACTCCTTGCTTTCAAGGTGTCACATGAAAGTTGAGTCCATCTGTTTAGTGTTTATTAAATTATTATATACAGTATGTCAAGATAAAACTATGGTTTATAATTCAATTAATGCCTTTGGAGGTGATAACATGGCCAAAACAATGCTCTTTCATGTTAATTTTCTTGTATTCCTTCTCATATTCATTCAAGTCTTCAAACAAATTTGCTCTGGTTGTTGTTGTTGTTGTTGTTCCCCAGACTGTCTGGCCGAACAGTCCAAAGTCCGGTAGACCGAAGCTGCTCCAGATGCTTGGGCTACCGAAGGGGCCAGGGTGAGAGGAGATCTGTCACTGAGATGGCAGTGCGGGGGAGGGGATCAGGAACCCATGGGCTTGTACCCCCGGGCCAATGCCCCCACCGTCCGCAGCCCACCTTGCAGTGCCCCCCAATCGGACAATCTCGCCAGCACATAGAAGGAAAAGTAGTACTGTACAGGAAAAGAGACAGATAGAAATGACTAAGGTTGGGTAGATGATGCAAAACCTCACTCTGGATAGGACCAGCCCTTCGGGCTCTGTCTCGAGTCGGCCACCCCCAGCAATGGTACGGTATGTGCCTGAGTATATACATACCGTACATACTGTACTGTACATAGTTAAAGTTATGCTTTAGAGTTCTTATTATATCTTTGGAAGTGATAAAATGGCCAAATCTGTACAATTTTCAATAAAATTTCCTGTATTTCTTCTCATATGTATTTCAGTCTTAAAACCAAATTGTCCCAGTTTGATGCCCGGTTTACCCCCAGGTAAAGATCCAGGAGGTAGAGAAGCAGTGCCACCAAGCAGCTGGGTCAGTGTTTAATGTAACCTCCCACAACCAGCTGCGTTCAGTGCTGTACCAGTCCCTACAGCTGGATACCAAGAGTCAGGTCCATGTTCCACGCACACCCAAGGGACAGAAGAGCACCAGTGAGGCCGCCGTGAGTTAAACATTCATTATATATTTTATAGTTCTTTCCACTCACTAAAACATTACACTTTCCATAATGCAGTTGGGTCAAGTACATGATTAGATTGATATCCAAAATTCGAAAATGGATATTAATCGTGATCATGTACTCAATCTTTAACTGTGTTGGTGGTGTAATGGTTTAGATGCTTGTGTTCTGGGTGTGGTGTCCTGAGTTCGAATCCCGGGAGGACCATATGCTTTCATTAGTTTATTCAAGTACATTGGGGTTTGTAATTGATGATTAATGTTAAGAACGGGGTGTTACTTATTAGTCTGTGATTAATTTGCTTGGGAAACAGATTAACTTGCTCATATAGTATTGTGCACCCTATGTGGTGGATTATGTTCTTTTATTTCATAAATTTGATGTTAGTAAGCGTTATTTCCACAGCGATTTTGATAAGTTATTTTACCTTTATCTTGTATCGTCCCAGTTTTTGTTTGTTTAGTTTGCAAGTTCCTTCCCTTTCCACTACCATTTCAATACTTTTTGTGTTATTACAAATGAATCAGGGAATGAAACAAAAGGTGTTGTAGTATTTATAATAAAAGAGCGCATTGAAAGTTATGTAAATATGACCTGTTTGTTGTATGTGTCATCAGCTGGACCGCCTGGTAGGGAGCCACCCACTACCTGACCTGGTGTTACAACATCGCCTCCTTAACAAACTCAAGACCACCTATGTTGACGGTATCCTGGCAACACTTCACGGATCATACGTCAAGGCTGCTTGGTCTGTTTTCTCTATCTATCTATCTATCTATCTATCTATGTAGTCAGGCCCAATCCCCATTTTTCCTTTTTGTTTGTTTTTCTTATTTGGGGGGGGGGGGGGGCTTGGTTAGTTTTGTACGGTTGGCCAAATAAGTCGTGTCGCCGCTGTCATTACGTTTTGCTCCCTGTGTGCTGTAATAATGTCTGTCAGATGTTGAATAGGGTGTGTAAATATAGGAACATGTTTGTATATCTCATATCATACGTCAAGGCTGCTTGATCAGTTTTGTACCACCAATTTTCTTGTACAGGATAAGGAGAGTTAGAATTATTATCACGAGTCATAGAATTTGAAGAATAGGTATTTATTGTTGAATCTGTAATTAATTTAATTGGGATGTGTTTGGTTAGAATATATATATACAGTACAGTACTGTACAGTTAAATCTCCTTCCAATCCCAGTCTTCATAGATGTTGGTGATGATAATATGAGTCTTAAAAGAATAATGTCTTGGCTAATATCTTCCCTATTTGTGTTTGTCAGGGAGCAGACGACTGCCTCAACAGGCCGCATCCAGTGCCGCAACCCCAACCTACAGGGCGTACCTAAACTGCCTGTCTCCATCACCATCAACAATGCTGGTCAGATATATGAACCCTCTGTATATAGCCTAGTGCTTAGTGTGCAGAATTTCAGTGTGAGTATCCTAGGTTCGAGTCCTTGGAGTACCACATGTATTCATTACTTTCATTTATTTCATTAGTTAAGTTTATTTGTTAATTAATTGGTGAGTTGGTGAAAACAAATATGAATGACTATATACAGTATATACTGTATATATATATATATAATTTATATATATATATATAATTATATATATATATATATATATATATATATATATATATATATATATATATATACCGGTATATATATATATATATATATAAACGAAGAAGCAAACAAGATCGGGAAAGGAGGAGGCTGTACAGAAGAAGAAAATTACTCGCACAAAGACGCACACATCAAAATCTACAGGATAGGCAAAAGGTCGAAATAGATAGAGAAATTGTGGAAATTGAACAAAGGCTAAGAATATCATATGAACTACAACATATGGAAGAGGAGAGGAAAGCTATTGCAGGTATAAAGGAAAATTCCAAATACTTCTTTTCATACGCCAAACAAAAGGCTAAAACAACATAAAACATCGGCCCACTGAGCAAAGGGGACGGCTCTTTCACAGGGGACAAAAAGGAAATGAGCGAACTCTTAAGCAGGCAGTATGAAATGGTATTCAGTGAGCCTGATGAAACAAAAGTCATCTATCTATCTATCTATCTATTGCCTGACGCCGTGATCCCCGAAGGGGTGGCCACGAACGAACCGCCCCATGCACCTCTGTCCCCATCAGTCGACGCCCCTCCCCCCAACCAGCACCGCCTTCGTTCATGTACTTCCTCACTCCATCCTTCCACCTCATATTCGGTCTACCTCTCCCCCTCTGTCCCTCCACCTCGCTCTCGTACACCCTCTTAGTCATTCTCTCGCTTTCCATACGTTCCATATGGCCGAACCATCTCAAGTTGTTCCTTTTCACACTTTCCAGCACATCTACCTCCACACCACACCTCCTTCTTACTTCCTCATTAGTCTGTCTATCCCTCCATGTAACTCCGCACGCACTCCTTAAGTAATTCATTTCCACTGCTCTCACTCTTGGTCTGAGTCTCTCAACCAACGTCCATGCTTCGCTTCCGTAAGTCAGTGTCGGGATTACCACACTGTCATGCAAGGACTTCTTCACTTCCATACTGACCACCCTATTTCTTGTTACTGCTTTTAGCGTTCCTACAACCCTCTTCCCCTGTTGTACCCTCTCCCGCACCTCTTCATCCATAGTCCCATCTTTACTCAACACACTGCCCAGATACTTAAAAGAGTTGACGATCTCCATAGCCTGACCGTTCAGCTTCACCTCACACTCTGTGACTTCACCCCTTTCGAAGACCATAACCTTGCTCTTCCCCGTATTTACCTTCAAATTCCGTTTTTCGCACACTGTTCCAAACTCATTTACCAGACCCTGCAACTCCCATTCATTATCACTCATCAGAACTGTATCATCCGCAAACAGCAGTATAGGTAGCTTCCACTCAATTCCCTCCCTTTTCAGCGATACACCAACATTCACTGCTCTTGATAGTATTTCTTTCATGACTCCATCCATATATACAGTAAACAACCACGGGGACATCACACACCCCTGTTTCAAACCAACATTCAGGTCAAAGAACTCGCTCTGCTCACTCTCCACACGTACTGCCGCCTTTGCACCCTCATACATGCTCTTCACTGCTTTCAGCAACTTGCCCTCTACTCCGTATATTCTAAGTACTTTCCACAAACCTTCTCTATCCACTCTGTCATAGGCCTTCTCCAAGTCCATAAAGGCAACATACACCTTTTGTTTCTTCTCGAGATACTTCTCCACAACACAATTCAGGGTAAAAATCTGATCTACACATCCTCTTCCCTTCCTAAAACCTCCCTGCTCGTCGCCTATCCATTTCTCCGTTCTCACTCTCACTCTCTCAATCACTACCCTACTGTATACCTTCCCTACTACGCTTAGAAGACATATTCCTCGGTGGTTACCACACACTCCTCTTTCCCCTTTGCCCTTATAACAAAAGTCATCAGAGACCAAAATATATTTTTCATGGAAACCTCCCCCACGGAAACCCCTCAGATGCTGGATATTGATTTCGGTCCAAAAGACATAGAAGAGGCCATTTCCAACATGCCATCCCACTCGGCACCAGGCCCGGACTCATGGAATTCGATCCTAATGAAGAAATGTAAGGAAAACCTCTCAAAACCCCTGACTATAATGTGGAGGAGTCTAGACACTGGTGACATACCAGATAGCTTGAAAAACGCAATAATTGCCCCACTGCATAAAGGAGGGAGTAAAGCACTACCAAAAAAATACCGCCCGGTAGCTCTAACCTCTCACATCATTAAAGTTTTCGAGCGAGTCCTGCGAAGCAAAATTTCAACATTCATGGAGACAAATGAACTACACAACACCGGTCAACATGGGTTCAGAGCGGGAAGATCATGTCTCTCACAACTTTTGGAACACTATGACAAAATTCTTAAAGCGCTAGAAGAAAAGAAAAACGTGGATGTCATTTACACCGATTTTGCTAAGGCATTTGATAAATGTGACCATGGTATAATAGCCCACAAACTGAAAGCAAAAGGTATAACTGGGAAAATCGGATGGTGGATATACAATTTCCTCGTAAACCGAAAACAATCAGTAGCAGTAAACCAAGTCACATCTGAGCCTTCGGATGTCAAAAGCTCAGTGCCCCAAGGAACAGTGCTAGCGCCCCTTCTGTTCCTCATACTAATTTGCGACATAGATACCAACACCAGACACAGTACGGTGTCGTCTTTTGCTGATGACACAAAATTAAGCAAGATAGTAAACACACAAGAGGACACGGGCCGACTGCAGGAAGACATGAATGTAGTGTTCCAGTGGACCAGGGAAAACAACATGCAATTCAATGAGGAAAAATTCCAATTAATACGGTACGGAGATAATAATGGTGTTAAAGAAATTACAAATTACGTAACAGAATCTAACCACATAATAGAACGGAAAGACAGTGTGAAAGACCTTGGGGTATTAATGTCTGAAAATATGGGTTTCAAAGTACATAACCAGGTCAAAGTGGCGGCTGCGAAACGTCTAACGGGTTGGATTCTGCGTACTTTTAAAACACGCGGTGAATTGCCTATGATAACGCTCTTCAAATCTCTAGTGCTACCGTGGCTTGAATACTGTAGCGTATTAACATCCCCATACAAAGCAGGTGAAATAAATGACGTAGAGAGTGTACAAAGAAATTTCACTTCGCATATAAGTTCGATAAAACATTTACACTATTGGGAGCGTTTAAGAGCACTGAATCTGTACTCACTGGAATGTAGAAGAGAACGTTACCTAATAATATACACGTGGAAAATTGCAGAGGGTTTAGTACCAAACCTACATACTCCGATAGTCATGAAATTCAGTGATAGGAGAGGCTGGGAATGCGAAATCCCCCGGATGAATAACAGGGGTGCTATGGGCTCTCTGCGAGAGGGCTGGTTATCACACAGAGGCCCACGTCTCTTCAACAAACTCCCACGGCGAGTAAGAGACATGAGGGACATCTCGTTAGACAACTTCAAGAGAGCCCTAGATGTCGAACTGCAAAAAGTGCCAGACGAGCCCATCCTCGCAAGGGAGCGAGCTGTCGCTTCAAACAGTCTACTGCACCAAATCACCACCCATAACGAGGGGCGTCGCGCTCCTTGGTGCCGCTAGAAGAGTGGCGAACACATCAAAAGGTATCAAAAGGTAAGGTATATATAATTTTATATACAGTATATATCTATCTATCTATCTATTGCCTGACGCCGTGATCCCCGAAGGGGTGGCCACGAACGAACCGCCCCCATGCACCTCTGTCCCCAGTCAGTCGACGCCCCTCCCCCCAACCAGCACCACCTTCGTTCATGTACTTCCTCACTCCATCCTTCCACCTCATATTCGGTCTACCTCTCCCCCTCTGTCCCTCCACCTCGCTCTCATACACCCTCTTAGTCATTCTCTCGCTTTCCATACGTTCCATATGGCCGAACCATCTCAAGTTGTTCCTTTTCACACTTTCCAGCACATCTACCTCCACACCACACCTCCTTCTTACTTCCTCATTAGTCTGTCTATCCCTCCATGTAACTCCGCACGCACTCCTTAAGTAATTCATTTCCACTGCTCTCACTCTTGGTCTGAGTCTCTCAACCAACGTCCATGCTTCGCTTCCGTAAGTCAGTGTCGGGATTACCACACTGTCATGCAAGGACTTCTTCACTTCCATACTGACCACCCTATTTTTGTTACTGCTTTTAGCGTTCCTACAACCCTCTTCCCCTGTTGTACCCTCTCCCGCACCTCTTCATCCATAGTCCCATCTTTACTCAACACACTGCCCAGATACTTAAAAGAGTTGACGATCTCCATAGCCTGACCGTTCAGCTTCACCTCACACTCTGTGACTTCACCCCTTTCGAAGACCATAACCTTGCTCTTCCCCGTATTTACCTTCAAATTCCGTTTTTCGCACACTGTTCCAAACTCATTTACCAGACCCTGCAACTCCCATTCATTATCACTCATCAGAACTGTATCATCCGCAAACAGCAGTATAGGTAGCTTCCACTCAATTCCCTCCCTTTTCAGCGATACACCAACATCCACTGCTCTTGATAGTATTTCTTTCATAACTCCATCCATATATACAGTAAACAACCACGGGGACATCACACACCCCTGTTTCAAACCAACATTCAGGTCAAAGAACTCGCTCTGCTCACTCTCCACACGTACTGCCGCCTTTGCACCCTCATACATGCTCTTCACTGCTTTCAGCAACTTGCCCTCTACTCCGTATATTCTAAGTACTTTCCACAAACCTTCTCTATCCACTCTGTCATAGGCCTTCTCCAAGTCCATAAAGGCAACATACACCTTTTGTTTCTTCTCCAGATACTTCTCCACAACACAATTCAGGGTAAAAATCTGATCTACACATCCTCTTCCCTTCCTAAAACCTCCCTGCTCGTCGCCTATCCATTTCTCCGTTCTCACTCTCACTCTCTCAATCACTACCCTACTGTATACCTTCCCTACTACGCTTAGAAGACATATTCCTCGGTGGTTACCACACACTCCTCTTTCCCCTTTGCCCTTATATAGGGGGACTATTATGCCAGTCTTCCAGTCATCGGGTGCACTCCCCTTCTCCCATGCTAGTTTGCACATTTTCCATACCCATTCTATCACTATCTCACCACCATACCTCAACATTTCCCCACACACTCCATCTGTTCCTGGTGCTTTCCCCAACTTCACTCTTTTCATGGCTTCCCACACTTCTGACCTCCTGATCCCCACCTCCTCCTCCACTACTTCTCTTCTTCTCCCTCCCATACCATATCCAGCTATGTTTGCTGGCTCTTCATTCCTTTCATTTAGCAACTCACTGAAGTACTCCCTCCATCTTTCGACTCTCTCTTGCTTCTCGGCTAGCATTCTCCCATTCTTATCTTTCACACCCTTACTGTTTCCCTTGCTACCTTCCCTAACTTTCTTGACTTCTTTCCAGAACAGTTTCTTACTCTCCCTCCATTTTACACTCAGATTCCTTCCAAATTCCTCATCTACTCTTCTCTTACTTTCCTTCACTACTCTCTTCACCACCCTCTTACTCTCCACGTACCTCGCTCGTTTCTGTCTCTCGGAATCTTCATTCCCTCTGCTACCCAACCACTCTCTATATGCTTTCTTCTTTTCTTCCACAGCTATTCGTACCTCTTCTGTCCACCATGCTGTACCTTTCACTCCCCTCCCTCTTCTCCTCACTCCACACACCTCCTCACATGCTGCACAGATCTCATCCTTAAACACCTTGCTCATCTCCTCCACTTCCTCCATAACTTCCAGGTCGAACCCACCTAGTCGTCTTTCCACTGCTCTCCTGTACTCCTCCCTGATTTCCTCCTCCTGCAACCTCTCCACCCTCCTCACCATTCCACCCTCCTCTCGCCTCCCTCCCGCTCTCCTCACCCACTTCTTTTGTATCCTAACCTTAGCTACCACTACATAATGATCAGACAGACCCCCTCCAATACCCCTATACACCCTAGCATCCATCACAGATTTCTTCATTCGTTCATCCACACATACATAATCAATCAATGACTTTCGTTCCACCACTGTCTTATCCTTCATCGTCAACATCCGTTTCCACGTGTACCTGTGGATCATTCTGTGTCGGAAGAAGGTGTTGGCTATCCACAGCCTCCTCCCCACACATACGTCCACAAGTGCACTACCATTCCCATTCACCTCTGATGGTACCCCCCACCCTCCCACCACTCCCTCAACTTTCCTATCACCCACCTTACCATTCATATCCCCAATCAGAAATATTCTTTCGTTCTTGTCAAACTTCTCCAGGCACGCCTCCACATTCATCCAGAACTCCTCTTTCTTTCTTTCAAGTATATCCTCTGTCGGGGCATACACGCATACAATCACCCACGTTTGTATTCCTACTTTCATTCTCACCCACACAATCCTTGAATCCACAGACCCATACTCTCTTACACACATTCCTTCCATTTGCTACTTACAAACAAACATGCACCTTCTCTCGCTGTTCCTTCACTCACTCCAGCACACACACCCATTCCACACTCCCACTCTCTCACATCTGAACCTTTCCATTTGGTCTCTGTCATTCCACATACATCCAGCCTGGCATTCACTAACACTTCCAGAACCTCTCTCTCTTTTGTGCCATCATTCATGCCACTAACATTCCACGTAGCCATTCTCAGAATGTCCGAAGGCATGTCCTTAGTCGGTCGTGGTTCGTCAACGTTGGTTCCGTCCGCATCCGAGGCTGTTCGCTCGTTTTTCCTTGCTTCGATATTTTTTCCGGGTGGGGGTCGCAAGCCCACCGACCCAACCTCTTTAGTCGCCTCTTACGACACGCAGAAGGCACGTGGGGCATATTCTATTCCCTAACCCCCAGGGGGGGGTTACAGTATATATACTGTATATATATATATATATATATACTGTTTCCAACATATAAACCTGATATATATTGTATGGAGGACTGCCTGTGTTTGATGTGCGTGACTAACTTATCTATTGAGCACATAACATTCTACATAGATCTCTGGATACACGTTTTTCAGAGACGACGGTGCGAGCCCGAGAGTGTTTCTGCAGCCGTGATGGGATGGTCCTGGTGGGGGCGGACTTTCAACAAACGGAACTACGTATGTTAGCCCACCTCTCCCAGGACGCTGTATTACTGGCAGGGTTTACGCAACAGGGGACGGATATATTCAGGCAGCTCTCGGCACTATGGTGGGTTGTGGTGGTGGCATGGTGTACTGTCTTTATTGTTAGTTAGCTTCATTTGACATTAAGTGGATAGTGGCTGGGTTTTTTTGGTCTAATAATTAATTTGATTTTTATTTTCCTCGCTAGACCTCTCTCAAACTTAGAAAAACACCCCCTCAACATAAATTTATAAATTTTTCGGTAGAAAAATGTTCCGGCCGAAGACTGATTCCTCTTACAATTACAGGCTCGCCAGGACCATTATTATAGGATTTTGATATATGCCTGATCTCCAAAAATGGCCAAAATGGCCAAAATTTGAACTTTGAAAGTCATCTGTAAACCAAACTATAATAAATATATATATACTGTAATAATAATATTCATCTGGTTACTTATATAACGCCTGTATCTCCTTTGAGAACTTAAAAGCACTTGACCTTCTTTAATCAACCAGAGACCATTACCCATCCCCTTTGCTCATGGGGAAACGGCTATACTGTATCCCAGAAAACCTTTTCAATCTGAGCGGGGATTGAACGCGAGAACGCAAGATAGGAAGCAGGCACGCTATCAAGTGAGCCAGCCGGACGGCTGAAATATACAGTACTTGTAGATACATACATGGACAGTACGGTCACACTAATAAGTCATGTCCCAGCTGTCATTACGTTTGGCTCGCTCTGTACTGTATTAATGTCTGTCAGATAATGAATAGGGTGGGTAAGTGTAGGAACATGTTGGTATATGTCACTCAAAAAAAAAAAAAAGCATGTGTACATATTGCTGATACCAATTATTGATCAAAACATAATCGGTGCCGAGACATGACTTATTAGCGCGACTGTACATACATATATACATCTTGTGTTTGGCCCAGGTTGAGCAAGGATGTGAGCGAAGTGACGGGTGTGGAGCGAGAACAGACCAAGAGGGTGGTCTATGCTGTCATGTACGGGGCCGGTCGAGACAAGCTGGCTGAAGTCTTACACATCACACCACCACAGGCTAGGGAGATCATCACATCCTTTATAAGTAGGTTCATTTAAACTTGTATGCTATATCCATGTGGGGAAAAAAAAAAAGACACCTTTCTTTTACAGATTAACAATTCTGCAAGCTGTTAAGGAGGACTGTTTAGCATCCTTAAAGCCGGTATTACACAAGCCCTTTTCCCTTCAGCTTTTATCCTTAACACTGGTCTGGCTGTTTAGGAGGTAAACCTGAACTTCCATTTGATGAATTCCTTGATTATAATGAGAGTATGTAAATATACGTACAACTATTTTGCATGAAAAACAAATTAACTTGCTCATAATTATAGTGATGTACATTTTAAATGGTGGCTTCAATTTTGTTTTATTTCATACTGTAATACCGTTTTGCTAGATCTTCAATACATTATTTCCACATGGTGATTTTGATTATTTCTTTTGTCTTTATTTTGTGTGGTTCCTGTTGTGGTTTGTTTGTTTTGCAAGTTTTACAAATTGACTAATTCCTTGAACGTGACGATAGTGTGTTGTTGTGTGTGCGATTAGTTTGCTTGGGAAACAGATTAACTTGCTCATGTAGTAATTTATACCCTATGTGGTGGATTGTGTTCTTTTATTTCATTAATTTTATTTTAGTAATCGTTATTTCCACATAGCGATTTTGATAAGTTATTTTACCTTTATCTTGTATCGTCCCAGTTTTGGTTTGTTTAGTTTGCAAGTTTTACATTTTACATTATATTTTAGGACGGTTCCCGAGCATCCCGGCTTACATGCGTCGCCTGGTAGATGAGTGCCGGAGACAAGGTTACCTCACCACTATCTTCCACCGTCGCCGCTACTTCCCAGCCATAACCTCCCAGGACGTAGCCACACAGGCCCACGCCGAGAGGCAGGCCGTTAACTTTGTCATTCAAGGTACCGGTAACTCACAATTTTATTTTGCTAAAACGTTATTTCCACATAGCGATTTTGACAAGTTCTTTTGCCTTTATCTTGTGTCGTCCCTGTTTGTTTATTTTGCAAGTTTTAAATTATAATTTATTAAGGATTGGCCTATGACCTTGATCTTGGTAACTTTCCACTTGTGGACCTTAGTGCTCTCCCTTGTAGTTGTAACTGAGTAATGACCCTTTATATTGTTCCTCTTTATGATTGAGGGTCAGCGGCAGACATCAGCAAGGCCGCCATGGTCCAGACAGAGGCGGCCCTAGCAGTTCGTAAGGACCTCAACGCCAGCCTCCTCATCCACATACACGATGAACTGGTCTGGGAGGTCAACAGGGAGCACGTCCACACCTTCATCGGTAAGTTAACACCTTTTAGTAAGTTGACGCAATCTTAATTATTTTCTGGCCAAAGTTGGAAAATTTTATTCAATTTAAGAAAATCGTTGTGTGTTGGAGTAATTCTGTCAAATACAGTGGTAGCCTGTTTTCTTGTATTGTGGCTAATGGTGGTTGTTGGTAATTGTAGAGGGTACAATTTAAAATTAAAATGTAAAACTTGCAAACTAAACAAACCAAAACTGGGACAAAGACAATATAAAGTCAAATTAACTTATCAAAATCGCTATGTGGAAACAACGCTTACTAAAATAACATTTATGAAATCAATGAACACAATTCACCACATAGGGTGTACATTACTACATGAGCAAGTTAATCTGGGAATACAGTTATGGTGGAGGTATAATGGTATTTGTAGAAGGTACAGTAGATTCCTTTCTGTAAGAGTGAAACACCTAGGAAAGTCTTTTGAACTTTGTCCAAAAGACTGGTGATAGTCTGAACTGGGTATCAGGTGTTTGGACCTTGGTCTTTTGGACAAAGTCTGAAAGATCAAGACCAGGGCCAGGATCTGGACTGAAATGGGGGTTTGGGCAGCACTTGGGCTAGCAACATTCCTCCAAAAACATGCTAGAGTATTGAATGAATTGCCTGGGAATATGGAGGTGATTCATGTGTGGTCACCCTCTTGGGGATAAAGGTATCTGGCAATAGATAGATAGCCATTGTTTATAAATTTACCTTGGTCTTTCAGACTTTATAAGAAAGAGAGAGAGAGGTAGAGTCCAAGCTGGATACATAGTCCAGAAGATGTGGGTTTCCTGATCTCCGAGGTCCAAAAGAGGGGTTTAGTGTACAGTAGAGTATTTACCTGGGAGGTCGGGGGCCAGGGGAGTGCCCTTAGGGATCCCTGGTATCTGGGTCTTCTCCTGGGCAATCTAGATGTGTGTGATTTTGTGTTTTGTTTGTTTTTTTGTTGTGTTGTGTTGTCCCTGTTCGTACTTTGTCTTGAGTCTGCTAGAGTATATAGATAGATAGCTTGATACATTTCCGTGGTATTACAGAACTAGTGTCTGGTATGATGTGTAACACCAGACAGCTGTGTGGACCATTAGTACACCTAACAGTACCTCTACCAGTCAACATCAACACCGCCACCAACTGGGCTCATATGACTCCCTACAACAAGGACCACAGCTTATAAAGGGGGAGGGGGATTATACCACAACTATTACAGATCTCTCTCTCACTATCCGATGCCATAATTTATGATATTATTATAATTGTTTGGGTTTTGGCTGGTCCCAGAATGCATTCCCATTTACCCCATTAATTTTATGGTTCGCTATATGCTTTTTCTATTCAAGATCAGGTTTTCAGGAACGTAATCCAATCGTAAATCGAGGGAGACCTGTATCCTCAATTATTTATGGACAAACTTGGCCCATGCATCCCTATTCAAAGATGTACCAATAACTTCTTTGATTTTTCTACCTTTGGAAGGGGTTCAATTATACCCGGGAAGGATCTAGTATCTTGGCGTACGGTCGTCATGTTTACATAGGTTGTGCACTTGCGGTTACGTTCCCGTCTATTTTGACAGCTAATTTTTCTGCTATTTGCCCCGTCTTGAGTCGGAAAAGTGGGAATTGGGCCTGAGTATATAGATAGATAGATAGCCCCCTGCTGGCAACATATATGATGATGACAATAACTCATGGGGCTTTGCCCCCTTCAACCTATTATTATATCCCACGGCAGTCAAAATAGACGGGAACATGATCGCGAGCGTGTGAGTAGTGTAAACAAGGTTGGCGGTACCCCAGAATACTACATCCTTGCCTTTATACCCTAATGGTTCTTTTATCCATTGCTTATTATTTTTTAACCCGTCCAGCCCCGGCTAGTTTTGTAATGTTTGTTCACCAGAACCCGGCCGGTTTTCAAAAAATGGTTTTATTCCAGAAACAATAGCGAATGGGTTAGGAATGAAGGAAAAACCACGAAAAACCGCTCAAAAAGCTTAAAGAATGGTCCTACAGAGCCCCCGAAAACGTATTTTACAAGAGTAAATAATTGAAGGCAATTACCCCAAAAAACCAGGTTATTGCGCACTCACGTGCACGCACGTGGACTTTGAGAGTTTTCAACCATCGGCACGGTTGCGTGGGATACGTACACAGTTCCCATACAAATCTGAGCCCTCTTGAGTGGCTACACCTGAGGTTACGGTTGGCGCAATTAGGGTGACGCGCCAGGCGCGTCTCTGGGGCTGTGCGTTACATACATCGCCGACGCGTCAGGCGCGTCGCTGGGGCTGTACGGGTTAACAGAAAATTTGTAGTCTTAATGTTTGACAGATTACATCTTCATGTGTTTGTTAATTTCATTAATCGAGTTTAGGAGTAAAGTTGGTTGGTGGAGAGAACATAATAATTCAGTAATTGACTAAAGACTTCGACTTGATATTAGGATCTCATTATTCAGTTGCAATTTTGGATTAATTTGCAATGTTTTTTTCAGTTATTGTGGGAACCTTAGTGCGCATATATTCTTTGTTTTATAAAAATAAATGTATTCATAGTGTAAAATTTCATGTCAGTTTCATGTATAGTCGCTCACGGAAGTTCTTTTTATCTTGGTTATTTTATGTATGGAAGTTAAAATAATGCCAGTACACGAGTTTATGGGCGGCACGAGGCCTCGCGGATTAGAAATAATGCATCTTATGGGAATAATTGCTTATGGGCGGCACCGACTCCGAGAATTACTATTTTTTGGCCTATTTCTCCCCTTCAATTGCCTAAAATGGTGGACATAATCATCAAAATAATACAAAAATATAACAACTATAACTATAACAACTAAATATAACTTAATCTTGAAGGTTATAAGCTTGTTTTTTCGTGGCTTGATGAACAAGTAACCTTCCGTTCCGCTCAGAGGTCGCTGTAAGACTGGCGTATCCCGTAACGCCGGCCCTGCGCATTAGGTAAACACGGCGGAATTGCCCGTCTTTCGGCGCTCGATTCGCATATTGTAAGTACATCCTCGCATTTTGAAAGTTTTTGGTAATTTATATTTTGGACCCCTGCTCGCGTATTAGCTATTTCGCGAATTGGCAGGCCAGACTGTACACTTAACAGACTACTATAATACAATACATACCGGTAATAAAACTCAGGTATTTATTGATATACTTTATACTTACCTATCACTATCATATACACTAAAGTAATCTGATGGGGCTCAACTTCAATGGATATAATTCGCAGTTCATTGTAATTGAAGCTAGTTTTGTAATTTTAAGATGGATTATGCAAGCCCAAGTCAGCCCTAACAGACACAGTGAATTTATTTATATACAACAATTATTAACAACCACAAGTTGGTAAATATGGACATGTTAGAATTATTTAAAAAGATGGACATCAACAAATGTGAAATTAGGATTTATTTTCTTTTACTTACTGTAATATAAACAAAATACATGTATAGGTAGTGCCAACGAACTTGACTATAATCTGGACCCCTAAATTTCTTATAACTCAAAATGAATGAAAGCAATCGGACTGATGTGTTTATCATTTGGGAAGAGTCTACAAGGAAATAGGTGTGGACATTTACAGCCAGTTTGCTCAAGGTCCTTTTGAGTTACGAAGAGGTCAGGGATCGAGATAATTGTCAAGTTCGTTGGTGGTACCTATAGTTGAATAGACCATATATGACACTTCTATGCATAAAAATAAATGTACAATAATACACATATACAGATGGAAGATTCCATGGATGGGACGCTTCAGGGCAGGGTGTTAAACCGGACCAATTTTGTTTAAAGGATTTGAATTTTATTGATAAAAATCTTGGCACCGCAACAACAAAGTCATATGGCGTTAAGGATTTGAATGATTATGAGAAGAAATACATGGAAAATAACATGAAAGAGGTTTGTTTTGGCCATTTCATCACTTCCACAAAGATATAATTTGAACTATAAATCATAATTATATCTTTACATATACAATAATTAAGACTAAAAATATTGGACTTGGCTTTGGTTTGACACCCTGCTTCAGTGAACTGTTAAATACCACTATTATACAGTATATAACCCTTTCAATTAGATAATGGCTTATTATCATTTGGTTTCAGCTACCACCCGACAATTTTATCAAGCTTAGGAAGATCTTCTCGATCAGTATCAATTCACAAAGTCCCTAGGTGTGGTATGAGAGGATCTAGGTGCTGGAGAGATCGCCCAAATGGGTGGCACTACAAGGGGGGCTGCAGACGGTGGGGGCATTTGCCCGGGGGTACAATCCCATGATGATCCCCTTCCCCGCTGCCTTCTCAGAGACAGATCTCATCTCTCCCTGGTCCCTTCGGGGGCCTGAGCATCTAGTGCGACTTCGGTCTACCGGACTCGGGACTCAACTGACAGACAGTTTGGGGAACTACAAAAACAACATACCTGTTTGGAAATTCGTCTCAGTAATTAACTCCAGCTTGCACAATTTTTCATATATGTTTCCAGAGGTAGTTTGCTTCTGGCCGCAGCTTGAACCTGATGCCATAATTCATCATCTTACCAAGAGGGCTAAAGTAATGTATTATAGAACATTTTCCGTGTGTTCAATGGAGTGTAATTTTTTCAGTCCGTTATATTATTATGTTCTCTCCACCAAAACAAAACAAATTCTTGTACAGTATAACATAAAATCAGGATTATGAAGTTGGAGTCGCAGTGTCGGATATGTTTGGGCGGGTTGAAGTCGGCGTCGTACTTATAATAGTTCCAGGATCGGAGTAAACATTTTTTTCACCTACTCCAAGAGTCGTGCAGTTGGCTATGTTTTAATTGCGTCGGAGTTGGACATTTTGTGGGGATCAGTTTTTACACCATACCCGAAAGAGGATTTATGGAGCTCCGATCTTACTCTCAACCATCTGAACAATTTTACCAACACACCTAAACTTCGTTAAATGCGGAAATAGCCTCACGAAAATATCATGCCCTGGTGGGGATCGGTTTTTACACCATACCCGAAAGAGGATTTATGGAGCTCCGATCTTACTCTCAACCATCTGAACAATTTTACTAACACACCTAAACTTCGTTAGATGCGGGAATAGCCTCACGAAAATATCATGCCCTGGTGGGGGCACGAACTCTCGACCCTTGGGTGTGAGGCAGACACCTTACCAGTTAGACCAATAGAGATATCCCACTTGGCCTGTTCGGCTCAGGGTATTTCCGCATCCGAGGTCTGTTTAGGCTAGCCTATTTACACTGACTTTACACTACTTCACCTTCCGGGAAGCGAAAGCTCCGAACAGAGAGGAACGAACAGAGAGGAACAAGCTTGAGCCGAATCGACCGAGAGTCCGTCAGAGAGATGAACGGGAATGGTGAGTCAACTTCACTGAGCGGTGCATACACGCACCTACAAACTGCCCAGTTGGCAACTCGCTTGGGCGGCTGGCAACTTCCACAACCCAACCCAAGCACGTCTCACGTCACTCCCTAGTCTCTCCTCTCCCCTTCCTTGTCCTGTGGGGATCGGTTTTTACACCATACCCGAAAGAGGATTTATGGAGCTCCGATCATACTCTCAACCATCTGAACAATTTTACTAACACACCTAAACTTCGTTAGATGCGGGAATAGCCTCACGAAAATATCATGCCCTGGTGGGGGCACGAACTCTCGACCCTTGGGTGTGAGGCAGACACCTTACCAGTTAGACCAATAGAGATATCCCACTTGGCCTGTTCGGCTCAGGGTATTTCCGCATCCGAGGTCTGTTTAGGCTAACCTATTTTCACTGACTTTACACTTTCTTTCACCACACATCTACCTATAATACTATTGTTATTGCAGTATTTATTATATACAGGTAATAGTACCTCTACTTAACATTTTGATAAAATCAATAAAGTTATGTTGTGTTTTGTGTTTTCCCTGTTCTTGCTCTGTCTTGAGTGAGGCCCCCCCCCCCCCCAAAAAAAAAGGAAAAGGGGGGATTGGGCTTGAGTAAATAGATAGATAGATAGATAGAAAACAGAATGTATTTTTGAAAAAATGGCCCTAGACATACTGTAGTTTACAGCCTATCAGATACATAGAGTACAGTCACCGTCAGCACTTCCAGTTGGGGTTCCAGTCCACTTTTTTCAGGTGGCCCAAGAAATACAGTACTGAATACCGCTAATTATTTAAAACTTGGTGTGTTTATTTCCAACAGTGCAATGCTGGACTAACTAATAATGTCTTATAGTTGAGCATATGAAGTCCATTTTACATTATTGTAGCCAATCGATTAATAACATACACAAAACATATCAGCCTATGAAGGGATTTAACCGTTTCAGCTCCAGGACACATTTTTGCTTTGTATTCAAGCTATCCTTAGACTATGTTAAGCTTAACCCGGGAACTGCAGGAAGACTCTTAAGAGTTCCCCCAGCGGACTGCGGGAAGACTCTTAACCTCTGAAGTGCGCATGGGGGTAATTAGACACCTCTGCCTGTGCGCATGTATTTGAGCTGTTTCCATCACTAAAATATTCATTTTACCATAAATAGCATTAATACTTATCCATATGCGCCTATTATAGGTTGATTATAAAGGTATTAACCTGTTACAACAATAAAACAAGTGAAAACAGCGTTTGGATGGTCAAAATTGGCGATACAGGGCGGGAGTTACATAATGTATGGGTGAGGCAACCACCTTTCCCGCCAATTTCCCCCAAGGCTGGAGAGACACTGTCGATCGATACTCTCTCTATCTCTCTTGCACTCGCTTGCTAACAGTGATGACAATGCCCTGCTTGCAACTCGCTAATGTTAGCACAAAAATATACCTCAGAATAAGGGAATAACAGGGAAAATAGGTGATAACTGAAGGAGGGGAGGTAGAGGAGTGATATTTTGCATGGCCCAGGGGCATGGATAAGTATTAATGCTATTTATGGTAAAATAACGATGTTAGTGATGGGAACAGCTCAAATACGTCAGCACAGGAGTGTGGTGTCTCATACCCCCCATGCGCACTTCAGAGGTTAACCTCTGAAGTGCGCATGGGGGTAATTGGAAACGTCCCCCTGTGCTGACGTATTTGAGGTGTTTCCGTCACTAAAATATTCATTGTGCCATTAATAGCATTAATATTTATCCATATGCGCCTATTATGGGTTGATTATAAAGGTATTAACCTGAAACAACAATAAAACGAGTGAAAACAGCGTTTGGATGGTCAAAATCGGAGATATAGCCCGCGAGTTGTATAATGTATGGGTGAGGCAATCTGCTTTCCCGCCAATTTCCCCCAAGGCCACTGAGACACAGTCGATCGATACTCTCTCTCTCTCTTGCACTCGCTTGCTATCAGTGATGACCACACCCTCCAATCGGATTTCTAATGTTAGCACGAAAATATACCTCAGAATAAGGGAATAACAGGGAAAATAGGTGATAACTGAAGGAGAGGAGGAAAGTGGGGAAGGAGGGGAGGTAGAGGACTGAGATTTTGCATGGCCCAGGGGCCAAATAAAAAAAAAAAAATATAATTTTTTTTTTTTTTTTCGATGTCAAAAGTTGATTTTTATTTTCTCTGACTCTTAAGAGTCTTCCCGCAGTGCGCCGGGGGAACTCTTAAGAGTCTCCCCGCAGCTCCCGGGTTAAGAAGGGATTGTGGGAGGTAAAAGATATGTTTTTTACTCCTTTCATTCAAAAGATCCTTCCTAAAAAGCATAAAATCATCGCATAATAATCAGAATAATATATAAAACTGCTTCCTCAAATAGTGAACTATTAACCCCTTCTGTACTGGTGACATTCTTTCCATTTTATTCTGGCAACTATTAGAAGTTTTTCTTAAGTTTAAAAAGGGTAACCAGCAATTAAGTAGCTTCGAAGTATCTCCCTTAATCCTTTGTACTACCACAGATCCTTCGTAAACTGCACAAAATCGTCTAAATATAGCTAGAATAAAACTAAAAAGTCATCTCAGTAAAGAAGGGGTTAAGGAAGAGAAGGACCAGGGTAATCTCAAACATCTCTATTATCAACGTTTCCGGGTGGATGGGACTCGATAGCCTTGGCGGGCAACCCATCTAGGGGAATAAACCCTAAACAAATTACCAATGGGCGACACGCTACTCGGTGCCACTTACACGTGGCGATCTTTGTAACAGGTAACAGGTATTACTGTAGCAGTTACGGTGATTTCTTGTTACTGCCTTAGTGTAGCACGGTTAAGGCTGGTGTGGTGAGATTTCGCCAGGTGCAAGTGCCTCCGGAGGACTTTGTTGAGTCTTGCTGAGACACTGTTAGCGCTATAGGCTACCAACATCGGCCACTGTGGTGACATGATTGTGTGCCTGGCTTACTGGCGACGACTGTACTGGACGACAATGTTTACATGGTGTTAACTCTGGAAGACTAAAGTGTCACAATGACCAGGCCGCCTCGCTATCACATGCACTTATATATATCAAGTCATTCATGCTGTATTTCCTTACATTCATAATATTTTGGAGTGTATACAAGTTTATGTGGCCAACTGTACTGTAGGCTACAGTATGATGTTCCTATTGTTTACTGATATGCTTTAGGACAATAGGCTAGTAAATAGTAATGCCAGCTACACTTACTGACCGTTTTGGTGGGGTCAGTACTCGAGGTATTAGTGAGTTGGGCCTATAATTGGGGTTGGGTGTGACAGGGATCTGCCTTGTATGGGCCGATCGGCTTTTTGCAGACTCCCATTTTCTTATGTTCTTATAAACTGTAAACTACTCTCTTACTCCAAGATACTCTGTTTCTTTCCTTCTGACGGTAAATTGCCATGCCTTCCTCTTAATTTTGTACCTATTATGAAGATTTTGTATTAAAATATGTTGATTATGACAGCTTGGTATTACTATGATAAAAAGGCATACAAGTTATCGTAAATACGATAGGCTATAGCTCTTTTGACTTTTCTTATGACTTTTGTGATTCCGTATGTCTGTGACGTCACGGTCGCTCCTGCAGTACGACGAGTAGATCGTATATTATAAGATTGTAAATAAGTTAAGTTATAAAAGGTTGAATATGCTAATAAGCAATATTGCCATGGTCTTATGTAGTATATATGAATTTATCGTATAGAGCAACCTAGATGCGGTACGATAATTTGGGCTCCTGGCGTTTGCCAAGGCAGCAAGGTTGCCTCTGAGGAAGAGACAGCAGCCTTCACGAACACCGAGTACCGATCAGTTAACGTATATTTTCCGCCCTCGTTGATCGCGGTTTTGTGCCTCTAATCACAATACTGACAGCAATACAAAGAGCTACAACATCACGACGCTCTCATCGACGCCATGACTGACTGACAGATAAGCATAATATTCATGTCCATTCCCATGTAGGCCTAATCATTTATTCTTTCTTTCACTTGACTCGAGTCTCGGGACCGAAGTCTCGTTCCCCGTTGTCCGCCATATTGGGTAAACTTTCTCCCTTGCCTCATTGCCACGTGGAACTATTGGCGAGTTAATTCCTGGCTAATATTAACCCTTATAACCTTACCCTATATATAAATTGGTAGCCGGCTGATTCGGCCCAGGCTCATTCGTCCCATGCTTACTCGGCCCAGACTCATTCGGACCACAATATATTCGTCCTAGGCTTACTCGGCCCATTCGGACCATGATCATTATCATCTGAAATTATTATTATTATTTTGACTTAATGTAGTTTTATTAATCTTGTTATTAGGTTTCGTACATAGGCTATAATGCTGTTTATATAATATATACATTTATCGAAGGAATAGATATAAATAAACACTATTATTTTTGTATGATTTTGATTAATAATTGCTTATAAATACCTACTGTACATATAGTTGTCAATAAAACCTAACTGTGATTAATGCTTACAGTTGCCTAGCCTATAATATAATTATATAGTTGTCAACTTCAATAAAACAACTATAGAATGCTAAAATACATTGTCCTGATTTACTGTAACACTATGGAGCATAGATCCTGGCACACATTTTCAACAAGTAGCTGGTGGATATTTGATGTTGATTATATTGATCCCAAATATTGTCCAAGATCTTTTGAGTTTTTCGGACTGGTTTTCTCAGTCGCCTGCTCAATTTGCCCTCTTACAAGCTGGACTTGGTTGGGGATACTCCTAGCTTCATTATACAGAAGGTCAATTAATAAATAAAAAGGGAGATTTACTTTTCTCGCACGCCTATTAAGGAGGTTGTGCCATCCCTCGATTCCCTCCACATCATTGTTGGTGCGAACACTTCTACCAAATACACTAATGTTCTCTACCGTCCAAGTTTTATTATATACCCAGTTATTTTCTACGTAAATCATGAATTCATCAAGATGGTGCACTTCTTTTGCTTTGTCTTTCAATTCATTGAAAGCCACTAGAATGTCGTCAGGTGGCAAAAATGGGAGGGCAAACACTTTTCTCAAGTGCTTATGTACCGAGTCTTTCTGCAGATACATATTTTGAAGGCCTGTTTCTTGAACTTTCCTCCAGAGTGCCTGTCCGAAATGGAAGGCACACCCATGAATTTTAGGTTCATGGAAAACCCCTCTCAAACCTTTCCATAACCCTTTTTCGTAGTCTACTACAAATGAAGTCACTGCATAATCCACTGGATTAAGCATATCGAGTATCGCCCTAAAAACAGTTTTGTAGTCTTTGCTTCCTTTCCCGGACATCACACAAAAACACAATGGGAGTTGCTTCATGTCATCCCCTGATTTGATAAAAGAGTGTATAGATAAGAGTTGGTAAAAGGGAGACTTGATTACTTTAAAAGTTCCGTCAATAAACCAAGTCTTGGCTTTTCCTAATAATACCAACTGCTGTCCCGTGGCGAAGATGAAATGCCGTTTTTTCTGCGTTAGTGTTTATACTTACTGAATATATAATGATTATATGTACTGTATCCAACTTTTATTCACTAGCTATAATAGTTTCTGAATAAAAAGTGTATAATGTCATATATACACCTACGTACCTGTGTTCCCGCATTTGATATGTTGCCATCCATCGCATGTATCACAGGTAATGACCACTAACAACCTTCTGACACACTAAGCAATTATCCATTGTGTCTTGTCGGTGGGAAATAATTAGTTGTACTGACTGACACTTTGTCATCAACCCTTTATATAGAAAACAAGATTGATATTTGAACCAGTCTGGTTCGTTAGTGTCAGAAATTCCTGTCCTCAACTGTACACCACATAGTCTGAATCGAAAATAAATCGTCAATTCACAACTTGCGAGTTTTATTCTATAAGGAAGTTGGGGCTGTAGACATCGATATTTAGCAGAATAACTAGCTATAATACGATTTTAGTACATTAATTAATACATAAAACCAAATTCTATACTATTTATCCATAATAAACCTACATAATTACTGTATTTGTGTTTAACCCTTGTCTAGCGGGGTGTTTTGGGCTCATTTGGGCATATTCAGGCCCTCCTGCATGAGAAATCAAGGATCTGCATGAATTTTTTTTTTTTTAGCAAAAAACTAGGCGCTAAAAGCTTCAAAATGAGACCAGAACTAGCTACGTAGCACTCGTGGTTCTTTTGCAGTGGTGCCACGAACATGGGAGTTTAGCATATATCCGTATATTTTTCCCAGCTATGCTCCCTACTCGCTACACTGCCGGCCTCTCGAGAACACAGGGAACATGAGTTAATGGGTGGCGGTAAGCCTTGGGAGTCGGCTGTCTGGCCCGCTGCGCTCCCGGCCATTTGCACTCTATTTTAACCCTTTAAAAGCCTTAATAATGCTCCTAACTTGCTGCAAATTGGTGTACGACTAAGTCGAGCGCCGCCAATAAGGGGTTAATATCGATGTTTACAGGCTCAGATATTGAAAGGGTGGGAGTTGAATTGCCACCGGATGTAATTTTTTTTTTTGCAAAAATCTCGGTTTTCTATAGGATAGATACATAAATAGATAGGGACATAGCGATTCCAAAATGATCAATATAGCCATCTATACCGTTTTTATGTTGTCGAAGCAAATAAGGGTTGTGAAAGGCCGAGTTAGTCTAGCAACCGCCGAACTTCCTTATAGCCTAAAACCCGCAAGTGGTCAATTGAACCATTTAATAATTTTAATGGTTGCGAGACAAAATTAAAAGTTCCCGCCAATCCAATGTTGATTTATTTTTTATTATAGTGGTTGAATTGTCGTGTATTTTATAAGTTTATAGTTCAAAACATTACAATGGTCCGAATCAGCCACTGAATGGTCCGAATCAGCCAATGCTATGGGCCGAATCAGCCTCTATATTGTCCGAATCGGCCATGGTCCGAATCAGCCGGCATTCATATAAATTTATTATACATACATACATAAAATTTTAAGACTGAGTGTTCCACACATAAGTGCAGTTTCAGTCTCTTGTCCTAATGGCGGTGTTCCAGGCAACCCTGTTAAGGGCTGCTTCACTTGTCAAGTTCTTGGATTTGAGATCGGCGCGTATAGTCCGATCCCAGGTCTTCCTCGGTCCACCCCTTGGTGCAGCTCCCTCCACAATCACAGACCTGCATTTTTTCACCCAATTTTGTTCATCCATTCTCTCCACATGTCCATACCATCCCAGTCTACTTGTACGCATCACCTCGCTAATACTCTTTATACCTAAACGTCTCCTCAGCTCAACATTTGTTATTCTATCCTGTAGCCTGGCCCAACACATCCATCTCACCATTCTCATCTCATTACGCTCCATTCTGTTGACATCCTCTACTTTAACGGCCCATGTTTCTGAGGCATACGTCATTGCACTTCTAACACATGAGGCATACACCTTTCCCTTCAGGGGGAAAGGCATTCTTTTCATGGTCAGGATTGGCATCAATTCTCTGAACTTCCCCCAGCCACACCTAATTCTAGCAACAGTGGCAGCCTCGGCCCCACCACCGGCCGAGATCTCCTAGGTAACAAAACTTGTTCACCAGCTCCAAAGACTCATTTCCAAAATTCACAGCCACAGGATCATCACTTAACACAAGCTCGCCTTTGCACACTACGCACTCAAATTTCTCTATTTCTGACTTATCCTTCGGCAGGGGCCCCTTTATTCTACTACAGCGCTTACTCCCATGGTGTACCCAACATCGACAGATGCTACATTGAATTGAGTTAACGCCCACTCCCTTTCCACACACTGCACATGGGTATGCACCGCTCTTTTCCACATTGCCTCGTCTCAAACTACAATGCATAACCTTGGTTTTGTTAATATTGACTCTTAAACCCTTGCTCGCCATGCCCTCTCTCCACTCTCTGAATTTGGCCTCAGCATCCTACATACTGTCAGCTATTAGGACTAAATCGTCTGCATAAAACAGTTCCAACGGGAGTCCGCCTCTAAAAACTCTAGACAGCGCCTCCAAGACCATAATAAAGAGGAGGGGGCTTAACACTGAACCCTGATGGACTCCAACACGGACTGCGAACTCATCACTCAGTACACCCTTCACCCTCACCGAACTTCGCGAATCCTCATACATCTTCATTATCACACGCACCAGCCACTCTTCCACACCAAGTTTCCTCATAGCCCACTGTACAACATCTCTAGGTACCCTATCAAAGGCCTTCTCCAGGTCCACAAACACAAAGTAAAGATCCCTGCCTTTTAGTAAGTATCTTTCCTGTATCTGCCTGTCTATGAAGATAGCATCGGTTGTACCACGTCCTGGCATAAAACCAAACTGCATATCATGAATAGAGATGCTTTGCCTGATCAAACCCTCAAGGACTCTCTCACAGACCTTCATGATTTGGTCAAGCATTTTCAGGCCCCTATAATTTCCTCTATCTAGCGCATCCCCTTTTCCTTTGTATATATTTACTATTACACTTTTGAGCCAATCCTCTGGGATTTTCTCATCTTTAATAATGGTGTTTATCAACTCAGTGACTAAGTTTACACCAATCTCCCCTGAGGCTTTTATCATCTCAGCGACAATGTCGGAGCAACCTGGAGCTTTACCGTCCTTCATTTTATTGATTGCGTCGCTCACTACAGCTGGTGCTATCAAAGGAGGGGGCCCAGATATTGGTTTTTCGATACTAAGCTGTTCCTTATCCCATTCAAACTCTACATTTAGCAATCGTTCATAGTGTACCTTCCATGCTTCTCTGATTTCATTTTCTGCATACACAATCTTCCCATTATCATCTCTAACACACTGTTCACCTATAATATCCCTACTGTAATTTTTAACTCGCCTAGCTAGGTTGAAGATCCCATTGGGATTGTCAGTGTTACACACTTGTTCGAGGACCAGGTCCTTAATGCGATTTTTAGCATTGTAAATAACTCTTTTGGCAGTTCGTTTAGCTGCCTGGTATTCCTCCCTGCTGCCTCCTTTCTTCCATGCTTTGAAGCATCTCCTTTTCTCTTTCACAGCATGTTCTACCTCATCGTTCCACCACCAAGAGGTCTTATTCCTGGGGTGACCCTTTGTTTTCCCACAGACTTTGTCAGTGGCAGCGATAAGGCTATGCTTAAGAAAGTTCCATTGGCTATTTACATCGTTAGGCCTAGCTGTGAGACCTTTGGATATAAATTAGCTTGTTTCAGATTGAATTCAATTTGGGTTAACTGCACCACTACTACTCGATTACGGGATTCCTGTCTTAAGCGGGCATCATACTGGGCTAAATTCTCGACAATCTCCAATCTCCAGTCTCCGTTTCCAGCCAGTAGCGCCAGCAAATTCTATCACACACGCCAAGCGTCCTGGCTGCGTGAGTCTTCGACACAACAATAACAACGTCCGACCTTAGGCTATATTGGTCCGTTTCACCTATACTGTAATGTATAGCAATATGAATTTACATCTACAATTATAATGCAATATGACTCAATCTACACGTTAGTGTAATTTTTTTTTTAAATTTGAAGCTTAGGCCTATAGGCTATGAGGACATTTATATTTTGAACTTTTTTATTCATACCAATCGCCGTGGCGTAGGCTATAGAACAGTGGTTTCACTTAAACTGTAAAAGGTAAATTGATACGGTGTGACAGTCACGAGTTTTAGCATGTGTTTTGTTTTTTGTTTTTTGGCATTTTTTCTTTGATAGGCCTAGCCTATACAGTGTTGTTTTATACCAAGGACTGTCGCAAATGAGTATTTACCCATTATCCAACAATCTAAAAACACGGCCCCCACTAGTGGGGAGGGCTATGAAGATCAGGTAAATTCCGGGGTAATATGGGAAGAACTGAAAATAAAATATAGAAAAGTAAGAAAAACGTTAAAATGTGAAAATCCGAGCCAAGTTTTGGCAAAAGTTGGCTCGGATTTGGGTATTTTTCAGAGTACAAAAACCCCAAAATTGGAAAAAAACCAGTTGGCTCGGCTTTTGGCATTTTTCAAAGTAAAAAAAACCCAGTAATTGAATTTTGAGAGTTGGATCGAGTTTTCATGTTTTTTGAAACCCATTAAACCCCAAAATTTGAAAACCCGAGCCAACATTTGCCAAAACTTGACTCGGGTTTAGCGATTTTTTGAAGTAAAAAAACACAGTAACCTAACCTAGAACGTTGGATACAAGAATAACCGGTTTAACCCTTCCTACCCGGTCTGCCTTAGGTAAGGACAGCACGAAAGAAGGGCCGCTACCCGGTATGCCTTATCTAAGGCATGAGCTTAATAGCCTAATTAAGCTTGGTCTGAACGCCGTGCGTACGACTTATGTCAACAAACCCAAGCGTTCGTCACCGCACCTCCGAAAACAAGAAGACTCCTCAATGTTATTGTTCTGACGTCATGACGAAATTAGTGTCTGAAAAGCCCCCATATTGGCAACATCTCTGCAATATTGGCTCCACTGAAATCGTCATCACAACTGAACCAGTTGACTTACAGAGCTCTACTCAATGCCAAAATACAGATTGAAAACCGCACTACAATTATAGATGAGTGGGAAAGTTCTAGCAGTGAAACTAAACATAAATACGGTAGCCTAGGCCTAGACGTTTTTCAGCCATTTCGCCCGGGTAGGGGTGACCGTCATCGACTTTTCTTTCACCTTCGTATAATCGACAGCCAATTTTTTATTTATTTTTTATTAACCCGTGGAGCCCCGGCTAGTTTTGTAATGTTTGCGCACCAGAACCCGGCCGGTTTTCAAAAAATGGTTTTATTCCAGAAACAATAGCGAATGGGTTAGGAATGAAGGAAAAACCACGAAAAACCGCTCAAAAAGCTTAAAAAATGGTCCTACAGAGCCCCTGAAAACGGATTTTACAAGAGTAAAAAATTGAAGGCAATTATCCCAAAAAAACAGGTTATTGCGCGCTCGCGCGCACGCACGTGGACTTTGAGAGTTTTCAACCATCGGCACGGTTGCGTGGGATACGTACACAGTTCCCATACAAATCTGAGCCCTCTTGAGTGGCTACACCTGAGGTTACGGTCGGCGCAATTAGGGTGACGTGTCAGGCGCGTCTCTGGGGCTGTGCGTTACATACATCGCCGACGCGTCACTGGGGCTGTACGGGTTAAGGGATTAGTACTCAACCAGCGGGGGTGTGGGGGCAGCAGCCCCCACCCATAATACTAGGTTAGGTTAGGTAAGGTTGTTAGGTTAGGCTAATGTCTTTTCAAATCACTATCGGGGAGCGAGCGTGTCTCAACATCGATCGATAGGCCTAATGGGGAACATAGGTTTTCCCGAGATTTCTAATTAATTACAAACACTATATATTGATGCAAATGACCAATTTTGTTTATAAAAAACACTCGGAAAATTTGTGGTATTAAAATAAAAAAAAATCGAATAACCCTTACCTACCAGCTAGTATGTGTCCCTAGTTTATCCCATACCTACCAGCTGATACCTTGTCATGAACATAACTAAGAAACCTAACCTAACCTAACCTAAAAGTAATAGTCAGGCCTCTCAATACGCGAGTATATGGGCGACACACGAGGGCGCGGAATGGAAATTCGCATATTAGCAATAGAGTATTATATGGGAATAAATCAATATGGGCGGTACTGACTCCAAGTTGTCTACTTTAGGCCTATTTATCTCTGTCAATTGCCACAAAAGGTACATATATGTATACATAAACATCCAAATCATAAGAAAATATAACAATAATAAGTTTGTTCTTGCGAGGGGGCATGATGATGGGGGCAAAAAACTATATCACTGCACACGAGTCGGACTGCGTGGACTGAGGGTAGACTGGCGTCCCTGCGCAGATGGATGCGCGGAATGGTGGGGGGGCCTCGCGTATTAGCTGAACTCCCCGGAATTGCCCTTATATCGGCCCCGGTACATTAATTAAAATGTAAAACTTGCAAACTAAACAAACCAAAATTGGGACAAGGACAATATAAAGTCAAATTAAATTATCAAAATCGCTATGTGGAAACAACGTTTACTAAAATGAAAATTATTAAATAAAAGAACACAATCCACCACATAGGGTGTACATTACTACATGAGCAAGTTAATCTGTTTCCCAAGCAAACTAATCGCACATATAACAACGAACTATCGTCACGTTAAAGGAAGTAGTCAAGTTTGAGAAGTCCGGGACGTTCTGGCAAATTTGACTAAACTCTGCATGAATAAAGAAACTAAATGTTAAATGTCAAAATATTATTTAAAATCAAATTTGCAACATGACAAGACATTAACAATAGTACAAAATACAAATATTGATAAGATATCTATACTATTACAAAATAATATATAAAATACAGTACAGCACTCACTAACGATAGTGCTATCGGGTAGGTACCTGTAAGCATAGCATGCCTCACACGTTTTGAAAGTTTTGGGTATGATTCGACCCCCTCCTCGCGTATAAGGTGAATCGCGTATTAAAAGCTCGCGTATTGGCAGGCCAAACTATACGTGGATAGAAACTAACCTTGATTTATAGGGGAGGGAAAATAAAATGTACGCAATTACCAAAGCAGCACTGGATCGCGCAACTGTAAGGTCCCCCGAGTAAGGTAGGAGGGAAAAAAAATTAAAAAGCAGAAATCCCGTAAAACAGGACTTATTATGCAGACAAGACTGTGTTTTACCCGAAATCTCCCTTATACATTTGCGAAGGGAAGGACATATATAGGACTGAAGACTATTATATAACATACCTATAGGCTACACAAACATCGATGGGGCTTGTGACTGTCACACCGTAAAATCTTACCCTGTAGAATAATATGGATTGATATTGACAAACTTTGTGTAATAGGACCCAATCTATACGTTAATGTTGCTATGTTTTGCGTGTGAAGCTTATATAAGTAGCTATGAGGAAGTTTTTCGCAAAATATAGTCTATAGCCTGACGGAGCCCCTGTCGTTACCTTGGCACTAAACAATCGTTTATATTGTGCTGTTTCACCAATAATTTAGAGTAATATGGATTTATATCGACACTTATATTTCAATATGACTCAATCTACAAGTTTGCGTGATTATGTTTTATATTTGGAGCATATATGAGGAAATATTTTGAACTTTTCGGAGGTTGTAGGCATAATCCTGTGTATGCGGGTAGACCTGTATTTATCTCAATAATTTGGTAATGTTACAATATATTTTTACATTCATAAATAGTCCACTAATATACTAGGCTAGGTTAAATATATTGTTCAATGATTCTTAGTAAATAGGCATCTGAAAAACAGTTCCTCCTGCTACACAACCGAATGTTTTCGTTTCATACCAATCGCCGTGGCATAGGTATAGGAAGTGGTTATTTAGCTGCAAGTGGTGTAGCTATTTTAGCATTAATTCACTTAGTTTATGTCTATCCGCAGCCCTTCCCACAATCAAAACACACAATTATGGGAAAAATGTTATTTTAACCCGCTGAGCCCCAGCTAGTTAGTAATAAAAGTCCCACCCAGGCCCAGAGGGTTGAATTTTTTTTCCCAGAAACAATAGCGAATGGGTTAGGAATGAAGGAAAAAACACGAAAAAACTATCAAAAAGCTAAAAAAATGGTCCTACAGAGCCCCCGAAAACGGATTTTACAAGAGTAAAAAATTGAAGGCAATTTTCCCCAAAAAGAGATTTTTGCGTGCTCACGCGCACGCGGTTGTTCTTTGAGAGTTTTCAACCATCGGCATGGTTGCGTGGGATACTTACACAGTTCCCATACAAATCTGAGCCCTCTAGGTGCCATAGGACCGTAGTAATTAACCTGGACGCAACCATTGCATCGCTGGGTTCTGGTGATCGAACATTGCAGACGCAACACGTGCGACGTTGGGTCTCAGCGGGTTAATACCACAAATTTTCCGAGTGTTTTTTTATAAACAAAATTGGTCATTTGCATCAATATATAGTGTTTGTAATTAATTAGAAATATCGGGAAAACCTATTTTCCCCATTAGGCCTATTGATCGATGTTGAGACACGCTTCCCCGATAGTGATTTGAAAAGACATTAGCCTAACCTAACCTAGTATTATGGGTGGGGGCTGCTGCCCCCACATCCCCGCTGGTTGAGTACTAATCCCTTAATAAAAAATAAAAAGAATTGGCTGTCGATTATACGAAGGTGAAAGAAAAGTCGATGAAGTCTTTGGTGTTTACTCTGCAATCTTCGGCTTGATTGTACATTGATAACGTGAAAGTACCGTATTGACAACCTTGTTACGAAAATTAAAATTTGAGTACCATACTTTTATACTAGGGTTTTCCGAGGGTTTAACACCTTTTCATATGATCTTTAGAGCTATTGATGACTGAAAGTACCGTATTAACAACCTTGTTACGAAAAAGACATTTTAGTACCATACTTTTTTATTAGGTTTTGCCGAGGGTTAAAACAAATTTTCTTATGATCTTTAGAGCATATAGATTCATTATTTATCTTTAAATATATCCAAAAAATTTGTGGTATTAAAATAACATTAAACCCAATTATGTAGCAAAATATATATTTCGACGTCATATACTTGAGATATCAATGAGATTAAATGCGAGCTGTAAAGAGGCTGACACTCTACCTCCATCTAAAACTGGAGCTTCCCACCCAGTGCGGGAAGCATCCTAGCTCCATCAAAGGGCGAGATTTGTGCTGGAGATTGACGGTAGCTCCACTTTTTGCTGAAGAGTGACGAGAATTGGCCCAGTGTGATACCCCCTTTAAAGCCGCATTTTCCTTTACCATCACCATCTCCGATAGACTGGAAATGGTGTCGTATTTCACACCCAAATGCCATAAAAGGGTGTCCAATATCAAGCCAACTCAACCCTGCTCCTACACAGGGTCGAAACTCAACCCAATTCAGACTTTCGGAGCTTGATAACAGTTTTAAGACTGTGTATATATATCCATATACAAATAATCGGTTTGGATGTGATAATTATAAATGTACCTAGCTATATCCTCAGAATATCTAAAAGAAGCGTCATAATCGTATAAAAGGGTAATAACCTATATTAGACTTTGTATACATATACTCAAAATTAAGCAATTAATTATATGCATACCCATCACAATGTTGTACAAATTTAAGTAGATCAAAATAATCCCGAAATAAGGACTCCAATAATAATCTTAACATGTAATTTTTTTTTTTTAGAAATGTCGGAACGTAGCCGCAGCCGTGGTGCCGCTACATTCGTGTTTACAATCAGTAATCATGATTATATTTTGATGTATTGTACTTGATTTGATTGGATTAGGTTAGTTATTGTTGGTCAGTTTAGTCAATACAATAAAGCAAAGTTAAATACATTGACATAAAATCGTGATTGATTAGGCAAGAATGTAGATCGGGCATAGCGGCTGCTTTACCATAGGGGTAAATATATGCCAAGCACGCCGGTATTCGTCTGCTATAGCTGGGAGGTGGACTGAGTTTCGGGATAGCCCTTGTACCGGCTGCATGGTAGTGTTAGTCACCTACAATATTCCGCCACTCATACTCAGAATTATTGAAATGTTAACCTAAGCCATTATTTATTACTCTATTGTTACAAAGATAAATGTTTTGTATAATTTCACCTCTTATATGATGTCATAAACAATCTTCAATTGTATATATAAGTTAATATAAGTTATTGCCGATATGTCTAGTCGTCGATCATTGCAGTTCCTGAAATACCTCATAATATTTATTATATTACGATGTTTCGTCTTTAAAAATTTGTACATTTTGTGCCACCCCACTGATAAGAGGGTGGGTTATCAGACTTTGGGGTGACACAAAATGCAGCTTAGGTACGGTAATTATTTGTTGTTGATCTTACCTTATTCAAGGGACCCTACAGATGCGTGGATAAGTGCTACTTTTCTTATTTTGT
This sequence comes from Paralithodes platypus, assembly GCA_032716605.1. Classification (NCBI taxonomy): domain Eukaryota; kingdom Metazoa; phylum Arthropoda; class Malacostraca; order Decapoda; family Lithodidae; genus Paralithodes; species Paralithodes platypus. The sequence goes on along the minus strand of CM064566.1, from coordinate 56,834,548 downwards.
CAATTTGATTGTCACCCCCCTATACAAATTTTAGTTAGGCCCTAGTTTTGTCCAGCCAGTTCACAGAGTTCATAACACTTTGTTTACATGCTAGGCTCCTCCCAGAAGTTTCCGGATGTTCATTAGCCAATCAGAGTGGAGAGTGAGACAATAAATTTTTATTTTCCCAACAAATTATTATTATTTTCTTTTACAATTGTGACTTCCAGTGTTTTACATACTGTTTAAATGTATTACATTCTCATTTATCTACAAAAATCTCACTTTTTGGGATATCGATTTGTAAAAATTTACATTTTAACTTGTACCCACAATGCACTTCGCCTGTGACGTCAGTTTCAAACACAACCTCCATACTGGAAGGCCTCATGCCTGGTGAGTTTTCCTCACATTTAGTGATATTTTTGGCAGTACAGTACTCCCTCGAATTTTGCGAGAATATGGTCGACATTGCAGGCCGCAAATTTCAAATAACTAACCTTATGGGATTAATTGAATATGGTAGACATCTCATCATCGAGGGCCTATTTTTTGGTGATTTTCGTCCTTTTTTGTACACACATTATGACACATACACTTAATTATACATCCTACAATAAAGAAAAACACAGAAATACAGATTCAGGGGACCCAGGGCACAGGTAACACTTCAATTTTGCCCAAGGAAGTCGATTATGCGAGAGCGTGAGGAGCGTGGGAGAATCTATAAACGGTAAACAATGGGCGCGGCAGGGCGGCCTGACGTCACGATCCTGCTACCCCCCCCCCCCCCGAAAACTAGTGCGGAAACCCCGTATCATTTGGCGCCACCCGCAAAACTCAAGTAATATCGCACATATCAATTCCCGCAAAAAAAGTTAATTCTTGGGTCCCGTTTGCAAAATCGAAATTTCGCAAATTTGAAAGACGGAAAATTCGAGGGACTACTGTATTTCTCGAGTATGGCTATCTTTTTTCAATATATAACCGTAAATAGACCCTTAGGGCTTGGATTACAGGGTCTTTTCCATGTCAAAAAGGCCAATTTCGTACAGGATGATTTCATTAGGCATACCGTATACAAGTACTGTTATTTTACTGGGTATTAGTTTATGATGACCAACCAGGTATGGGCCCCATCGATAATTATTAGTGTGTTATCACTTTCATGAACTATACTTTGTTGGTGTACATGTTATTATTGTCGCAAATTCACTATTAAAATGTAAAACTTGCAAACCAAACAAACCAAAACTGGGACAAGGACAATATAAAGTCAAATTAAATTATCAAAATCACTATGTGGAAACAACGCTTACTAAAATGAAAATTATTAAATAAAAGAACACAATCCACCACATAGGGTGTACATACTACATGAGCAAGTTAATCTGTTTAATCTGTTTATAAGTGAAATGCTTACCTATTGAATGATAGTGGGGAATTAAGAAGCAGGCTTCTTGTGTGAACCCCACCTCCAAAGACTGGTCAGCTAATATTAACTAGGTTATGTTATTATGTTTGTCGTATCTGGCTTTAAAAGTGGCAATCGTTGGCGCTGTAACCACACTCTCTGGGAGTGCGTTCCACTCGTCGATGACTGATAGAGAACCAATTCCCCTTCAGTGTCGTTCTCCAGTGGTCTGGTTTGGAGAGTTTCAGCGAGTGGCCCCGTAGGTGGTTGTTATTTTTCTGGAAAAACGTGTATGGTATGTCCTCAAAGCCGTGTAGAAGTTTGTATGTTTCTATCATGTCCCCTCGTTTTCTGCGGTCACCTAGTGTCTGGAGGCCAAGATGCTTACACCTTTCTTCGTAGGGTAATTCTTCTAGGTTTGGGACCATCTTGGTTGCTCTTCGCTGCACCCTCTCAATAGTCTGTATGTCCTTGATTAGGTAGGGTGACCAACATTGTACACCAAAATCGAGGATCGGGCGCACCAGTGACACATAGTGGTACAAGGATTTCTTTGTCCAATATGGAGAAGTTCCTCTTAATTATGCCCAAACGACCCCGCCGTTAGGGAGCCACCTTGTCGTGGTGGCGGGGCTTGAAGCGTGGCCGGTGGCCTCTGTTCCTCGGGGAGGCCACAGCCCTTCTTAGGATTGGGGCCCCGCCGGCCTCGTGGGCTAAGACCTCCCTCCTCGTTGGTTTCCAGACGCCTGCGAGGTACCTCTTTTCTGTCTTTTTTTACCCCCTCTACCTTTATCCTTTTCTTTACTTCACCTTCTTCTATCGTTGCCGGCTAGACTATTCTTTATGCTTTGGTGGAGGGTGGATGTGGACGGCGTTCCCTTCCACCCGTAGAACTGTAGTACCTGACGTGCCCGCACGAGGGGAATCTTTTATCGTCAAATCTCGCCCTCTGTGCTGGACCCGATACTGACGAGTTGACCGCCCATTAGGCACAGGGGGTCGGGGTGTATATCCGAGTTTGACTCCTGGGGCATGTACCTTGTCCTCTAATTTGTGGCTCCGTGGTGGGTGTGGAGCTTCTCCCGGATGAACCATGTTACCTTCGTCTTATGGAGCCTTCTTCTGGATCTTCGATCACCGGCGCTGGCGATGATATGGCTGATGTGTTTGTCTCTCCTTCCTTGCCCGTCCTCTCCTCGGTTGGTGGTAGATCTTTGCCTACCGCTATACCGGGTCCTTTACCGACCCATGCACTGTCTGTGACCGTCCGTTCGACCTCTGCTCCTCATACAGTTCCGAGCCTAGTCATGTCGAGTTCTCTTGGCACGTCTACCTCCTCTACGTTTGCTTCCTCCCTAGCCGCTCACTCCGTTCCTGCCCCTTTGTCCTCTTCCGTGTCCCACTCCGTTCTACCTGATCGGCCCTCTTCCATTCGTCCGTTCGCTCTCTCCTCTGCTTCCTTTTCCACTCGTCCTCCTCCACTTCCTCGGTTTCTTCCTTCCTCTCGTGTAGTCACTTTCGAACCGTATCTCCCACCCATTCCACATTCTTCTTCTTTTCCTTCTCCTCCCGTTACTTCCGCTCCCCGCCCTCGTTCTTCTGTTCTCCCTTTATCCTCACTCTTTGCCCCTGCTGACTTTATTAAGTTCTTCTCAGTCCCCGCCTCAGCTCCTCTCGCCGGAGATGACCTCCTGTTCCACCTGCGTCTCTTTCAGCAGGTGGGCAGGGATGTCACCTTCCACTCCCGCCATGATGACTCCCGTCTTGTTACGGTCAAGAACGAACGTCAGGCTGCTGCTATGTCAACCATTGTCGACTTCTCCGGAACTTCCATCCCAGCCCTTAAAGACCAAAGACTGAACTCTTGTACGGGTACCGTCCTGATCCCTCCTTCCATCCGTCTCGGTGGTCGGCAGTTCGCAGACTGTGCCAACCTTATTAAGTCTATTGTTGTTGCTCAAGACCATGTTGTGGTTAGTCTTGTCTGCTACACCATCCCACCTCGCACCAATCGCCGCCAATATCGCCAAAATCACGTTCTATGGTCGGTCTCTCCCTTCTCACGTTCTTGTCGGCGGTACTCGCCTGCCCGTCACTGAGTCCCTACCTCGTCCTCAGCAGTGTCGCGGTTGCTGGCGCTTTGGGCATCCTGTTAAGTACTGTCGCTCTTCCGCTCCCGACTGCCCTAGGTGCCCACGCTGTGCACAATCTGGCCATCTCGTCGGTGACTGCCGGTCTCCGATACGATGCTGCCTAAACTGTCAGGGCTCCCATTCTGCTGATTCCCGAGATTGTCCCGTTTTCAAATTAGAGTCTGAAGTTACGATCCTTAAGACATTGCACGGCCTTACTCATTCTACGGCTCGTCAGGCAGCTCGCCGCCTGGGCTTCTCCCCTCATCCGTTTTCAACTGTTCTAACCCCCCCTCCCGTCTCCTCCACTTCTTCCGCTCCCCCCCCCCCCCCCCCCGTTGCGCCTCCATCATCCTCGTCCTCCTATCCCTCTACTTCTCCGGTTCCGTCGTCTGTCCCTTCTCATCCCTCTTCCTCTCCTCCTTCAGTTTCTTCTGCCTCCACAGTGTGCGGAGCCCGAGTCCCAGTGGGAAGAAGAAAAAGCTCCCTCCTCCTCTCCCCCCCCCCCCCCTTTCTTCGTTCTGTGTCCAACCCCCCGATTCCTTAGACATATCCTTTGAATCTTTGCCCAAGATTGAGGAGTATATTCTTTCTTCTCATCCGCCGCCTATTTCCGTTTCTGCCGACGTTCATCCCATCCCTTCTACGCTCCCCCTTACCCTACCACTCTCCCTCCCTCCTCTGGCCTTCCCCCTCCCGGACCTCTCCTTCCCGTTCCTCATCCTCCTGTCCTTCCCCCTCCCTCCTCCCTCTCCCTCTAGCCCTCCTATCTCTTCTTCTCCTTCCCTATTAAGCCGCCCTATGCCACCTGGTTATCAATCTTCTTTCCCTCCTTGTTCTTCCTCGTCCCCCATTCCTTCCATTATTACTCACCGTTAACCTCATCAGTCTTTTCTTCGTTGGCCATAAGTCTGTGTGTTCTTATTTTTCTTGTTCTGGTCCCTCTTTCTTTCCTCTTGTATGTATGCGTCTTTCCCGCTGGTTGCTGTATTTTGTGTGTCTGTGTTGTCTATAGTGTATGTTTTCTTCCTACTTTTGTTGATGTTTTTTCTTTTTTTGTCCTTTTTTTGTTTTCTTTGATTTTTCCGTTCCTTTCTTCTCTTTTTGTTTTTTCCTTTTTCCTCCCTTGTTCCTCTTTAGTTCACGTGTTTTTGTTCCGCCTCTCTGATATGTGTTTGTATATATCGTTTTTATTCTCTCTTTTTCCAGCTTATTTTCTCGTACTTTCTTTTTAGTGTTTTTTAGTATGTCCATTTTGCAATGGAACCTTCGCAGTTTTTCTCTTCAGAGAGACGATTTGCGTTTTTTACTCTTCCCATTCCCCTAAGGTTGTCTGTCTCCAGGAAACTCGTCTTCTTTCTCCTCCGATTCCTGTTCCCGGCTACCGTTTTATCAGTTCTCCTCATTCTCTTTCCGACACTTGTATTCTCCTTCACCACTCTGTTCCTTATGAAGAGTTTTCCTGCCCTACTTCCCTCCCTTGCACCTTTGTTAGGGTTTTTCTTGGTCGATGGATTACGGTTGTTTCTCTTTATTTCTCTCCTGTTCCCGTCGATTTTGGCTCTTTTACCATGTTTTTAGCTCGGCTGCCTCCTCCGTTTTTATTGCTTGGTGATTATAATTGTAGGCACACCCTGTGGGGTGATTCTGTCATTACCTCACGTGGTCGTGCATTAGAGTCTTTCATTACTAGTAATAACCTCTTTCTCCTTAATACTGGTTCCCTGACTCATTTTGATGCTAGAACACGTTCTTTTTCTTGTCTTGATCTTTCTTTGTGTTCCCCTTCCCTGTCTTCTTTTTCATTGGTCTGTTTTGGAGGATTCTCTCTATAGCGACCATTTCCCTGTTCTGCTCTCTCCTACCTCCTATTCTCCTGTCCCTGGTCCTCCTCGTTGGTGCTTCCAGCGTGCGGACTGGTCTACTTTTGCTTCACTATCTATCCCTTCCTTCCCTCCGTCTGATTTTTCATCTGTACATGATTTACTAGCCTTTTTTCTAGTCACAGTTTTGAGTGCTGCCTTAGTCTCTATTCCTCGGACTTCCCGTCCTTTTACGTCTAAATGTGTTCCTTGGTGGTCCCCGAACTGCTCCAAGGCTTTCTGTGTCAAACGGGCTTCTTGGAAGAGCTTTCGTCGTAAACGTTTTACTCCCGCTCATGATCGTTCTTTTATACTTTTTCGTCAGGCGTCTGCCTTCCTCCGTCCCACAGTCAGGTCTGCTAAACGTCAGAGTTGGGTGTCCTATGTTTCCTCCATTACGTCCTTTACTCCTGTTCAGTCCGTCTGGAAGCGCATTCGCAAGATTTCGGGCAAGCGTTTACCTCCTCATTCTCCTGTGCTTCATGTTGATGGGGAGTCCGTTGCTGACTCGGAGGCAGTCGCCGATCGTTTGGGTCTTTACTTTAGCTCGGTCAGTAGTGGCTCTCATCTCCCCCCGGAATTTCATTCACTTAAAGCCGTCGCAGAGACTTCTCCAGTTGTTTTCACTCTGTCTTCGGCAGTCTTACAACGCCCCGTTTTCTTCCCGTGAGTTGCTCTCCGCTCTTCGTGCCAGTAAGGCTACTTCTGAGGGTCTTGATGGCGTCCATAATTTAATGCTTAAGCAACTTTCCACTGAGGCTTTGGTATTTTGATTGGCTATTTTTAATAAGGTTTGGTCGTCTGGTGTGTTCCCTCCTGCATGGAGTTCTACTCTTACTATTCCTTTTCTTAAGCCTGGAAAGTCGGGTTTCTCGCCCCAAGACTATCGCCCTATTGTCTTGACGAGTTGTTTATGCAAGCTGTTTGAACGGATGGTTAATGTCCACCTGATGTGGCTTCTCGAGTCACGTCAGCTTTTGTCTTCGACCCAGTTTGGTTTTCGGCGTGCTCGGTCCGCTATCGACCCTTTACTTAGTTTGGAGACCTACGTTCGGTCTGCTTTTGCTCGCCATGAGTCAGTTCTTGCTGTTTTCTTCGATCTCGAGAAGGCGTACGACTCCGCGTGGAAACATCATATTTTATGCCAACTCCGTTCTTTTCATGTCCGTGGTAATATGGGCGTCTTTATCCGTAATTTCCTTTCTTCTCGTTCTTTTCGTGTCCGGGTGAATTCCTCGTTTTCTCGGTTATTCCCTCAGATAGAAGGTGTACCTCAGGGTTCCGTTTTAAGTACTATCCTCTTTCTCATAGCCATTAATGGCATTATCTCTTCCCTTCCGGCTACGGTCAGGTCCTCCTTCTATGTCGACGACTTTGCGATCTATGCGGCTGGTTCGGATATTGTTGCGTTACGCTCCCTTATCCAATCAGCGATTGTGGCTGCCTCGTCATGGGCCACTGCTCACGGGTTTCGTTATTCTACGACTAAATCTTGTGCTATGTCTTTCACTCGTCGCCACGTTATCCCGCGTCCTTCCCTTGAACTGTATGGTTCCGTTTTACCTTATCGCTCTTAGACTACCTTCTTGGGTCTTGTCTTTGATTCCCGTCTTAACTGGGCAGCTCATGTTTCCTCTGTTAAGGTTGCTGCTTTGCACCATCTTCGTCTCCTCCAAACCCTGTCCCACCTCACTTGGGGTGCAGACCGTGCTCTCCTTCTTCGCCTTCACGTTGCCCTTGTTCTTTCTAAACTCTATTATGGTTGTCAGGTTTACTCATCAGCCTCCGACGCAGTCCTCCATAAACTTGACTCTGTTCACCATTTCGGTTTACGTCTTGCCTTGGGTGCTTTTCGCTCTTCCCCTGTTGAAAGCCTCTATGCTGAATCCGGCGTCCCTTCTTTGTACCGACGTCGGGCCCTTCTCTCTCCGGTACTACGCCCGGTCGCTTCAGTTTCCTTCCTTGCAGACCTCTCTTCTTCCTACTGTTCCTGTTCCGTCTCATTCTCGCCTTCGGCCCCCTTTCCTTTCTCGTATGGATTCCTTACTTTCTCATTCTTCGTTTTCCCCCTTCCATGTTCTTCCGCTCCGGCTCAGTAAGTGTCCTCCTTGGCTCCTTCCTCGTATTTCCTTGTGTCCCTCTATTTTTCCTTGTTCTAAGTCCTCTACCCCGCCCTCAGTTCTTTGTTCTCGTTTCCTTGTACACCTTACACAGCATTCTTCTTCTACCCTGGTTTACACTGATGGCTCCCGTTCGTCTTCTGGCGTCGGGTTTGCCATCCTTTTTCCTTCTCGTTCTTATCAGTATTCTCTCCCTTCTCCAGCTGGTGTTCTGACTGCCGAACTTTACGCTATCTTCTTTGCCGTCTGTCTCATGTGCTTCTTTCCTTCTTCCTCCTTTACTCTTTTTTTCTTACTCTTACAGTGCCCTTCTTCTCTTGCAGTCTTTCCCTGCTGTCCATCCATTGGTTCTTACCATCCACGATTGGCTTGTCAGTCTCTCTGCTCGGAAAAAGGTTGTCCAATTTTGTTGGGTGCCTAGCCATGTTGGTGTCCGTGGAAATGAGCAGGTTGATGTTCTCGCTCGCGACGCTGCGGCGGTCCAATCAACTTCTCTCTCTATTCCCGCCTCTGACTATTATCCAGCTATCTCTGCCTTCCTCCTGTCTCGCTGGCAAACAATGTGGTCTTCTCTTTCCTCTAATAAGCTCCGCACTGTTAAGGCCTCCGTTTCTGCCTGGGCTGACCCCTCTCACCGTGTTCGCCGTTGGGAGACTGCGTTGGCCCGGCTTCGGCTAGGCCATACCAGACTTACCCACGCCTTCCTCATGTCCCGCTCGCCTCCACCTCTTTGCTCCCGGTGTGGTGTTCAGGTTTCTATTTCTCACATTTTCCTTGACTGTCCTCTTTTCTTCGGTCCGTCGCCGTTCTTTTCCCTTTCTATTTTCCCTTGGTCGTCGTCCTTGTCTTGCCGATCTCCTCTCGGAGTCCCCTTTCTTTTCCGTTGACCACGTAATGGCTTTCCTTTCCTCTCTCAGACTCCTTAACGATATTTAACTTCCTTTCCTTCTAACTCTATCCGTTTCCTGCTTTAGTGCCATATGGCCTTTGTTGCCTGGTGCTAAAACTTTATTAATGTTATGTTATGTTATGCCCAAACGACTATTTGCTTGTGCAGCTATTTTAGCGACATGTGCTGATGATTTTAGGTCTGAGGATATAATAATGCCCAAGTCTTTTTCATTTGAAGATTTCTGGAGTGTTGTCCCGCGTAGCTGGTAGTCCTCTTTCGGGTTATTATGCCCAATGTGCATAGTCTTGCATTTGTCTGTGTTAAATGTTAGGAGCCATTTCCTGCTCCACTCGTTCAATCTCTCCATGTCTCTCCGAAGGGTCTCGACGTCTGCGTCTGTCCTGATGGTTTTGTATATCTTTGCGTCGTCTGCAAAAAGACTGGTTGCTGATTCGAGGTTGGTAACAAGGTCATTAATATAAATAAAGAGAATTGGGCCCAGCACTGATCCTTGAGGAACTCCACTCATCACCGGCAGCCAATCCGACGGGGAGTTCCTTATGGTAACCCTGTGGAACCTATCTGAAAGGAATGCCTTGATCCACTTCAGGATATTTCCACCTATTCCCATTGCTTCCAGTTTGGTGTGAAGTCTCTGGTGGGGAACCCGATCGAAGGCCTTTTCACAGTCCAGATAGTTTGTCCACACAGTTACCACTGTTAATATCATTTACTAGGTCGTCGATGTAGCACAACATGTTTGTGAGGCAGCTCCTGTTGCTCCTAAATCCGTGTTGTGCGTCGCTGATGAGATTGTTCTCAGCAAGGTGTCCCACGATGACTTTTCGTACGATACCCTCCAGGACTTTGGACACTATAGATGTTAGCGATATTGGCCTGTAGTTTAGTGGTTCGGTCTTGCTGCCTTTTTTCAGAATGGGTGAGATGTTAGCCCTTCTCCAGTCGCTGGGAACATCGCCCGTCGCAATGGATGTGCTGAAGATATCCTGGAGTGGGTCGCACAAAATATCTGAACATTCTTTGAGAATCACCGGAGACACTCCATCTGGCCCTGGTGCTTTACTGGCGTTGAGTTCTTGTAGTCGTTTCCTAACTGCTTCCCTGGTTATTATGATGTCCTGCACTTTGGGTCCCTGGAATATTGTCCTGCACAAATACTCCGTTGAATGCTTTGTTCATTTCAGTAGCGATTTCTTGGTCGTCTTCAGTTAGGTCTCCATTTGTGGTCTTTACCTTGGTGATTTTTTCCTTGGCAGTTGTTCTAGATCTGACATAGGCCCAAAAGTGTTTGGCGTTGGATGTTGAGTCCAAAGCAACTTTCCTCTCATAGTCATGCTTGGCAGCCCTCACTTCCCTGGTTACTGAGTTTCTTTCTGTGTTGTATTGTTCGTGTCTCATATCACTCTTTCTGGCCCTGTACCTTCCCCATGCTTCTTTCTTCCTTTTTATTATCATCTGCAGTCGTCTAGTCATCCACTTGGGTGCATGCGAAATTTGCTTGTTCCTATAGACTGGCACGCATGCCTTCACAATTTTGTCGTAATTTTCCCGAAATATGTTCCACTTCTCACTTGCTGTTTTCCCATTAACCCTTCCTCCCCGGGCTGTCTTACCCAATGACGGTCGCCCCTACCCGGGCGAAATGGCTGAAAAACGTCTAGGCCTAGGCTACCGTATTTATGTTTATTTTCACTGCTAGAACTTTCCCACTCATCTATAATCGTAGTGCGGTTTTCAATCTGTATTTTGGCATTGAGTAGAGCTCTGTAAGTCAACTGGTTCAGTTGTGATGACGATTTCACTGGAGCCAATATTGCAGAGATGTTGCCAATATGGGGGCTTTTTAGACACTAATTTCGTCATGACGTCAGAACAATAACATTGAGGAGTCTTCTCCCTCTTGTTTTCGGAGGTGTGGTGACGAACGCTTGGGTTTGTTGACATACGTCGTATGCACGGCATTCGGACCAAGCTTAATTAGGCTATTAAGCTCATGCCTTAGATAAGGCATACCGGGTAGCGGCCCTTCTTTCGTGCTGTCCTTACCTAAGGCAGACCGGGTAGGAAGGGTTAAAGAGGTTCTCCCAGTTCACTTCTCTGAACAGTGCTTTCATCCTTTCCTTGTCTACCTTGTGGTAATTCAGTTTTGTTGGGACACCCTCCTGGTTCCTGGATATGGTATCAGTCGAGAGTGTAAAAGAAAGAACGGCATGTTTGCTCAGTCCTATTGGTGGCAGGTAACGCATATTTTCAATTTCACAGTCAGTTTTGGTGAAGATGAGGTAGTCTCTCGATGGGTTGTTAGTCTCCCGTAGGTGGGTCCATTCCTTGACGTTCTGGGTCCAAAAGTTGTCATTTACGGCTTCCAGGAAATTGTTGGCTTGTCTATGTCCTTGAGTACCGTTTACCACCATATTGTCTTCCCAGGTGATGTTACCATAATTAAAGTCGCCACACACTAGAAATTGTGCAGGTTTGTTACTGGTCTCACTCTGTTTAATGAGGTCACATATTTTATCATTGTTCTCTGCTGAGGAGGAAGGTGGTCTGTATACTGTACCTAAGACTATGTTTTTCCCTTCCTTGTTCCTTACCTCACACCAGACAGACTCTTGTGCTTCATGATTAACAAGGTCACTCACCGATGTCTCATCTATAATATGTTCCTTCCTGACCAGTATTACGACGCCTCCCCCAGGAGCATTTTGGATTTCTCTGTCCTTTCTTATGACACTGTATTTATGAACATTGAAAAAGTTACCGCTTAGCATTTCGGGATTCATTTTTATTTCAGTTAGGAAGATGAGGTCTGGGTTCTCATTGTTCAGTAGTGTTTCAAGCTCAGCAGTCTTGTTACCGAGTCCATCTAGGTTGGTGTATAGGCACTTCAGGGTCTGGTGTGGATGTTTGTTGCTTAGTTTACCTGTATTTACGTTGGCGAAATGCCTTCTGCCTTGAATTCTCCTTTGGCACTTTAATCACCTCCTTTTTCTTGTAGTCCACAATCCACTTGAATTCCTCGATGTTGTTCTCGTTTCTCTTCACAGCTAGATTGATCAGGGTCTTCCTTTCTTCCCGTTCGCTCTTTGTCTTATCCCTAAATATCCTTATTCCCTTGGCGATGTGGTTGCCTGTTGATTCGAGGCAGGGTGCGGCCCTAGCTACTACCCCAACCATTTCTTCAGCTTCAAACCTAACCCTGAGAAGTCTTGGTTCCACCTTGTAGTCTCGCGGCTGGCTGGATTCATTCGGAATGTTCCTGTGTAGCCTGGAGGTGTCTAAAATCTTGAACTCTTCCCTATCGAGTTTCATGTGCTCCATGAGGAGCTTGGTGACAAATTCCAGGTCACGAGCTGTGCCTATTGCCATATCATCCTTGTCCGGCTCTGGAGCATTGGCAAGTATTAGGTTTCTTGATCTGTATAGTCTGTCTCTTTCGGTGTTCATCACTGTTTTCATTTCTGCTTTAATTTGTTCCTTTCCCACAATTCTTTCAGTTACTGTTTCATTCTGGTCCCTGATGTTGTCAATCCTTTCAGTTACTGTCTCGTTCTGGTCCCTGATGGTGTTAATTCTGGCATCCAACCTCTTCACTTCTTCCTCCACATTTTGTTTTTCAGTGTTGTCACTTTCACCAACATCCATGCACTTGGCTTTTACTACACTCAGTCTAGCCTCTATTTCCTCTTAATTTCCCTTGAAACACTTTCCTTCAGTTCCACTATTTCTTCACATAAAGCAGTTTGTTTACCGTCCATCTCCTGCTTTGAGTCTATTCTCTTTATGTATTTAAAGAGCTTCGCACACACTTTTTTACAGTCTATACAGTGCTAGTTAAAATGATCCCCACCTTCATCTTCAACCATATAGTCATACACGCTTTCCGGCACTTTCGCACATTTTATGTGGTACCAAGTATCACATATTTCACACTCAACTGCCTTATTGTTGGCCTTGACTGGGCCTTCACACTTACCACAGTCAGTTTTTTGTGTTTGTTGTTCCGTTCACTTGATCTGCTGCACTGTTCATGGTCCACTCCGTTTTGTTGATCTTCCGTGGCGTTCTCGTTAGGTTTGTTTACGTCCATCTTGTCCGCCATGTTGGTACCAGCGATCTACAAATGTCACCACTTATTTTGCCACTTTAAGCCCTAGTTATTGGTCTGACACAGTCTTCCCTGCTATTCCCCACTATTCACACTTCGGTAAGCAATGTTGAAGTAGATGTAGAGGCATCCACTGGCTCTGGCATAGTACAGTTGATAATAATCACGGAGTACGCTCTCACAACGTCCTCGTCCTTCTTCTTCTGGAAATACGAGAAACTGTCTTCTCATCCTACTGCAACCTCTTCTTCAGCCTCTCAACCTACTGCATCAACCTCTTCAGCCTCTCATGAAGGTATGTTATCGTCTAGGGAACATATACTAGGTGTTAGGTTAGGCTCTTTGGTATTTATCAAGGAAACCGGCCACAAATTTTCCTGGAAATTTGGAAGTCACCCATCGAATGAACATAACCTATACATCATATTAATATATGTTTCAACTTTCGGAAAAACCGTTTTCAATTACTTTGAAACTAGTTAATACTTACCTCCTGTTATCCACAGCCAAAACTGAAGATTGCGGAGTAAATACCGTAGACTTCATTCAAGTTTTTTTTGGCGACCGTCAACCTTTTATTAATTACATACCAAACCAGCGGGGGTGTGGTTAGGTTAGGTTAGGCTAATATTACCCCTTATTTTCGTCTTTTACCCCTCAATTTCCCTGTACTTCATAGCCGTCCCTACTATCGGGGGCCGTATCTTGTATAGATTGCTGGATAATGGGGAAAACGGTTTTTCTGAAAGTTGAAACATATATTAATATGATGTATAGGTTATGTTAATATGATGTATAGGTTATGTTAATATGATGTATTGGTTATGTTCATTCAATTGGTGACTTCCAAATTTCCAGGAAAATTCGTGGCCGGTTACCTTGATATTTTCCGGCTCTTTGATTAGGTTAATGACAAAATTTGGCTCGGATTTAATTGATTTAACGGGGGTGTGGGGGGCCTGTGGGCGGAAGCCCCCTCCTATAATACTAGGTTAGGTTAATGACAAAACTTGGCTCTGATTTAATGCATTTAGCGGGGGTGGCAGCCCCCACCCTTATTAATACTAGGTTAGGTTAGGCTAATGTTAACCCCATAATACTAGGTTAGGTTAGATTAATGATAAAAGTTGGCTTGGATTTAATGCATTAAGCGGGGGTGTGGGGGCAGCAGCCCCCACCCATAATACTAGGTTAGGTTAGGCTAGGCTAATGTTAACCCCATAATACTAGGTTAGGTTATTTGGGTAGGTGAATAACAAAGCTTGGCTCGGATTTCATGGATTTAGCGGGGGTGGCAGCCCCCACCCATAATACTAGGTTAGGTTAGGCTAATGTTAACCCCATTCTTACTGGGTTTTTCCACGTTGAAAAACAAGAAAACCCGAGTAAAGTTTCAAAATGAGGTTACTGTGATTTTGGGCTCTGAAAATTCGAAAAACCCCAGCCAAGTTTGGTCAACACTTTGGAGTTTTCTTCATCTGAAAATGGGTGAAATCCGAGCCAACTTTTTTTCCCAATTTTGCAGTTTTTAGACTCTAAAAATTGGCCAAATCCGAGCCAACTTTTGCCAAAAACTTGGCTCGGATTTCAACATTTTGTCTTTTTTTCAATTGTATTCATTACATTTTTAGAGTTATTCCCATGATACCCCTATATTTACCCCACCCAAAACCCCGCATTCCCAAACTCTCCCCTAGATTGTTGAGGTATCGGAATTACAATTAATATTACAAATGCTAATAAATAGTGCTTTCCTCACTTTCTAACTAGAAAATACACACTTACAAAGCATTAAAATACAAAAATAAAATAAATAAAACCTAAAATAACAGGAGTAGTAGTTATGCAGAATTACCGCCGTTTGATGGGTTTAAACGCAGGGATTTTGGAAAAAAATATTTTCGATTCTGGGCGAATGGCTGGTCGAAAATGCAATCTACGACCATGTATAGTAGCTGCTCGTCGAGAAAAATCTAATGGCACCAAGTAGAATTCCCTAGGACTTATAGTTTGGGCTACAGAAAATTGTCATTTGGGGCGTTCTGGGAGGCCAAGTCAAATACGAAATCCTAAACTAATAGTCCGATTTTAATTATGTTTGCGCCATTCCATTCAGTGTGTCAAAGTGAACTTATGGTTAAAATGTGAACAAAATCCATACATAGATAACTCATGGAGTTTTAAAACTTTAAAATAGGCCTATTGGGCCTAAAAATTGGTCAAAATTTAAAAATACATATACCGTTGGAATCGTAATGACGAGACCAATCCATATATACCTATGAACACTCAAAATTAGAAAGTCGCCCGCCTAAATACTGGGAACAAAGATTCAATTCCTCACTCTTACAATGGAAGCCCCTTGGTCAGAACATGGACTTAATAAAAGAAAAAAACAAAATATATTATCATAACCTTGACTGTTGTTTCCAAATAGAGAATATAATTTCTTATACTAAAATATCTTATTTAGTTTCTTATACAGTCGCGCTAATAAATGATGTCTCCGCACCAAGTATGTTTTGATCAATAATTGGTATCTGCAATATCTAAGCTTCATTTCTTCATATCGAGTGAAATATATAAACATGTTCTTATTTCGTATAAGTTTTGGTTTGTTTATTTTGAAAGTTTTACACTATTATACACCTTTTAGTAAAATTTACCAGAATGTCCCCGACTTCCCAAATTGACTAATTCCTTGAACGTGACTAATGCGTTATGTGTGCGATTAGTTTGCTTGGGAACCAGATTAACTTGCTCATGTAGTAATGTACACCCTGTATGGTGGATTGTGTTCTTTTATTTATAAATAATTATTTTACTTAAGCGTTTTTTCCACATAGCGATTTTGATTAGTTATTTTGTCTTTTTACTGTGTTTGTATAAGTTTTGTTTGTTTATTTTGCAAGTTTTACATTATAATACTTACCCACCTTATTCAACATCTGACAGACATTAATACAGCACAGAGCAAGCCAATCATAATGACAGTGGGGACACGACTTATTAGCGCGACCGTACACTAGTAAATTATAGGACCAACAATTATTCAATTCATAAATTAAACCACACTTATTCTGTTATAAAATTTAATATTGTTCTGTAGTGTTAAAAAATATTAAACATCATTTTGGTAAATGGATATGTGTCTCAAAGAAATCCCTCTACGGTGAATTTAGTAATCTCCAGCACGGTAACAATCACTTTAAAAATAAGCCGACTAACAAAGTAATATTTTTTATAATCTGGTCACTTTGGTGGTGTAATAAGTATCCCCAATTAAAATAGATGCAGATGATGCGGCTTTCTTTACCACCATGCACTCCCTGCTCAAGAGTGGGGATAAGGTGGGTGTCCTGATGTTTCAGGGACTTAAGCTGGTATCACACGAGCGCTTTTTCCCTCAACATTTATCCTTAACACTGGTCTGGCAGCTTATGAAGTCAACATTTAGATTATTTTTGGTTACCTAAATTCATCTACCATCAATCTAGTTTCCGATACCAGGGCATAATACTCCAGAAATGTTGCCAGAATTTTTTTGATAATCTAATTTTAACTATAAAAGCTCTCGTGTGATACCGGCTTTAAGTGGACAGTTTCCACAAATTGCTAGACTACACTGTCCATCAACAGCACTGTTGTCTGCCAATAACACACTGGCTGGCCCGAGGCTCGAACCCTTGACTACTTGGTTTGCAGGCAAGTGTTCTACCAAGCGCACTACGGCTCGATTAATACTGTATATTGCCTATAACTTACCTATTACTTTATCAGTAAACTAACATTCCATTACTCTTATCATTCATCTTCAGAAACACACTGAACCCTCTCAATTAAGATTTTATTTTTTCAATCTGAGGGATAAGTTAACCCCTTCTGTACTGTTGACATCCTTTTTATTCAATTCTGGCTACTACTAAGCAACTTGATTCAGTTTAGGAAGCATATCTAGCAATTATAAGGCTTCAAACTATCTCAATTAACCCTTTTAACTACTACAGATCCTTCATAAGCTGTATAAAATAGTCTTAATATACATTACATTAATGAAGGTAACGCACCAGGCAACAAAGGCCATATGGCACGAAATGTTTAAAGACAGGAAGTAAGTTAACTAAATATCATCGAGAACTCTAACATGATGAAGGAAGGACATAATGCGGGAGATAGAGAACGAGGGAGATTCAGAAAGAATATCAGCAAGACATGGGAGCCGGCGGAGGAAAGTCGGAAAAGATGGCAGACAGAAAGCTGAACGGTACAGCGCGAGCAAAGAGTCTGAGGAGAACGGGACATTAAAAACGAATGGGTAAGTCTGGTGTGGCCTATGCGGAGACGGGCTAAAGCCGTCTCCCATTGGCGAGTACGGTGGGAGGGATCAGACCACCCAGAAACGGACGGTTTGACAGAACGAAGTTTATTAACAGAGATAGTGGACCACTGAGTCTGCCACCTCGACCAAAGAAACCTGAACAAGACAGGGAAGAAATCGGAGGCCGGGACAGCAAGTGAGGAGCGGGTACCCCGCACGGCAGCAGAACGAGCGAGGCAATCAACCCGCTCATTACCGGAAACGCCAACGTGACTGGGAACCCAGCAAAAATGTACAAGCTTTTTGCGGACGGAAAGGCGGAAAAGCCATTCCTGAATGGAAAGAACTAAAGGGTGTAGAGCAGGGGAGGACTGTAAGAGAAGTAGAGCACTGAGAGAATCAGAGAACTAAAGGGTGTAGAGCAGGGGAGGACTGTAAGAGAAGTAGAGCACTGAGAGAATCAGAGAACTAAAGGGTGTAGAGCAGGGGAGGACTGTAAGAGAAGTAGAGCACTGAGAGAATCAGAGAACTAAAGGGTGTAGAGCAGGGGAGGACTGTAAGAGAAGTAGAGCACTGAGAGAATCAGAGAACTAAAGGGTGTAGAGCAGGGGAGGACTGTAAGAGAAGTAGAGCACTGAGAGAATCAGAACAAAGTAAAGGACGAGGAGGGGATAGAAACACATAAAACGGAGGGCAATAAAAATAGCATAAAGTTCAGCAGTTAAAATACTGGCAACGGGAGGCAAAGAATATTGGTACGAGCAAGTGGGAAAAAGGACGGCAAACCCAACGCCTACCGACGTCTTGGAGCCATCAGTAAACACAGGAGTGGTTGTAGCGTGAAGAGAGAGGTGATCTAAGAACGAGGGGAGAAGTAGAGGACTGAGAGAATCAGAGAACTAAAGGGTGTAGAGCAGGGGAGGACTGTAAGAGAAGTAGAGCACTGAGAGAATCAGAGAACTAAAGGGTGTAGAGCAGGGGAGGACTGTAAGAGAAGTAGAGCACTGAGAGAATCAGAGAACTAAAGGGTGTAGAGCAGGGGAGGACTGTAAGAGAAGTAGAGCACTGAGAGAATCAGAGAACTAAAGGGTGTAGAGCAGGGGAGGACTGTAAGAGAAGTAGAGCACGGAGAGAATCAGAGAACAAAGTAAAGGACGAGGAGGGGAAGGAACACATAAAACGGAGGGCAATAAAAATAGCATAAAGTTCAGCAGTTAAAATACTGGCAACGGGAGGCAAAGAATATTGGTACGAGCAAGTGGGAAAAAGGACGGCAAACCCAACGCCTACCGACGTCTTGGAGCCATCAGTAAACACAGGAGTGGTTGTAGCGTGAAGAGAGAGGTGATCTAAGAACGAGGGGAGAAGTAGAGGACTTGGAACAAGGGAGGATGGAAGGGCAAACCGAAGGACGAGGTAAAAGCCAGGGGGGAAAAGAGCAAAAGCGGAAAGGGAGGAAGTTAGAAACAGGGAAAGAGCACGATGTGAGCAGCGAGAGCATGCGGACAGAAAACGGAGAACCAAGACGGGGGTGAGACGAAAAAGTAGCAACGACCGAAGGGGGAAGGGAAAGATGTGAAGATGGGAATTGTTGAAAGCGAGCGTAAGAACGAAGGGACAGGAGAGCCCGACGGCGATAAAGAGAAGGAAAACCAGACTCAGCATAGAGGCTTTCAACAGGAGAGGAACGAAAAGCACCAAGGGCAAGACGAAGACCAGAGTGATGAACAGAATCAAGAGCATGGAGAACGGAATCAGAGGCTGAAGAGTAAACTTGACAGCCATAATCCAACTTAGAGAGGACAAGAACCGTATGAAACCGAAGAAGAAGCGCTCGATCAGCACCCCAAGTGAGGTGGGACAAGGACTGAAGAAGGCGGAGGCGGAGTAAGGCAGCAACCTTGAGAGAAGAAACATGAGCGGACCAATTAAGACGAGAATCAAAAGTAAGTCCCCAAAAAGTAGTAGAAGAACGATAAGGGAGGGCAGTACCATAAAGAGTAAGAGAAGGATGAGGAATAGAATGGCAACGAGTAAAGGTCATCGCGCAGGATTTGGAGGTGGAAAAACGGAACCCGCGGCGGGTTGCCCATGAAGAAACAGCCAGAATAGCAGATTGGATAAGAAGATGTAAAGCGTCAATATCGGAGTCGGCTGCGTAAATCGCAAAGTCGTCGACATACAAGGAAGACCGAACCCCGACAGGAAGAGAAGACACGATACTGTTGATAGCAATGAGAAAAAGGATTGTACTCAGGACACAACCCTGAGGAACACCTTCCAACTGAGGGTAAAGACGAGATAAGTGGGAAGCGACTCGGACACGAAAGGACCTAGAAGAAAGAAAATTCTGAGTAAAGACTCCTAGATTACCGTAAATGCCACAAGAACGGAGCTGACGCAAAATGTGGTACTTCCAGGTAGAATCATAGGCTTTTTCGAGATCGAAAAAAACAGAAATGACAGTTTGACGACGAGCAAAAGCTGTCCTGATATAAGATTCCAAGCGAATGAGGGGGTCAAGCGTACTACGAGCACGTCTGAACCCGAACTGGGAAGAAGACAACAAATGGCGCGACTCAAGAATCCACATGAGACGAGCGTTAATCATACGTTCAAAGAGTTTACACAGGCAACTGGTAAGGACAATTGGGCGATAGTGCTGTAGGGAGAACCCAGACTTGCCAGGTTTAAGAAAAGGTATGGTCAGGGCAGTACTCCAAGAGGGAGGGAAAACACCAGAAGACCAAATCTTGTTATAGAGAGCTAACAAGAAGACCAGAGCTTGTGAGGAAAGATGTTTGAGCATGAGATAATGGACACCATCAGGACCCTCAAAAGTGTTCTTACAGGCACGGAGAGCGGTGCGTAACTCAGTTGAGGAAAAAGGAGCATTATAGCATTTTCGTCAGAGGAAAGACAAAGTAATTGGAGTACTTTCCGCAACGACTTTAAGCGAGTGAAACTCGGCAGAGGTGAAAACCACTGCTAACTGAGCTAAAGTACGAGCCCAATCGATTAGCAATTGTTTCGGAGTCAGCCACAGAAACGCCATCAATGCGGAGGACTGGAGCATGGAAGGGAAGATGTTTACCAGAGATCTTACGAATAAGTTTCCAAACCGAAGCGACAGGAGTGCGAGACGTAATAGAAGAAACATAGGACTCCTAGTCTTAATATAGCTAATAATATAATACAACGGACGTCGCTGGTACAGAAAGGGTTAAACATGTTATGCTAGATATTATTACCTGGTGACTTTATATACCTAGAGTCCATAGTATAATATTGCACTTAATGAACAGTGAATACAGAACTACTGTATTTTATTAGAGGTGTTTATCTAAGAAGGCTAATGCTATACAATATATACCATATTTATAGTTTTCTTACATTCACACACGGCAAAATCTAGGACACTCATATTTCTATTATAATTTTCCCCTACGTAAGCAAATATTGAGCTACTATGAACAAAACCAGAGTAACAACTAAATACATAACACCTTGATAGTTTAGGGGAAGCTATGCCCTGTTCATTATAGCTAGGCCACAAATCCTAACTAGAGTAAATGGCCTGTTGTTGTTGTTGATCCCCAGGCTGTCTGGCCGAGCAGCCCCAAGGTCCTGAGCAAGGCCAAGGCCATAACTGAGTGTCCCCTCAGAACCCTCCTTGCTTTACCACTAAAGAATGCCCAGGTGACAGAAGCCGCTCCCAGGCGAGGGGCTGAGGATAGTGCAGAAACGCCCAGGACTCCTGTGCCCCTTAACAGTTATGAAGAGAAAGTTGAGGGGCAAGGGAAAAATGTGACGCTTTGGCTACTAGGATGACAAATTTCCACACCTATCCCCTCATTGTCTAATATTAAATTAATATTTCCACCATTTAGGAAGGGTCAGCCAGGGAATAAATGGGAAATTCAAGCTCATTTGCTCTAGACCTACTGTGAGTTACAGAGGTTAGGCATCACAATTTCTGGCCTACCTATAATTAATAGAGTACTGTATAGTCTACCCTTAACCCTTTCACACATTTATGATACAGAGGTTGCCAGATTATCAATAAGAAATAGAGTTCTCTCACTCTTATAATTACCTCTCTCCAAAATTAGTGTTCTGCCCAATGCCAACTCAAAGACAACTGCAGAGGTTGAAGTAACTACACTAAAGGTTTCTAAATACCCCTGATGGTAACAAAGGCTTTAAAGTATCCCTAATAGGCTCAAAATTGCGTCATATGTCGGAGAGGGGTAATATACACATAATCCAGGTTGGCTATCTTCATATTGAGCAACATAATATTTTCCATGAATTAAGTCCATGTCACAAGCTTTCTATTATTATTTTCAGTTATAATCGGACTCATTCTGAATTAAATCTTGCTATCAATTCAGCCACCTAAGATAATCGTCCTTCTGAGGACTTGCCAAGAAGCAGCGCTAAACGGCCCAAAATTGTTAAGATCGCTAGAAAATATTGCCAACAGAAAGTGTGCGGAAAACAAAGAGTAATGGAGAGATTCGGGCTTTACACGCGAGCACCCTCTTCCGTAGTGACCCTAATGAAAACACAGAGACAGAGTTTATAATTGATTAATAAAAAAAGTGGTATTAGCCCTTTAAATATGGGTGATGTCCTTTTAGTTTTATTTGGCTACTATTAGACAATTTTCTTAAGCTTATGGAGCGATTAAAAACCTGCACACTATCTGATACAAATTTACTACGAATAGAGTGATGTATATTCTGTGGTGGTTTTGCAATTTTGATAAGTTCTTTTGTCTTTATATTGAGCCATTCCTGTTTTGGTTTGTTTGCTTTGCAAGTTTTACATGTTAACTGAAGGCCAGGATGTATGTCCTCGAGAGTAGGCCTACAGACATACCTGACTACCCTGCTTCAAGTTACTTACTTTATTACCATTCATTAACACAATCACTTACAACATATCTACACTCCTTGAGAGCCCGGTGGGAAAGCCTGATCGCAGCCATGGCCTTCCTTATGGACTTGGGGCTGTTCGGCCAGGCAGCTTAGGGAACAACAACAACAACTAACACATTGGGAATGTCGCTACAGAAATAATAATCTATTAACAGTTGGAGATATATTCAGCCCTATAGACTAAATGTAAAATATATTAACAAAACAACATGAGTAGGTAACTCCCAACAACTTGACATGTACGTCGGCCTAATAAGTGATGTCTCGGCACCAATTATGTCTTGATCAATAATTGTTATCGGCAATATTTACACGTGATTTCTTCTTTTTGAGTGAGATATACAACCATGTTCCTACACTTACCCACCCTATTCAACATCTGACAGACATTAATACAGCACAGAGCGAGATCAAACTTAATGACAGCCGAGACATGACTTATTAGCGCCACCGTACAAGTAAATTAAAACATGATACGGTGTCTATTTATAAACAATCGCTGAACAGTTTTAACCCCTTGTGAAGCGGTGATGTCTTTTTAATTTCAGTCTAGCTAGATTAAGACTATTTTATGAAGCTTAGGAAGGATATATGGCAGCTAGAACGATTAATTGAGATAGTCGGTAGCCTTGTAATGGGTGGACGTCCTTCCTAAACCGAATAAAATAGTCTAATAGTTGCCAGAGTGTAATGAAAAGGAGGTCACCGGTACTGTATGGGTTAACCCCTTCTGTCCCGGTGACGTCCTTTTAACTTTATTCTGGCTATTATTAACTATTTTATTCAGTTTCAAAAGGGCCTCCAGCAATTAACAGGCTTCAAACTATCTCACTTAACCCTTTTTACTACGCACAGATCCTTCTTAAACTGCACAAAAGCGTCTAAATATAGCCAGACTAAAATAAAAAAAAACGGTGCCAGTCCAGAAGGGGTTAAAGGCTATACAGGGAGTCAAGTCAGTGTCAGACGAGCGGTTTTTCCGGCAATTTTTGATGAGCAAGTTTTTCCTTGTAGTAATATTTTGAATCACTTTCGTATTGGAATCGGAAACTAGACTGAATTTAGATTATGCTAGGTGGCTGAAATCTGATTGGGTTCTTTTATTTAGAAATTATTATTTTACTTAAGCGTTGTTTCCACATAGCGATTTGGATTGGTTGTTTTGACTTTACTGTGTTCGTATAAGTTTTGGTTTGTTTATTTAGCAAGTTTTACATTATAATAACCAAGATTGTAAAGATGCCACAGTACAATTGCTCATAAAAATTGAGGAAAAAGCGCTCGTGACACAAGCTTTATTTGTGCATTATATTGAGTTAATATGAGGAGGAAGACTTGTTCATTAAGAAGGCATTTCTAACATCCTGCTAAGTTCCAATGTATTTATTATATAGTTAATTTATTATTCAAAATGCAACTTTCAAAACTTTTAATTACTATGACATCATTACGTAATTACTAGGACATTACTGTAAACAATAATCCATTAAGTTCCAAAGTATTTATTATAAAGTTAATTTATTAGCCTATTCTAAATTAAACTGTCAAAACTGTTGTAATTACTATGACATTATTACAGTAAATGGTAATCCATTATAAATATTGTGATAATAATTCATATATACATTGGATACTACTGCTACCCTTACAGGACCATGATCTATTAATGAGTATTGCACTAAAGGCAGTAATATTATTTTATAATTATTATTATTATTAAATTATTTGTATACACTTTAAATATTATAATAACTGCTCAAAGTCTTCATGATCAATGGTGTAAGCTGCCCAAGTTCTTACTACAATTAATATTTTGTCACCAACCAACTCTACTTTTAAACAGTGGTGATGGGCTGGTCTATCAGAGTGAGAACTGAGCGATCTCTACCATACCCATAGCTTACTCTGACTGTTCCTGTTACTTATATAGTCTCTAGATCTCAAGTGACGGCGTCTCTTCCGTGGATTGACCTCCCAATCTATCAAGATTGGAAGCCAAAGTGTCACATTTTTCCTTTGCCCCTCAACTTTCTCTTCATAATTGCTGAGGGGCACAGGGCCCTGGGTGGGGCTTTGGTTTCCCTGGCGTTTCCGCACCCTCCTCAGCTCCCCGCCATGGAGTGGCTTCGGTCACCCAGGCTTTATTGTGGTAAGCAGGGAGGGTTCTGTGGGGGCACTCGGTTATGGCCTTGGCTTTGCTCGAGGCCTTGGGGCTGTTCGGCCAGGCAGCTTGGGGAACAACAACTTCTAAACTCAATGAAATCAACAAATACATGTGGCACTTCAAGGACTCGAACCTAGGATACTCACACCGAAATTCTGCACATTCATGCATTACGCTATCACGACAGATAACAGGATATTAATCTATCACGACAGATAACAGGATATTAATCTATCACGACAGATAACAGGATATTAATCTATCACGACAGATAACAGGATATTAATCTATCACGACAGATAACAGGATATTAATCTATCACGACAGATAACAGGATATTAATCTATCACGACAGATAACAGGATATTAATCTATCACGACAGATAACAGGATATTAATCTATCACGACAGATAACAGGATATTAATCTATCACGACAGATAACAGGATATTAATCTTTTTCAGATCTATCTCATTTAATTACCTAATTATAAATATAAACTATTCTTAACCCCTTCGGTATTCTAGGACACTACTCTTCCATTAATTCAGGCCATCAGTAGATAATTTTATCCATTTAGGAAGAAATGTTAAGACTTAATTGAAATATATTTTACCCCTTTGATTGCAAGAGCGGTGTGGTGTGGATGTAGAAGTGCTGGAAAGTGTGAAAAGAAACGCCTGGAGATAGTTCAGCCATGTGGAACATAGGAGAAACGAGAGAATGACAGAGTGTACGAGAGTGAGATGGAAGGACGAAGAGGGAGAGATGGAAGGATGGAGTTAAGAAGTATATGCATGAAAGCAGTGCTGGATGTCCCGTCAGTTAATGCCCCGTCAACTGACTGGGGACAGAGGTGCATGAGCTATATAAAATTATTTATTG
Source organism: Paralithodes platypus (assembly GCA_032716605.1). Classification (NCBI taxonomy): domain Eukaryota; kingdom Metazoa; phylum Arthropoda; class Malacostraca; order Decapoda; family Lithodidae; genus Paralithodes; species Paralithodes platypus. The sequence continues at coordinate 56,809,710 of CM064566.1, read as the reverse complement.
TAACCACAATAAAGTAAATGTGCATCCTACAATACTGAAAGAGTTAACTAGACATTCATGGTCTACTATAGTACTCTCCTCCAACACCAGGCAGCTAGAAGAGTTCAACTATTACACATTATCATTGTATTATGTTGTACAGGTCTCCCTCACTATCCGATGCCCCAATTTACGATATTGATTGATTGACTAATTCCTTGAACATTGACAAGGTGCATTGTTATATGTGCAATCAGTTTGCTTAGGAACCAAATTGACTTGCTCATGTAGTTGTGTACACCCTATGTGGTGGATTGTGTTCTTTTATTTCAAAAATGTATTTTATTAAGTGTTGTTTCCACAGAGCGCTTTTGATTAGTTCTTTTGCATTTATCTTGTGTCGTCCCTGTTTTGGTTTGTTTGTTTTGCAAGTTTCACATTATAATTAGTGTAGGTTTCTAGATGTTTATGTTTGGGTTTTGGCTGGTCCGAGAATGCATCCCTATTTACTCTATTAATTTTAGGGTTCGCTATACGATTATTCTATTCAAGATCGGGTTTTCAGGAACGTAACCCAATCTTAAATCGAGGGAGACCTGTATGTACTGGGCCAACAAAGACCTGTATGTACTGGGCCAACAAAGAATATATCATAACCTAGTAGTTATTATCAACCACGTTGTTAGCCATAAATTACCTCCTGTTTAAATAGTGTTATGAATGTCTTCATTCTAACTTTGCCTGATATTCTTCTATCTCGTACAGAAAGGAGTAACTATCTCTTTATCTATCTAAATGGGGTATGTGCCAGAGTATATAGATAGATAAATAGATATAGATAGATATAGTTACTCCTTTCTGTAGACGATAGAATATCAGGGATAGTTATAGAATTTCAATCAGTTTAGAGAGGGCCTCGCTTGGATATGTTAAGTTATTTCAAACTCGCAAGTTTAATTCCCTCAAGAACCTGAATAAAATTGACTTAGGAACATCTTCAAACTAAGGATTAAAATACATTCCTGTTATCACCAACTATTTTCTGACCCAATTTTGTACAGGTATTAACAATTCTCAAAGCTATTTTCATCTTGTCCTTATTTTCCTTGATTATGGCACTGTTTAAATTCTGTTTTTAACATGATTATATGACACCTTACTCGAGGCGTTCAAACTATTATTTCTCCTACCTAAAGTCACACTACTTAATATGAATGGCAATAATAAGTTATTAACCCTTTCTGTACCAGCTACATCTTTTTAACTTTAGTCTACCTACTATTAGACAACTTTTGTGCAGTTTAAAAAGGTCCTACAGCAATTAACAGGTTCGAAGTACTGTATCTCTCTTAACCTTTTTCACTACCACAGATCCTTCTTAAACTTCACAAAATCGTCTTAACACGGCAACCATAAAATAGAAAAGACGTCGCCGGTACAGAAGAGGTTAAGGCCACTCGATACCTCATCCGACCTTACAGATAATCTAGAACCATATCTATCACCAGTTACAGGTCTCGATTGGGTTACGTTCCTGAAAACTTGATCTTGAATAGAAAAATCGTATAGCAAACCCGAAAATTAATGGGGTAAATGGGGATACGTTCTATGACCAGCCAAAACCCAAACACCTAAAAAAACTATAATAATATCGTAAATCGGGGCATCGGATAGCGAGGGTGACCTGTATACAGGTTTCCCTCGCTATCCAATGCCCCGATATACGATATTATCATAGATTTTTAGGCGTTTGTGTCTGGGTTTTGGCTGGTCTGAGAACGCATCCCCATTTACCCCTATTAGTTTTAGGGTGTGCTATACAACGTTTTAATTTCTATCTATCTTTCTATTTACTCAGGCCCAATCCCCATTTTTTTTTTTTTTTTTTTTTTAATTCATCATCGGGTTTTCAGGAATGTACCCCAATCGTAAATCGAGGGAAACCTGTAGTTATCATACCCTACCTGATCTTGGAGAGTATCTACAACTTATACCACCAGCTATTACACAGCTATCTAGAAACATCTGTCATCAGCTACACTTGGTATACCTTTTTGTTCAGCATGCAGATAAATGTTTACTCAGCATATACCTTTGTTCACCATGCAGCTAAATGTTTACTCAGCGTCACTTGGTATATCTCTTTGTTCACCATGCAGCTAAATGTTTACACCTTACCTATATACTGCAGAACCATTGGAATCTTCAAATCTACTGATATACCCTGTCTTACAGCCAATCTAGAGTGCCTTCTTTGCTATCCTTGTCCTCCAACTTTCTATTACTCACAGGTTAGCTATCTCTACTAGAATTAAGTCCTGACCACTTCGCTGGGATCGTAAGGTCTGTGTTGTCAGTTTATCTATGTAAATCCACCCAAGAAGAGTTAAAGTATTTACACCTTAACTAATCTTTCCTGCTTATCAGTTACATTTTTTACCCTTTACCTATTGATAAAGCCAACCTTGGACCCGAGCGATTGATTTAACCCTTCTGTGTGATCTGTATGACGCCCCCAGTGAAGGGCAGGGTGGAGGAGTCCATGAGGAAGGCGTCCACTTCTCGGGCAGCCTGACGACCCTCATTGATGGCCCACACCACCAAGGACTGACCTCGCCGGCAGTCTGGAATACAAAGTACATTTTGTTTTCCCAATCTTGGGCATATTATATCCACTTATTTCATATTGTTTCACCAACCAACTTCACTTCTAAACTCAATTAATGAAATCAACAAATACATGTGGCACTCCAAGGACTCGAACCTAGGACACTCACACCGAAATTCCACGGATTTATGCATTACGCTATCAAGACAGTTAAAGAATTATGCACAAGCCTACGATTTAGTATGCAGTTTGGAATCCTGCATATTAATCTGAGCAGGTACATACATTCCAACTGTGCTATGGTAGCCTAATGTATAGATGAATGGAAGGAGTAATTAATGTATAGATGAATGGAAGGAGTAATTAATGTATAGATGAATGGAAGGAGTAATTAATGTATAGATGAATGGAAGGAGTAATTAATGTATAGATGAATGGAAGGAGTAATTAATGTATAGATGAATGGAAGGAGTAATTAATGTATAGATGAATGGAAGGAGTAATTAATGTATAGATGAATGGAAGGAGTAATTAATGTATAGATGAATGGAAGGAGTAATTAATGTATAGATGAATGGAAGGAGTAATTAATGTATAGATGAATGGAAGGAGTAATTAATGTATAGATGAATGGAAGGAGTAATTAATGTATAGATGAATGGAAGGAGTAATTAATGTATAGATGAATGGAAGGAGTAATTAATGTATAGATGAATGGAAGGAGTAATTAATGTATAGATGAATGGAAGGAGTAATTAATGTATAGATGAATGGAAGGAGTAATTAATGTATAGATGAATGGAAGGAGTAATTAATGTATAGATGAATGGAAGGAGTAATTAATGGGGCACTTTTGATTATAATCTACAATAAAACTCCTCTTTCAGAGTCCTAGAATCTGGAAATACAAGATTTGTGTACTAGGCATCCAGTCTGGCTTTTCCCTCTTTCAAACTTTGTTCAAAAGACATGTAAATGTCCAGATATCGGATGTCTGGTTCACAATATAAACTCAGTCAGTTCAAACTATCACCTTGGCCTTTCAGACTAGGACCTGTATTCCTAAACAAACCCCATAATTTGTCCGTGGTAATTACTATACTTTTGTTATATTCCTAGCCAGTCAATAGAGTATATAGATAGATAGATACTCAATATGATTCGCTAGTTGTTGCATTTACAAGCACTGAAACATTATTGCAGTACTCTCATTGCAGTTACAACTAGCAAATAGTACAACCGGGTAGGAGTATGTCAAAACTAAATTAATTACCACCAACAATAATGGAGTGTACCAAGGAATACTAGCCAAAGTCCAAAAGCTCAAGGTATAAGCATGAAAGGCTGAGGAGATTCACACTTCCAGAAATTTAGTTTTCCCGACAATGTCTTCCCCCAATTGACCACTTGCGAGTTTCAGGTTATAAGGAAGTTGGAGCCGTGAACATAGATATTAAACAGAAATGCAAGAATAATGTAAGTTTCTGATGGATAAATGGTATGTTGAATTGGGTTTTCTGTATTAATAAATGTATTACGACCGTATTTTAGCTGTACATTCTGTTAAATATCGTTGTCTACCGCTCCAACTTCCTCATAGAACGAAACTCGCAAGTCGGCAATTAGTCTGAAAGGGATTGGGGAGTTTACTATAAAAACGTGTGTGTGTGTGTGTGCTACAATGAAAATTTTAATAACACTACCTCCAGCGGCGAAGATTTTGTCTACTGATGTGGAGTATTTGCCAGCAGGTGTGGTTATGTTGGAGCGAGGGTCTTGTTCCAACTCCAGTTCATTTATGATGTAGCGTTCAGGGCCAAGGAAACCCATCGCCAGCAGAACCAGGTCCGCCTTGTATACCTGCAACAAAATTGATATCCAAGAAAAATGAGGCTTTATACTTTTATACATATATTCACAAAACATTTCAATATAAACCAGGTTTCTTAATTATGTAATACTGTAGGCTACCATTATACATACATAACATATTTAGTCATATTTATATTTATTTATTATTATTTCTTTTAACGGTTTCTCTTTTACACCTATTCGTATATTTCTTAAGCTTGTTTTATCCGTACCTTCTCTGATCCTTCCACTTCATCCATCTTCCAGCGTCCAGTAGGGTCTTTGGTCCACTGTACCTGGACGGTCTTCACCCCCGACACCTTCCCGTTACCGTCATCAAGGAACTCCTGTAGGGGGGGGGGGTCATTAGAGACAAATATGGGCAGAGTGTCAAACAGGGATAATTTGATTTAAAGATTGGAAAGGATACAAGAAATACAGAACTATTTACATGAACCACCTCAACCATGAATCTTTTGGGTAAACTGTCTTGATGGCGTAGTGCATAAGTGCGCAGAATTTCGGTGTGAGTGTCCTAGGTTCGAGTCCTTGGAGTGCCACATGTATTTGTTGATTTCATTAATTGAGGAATGACTATAGATCAGGCAGGGGAAGTGGTGGTGGACAGGAGTGAATGGGGTGGTGGTGGACAGGAGTGAATGGAGAATGCTTGTGAATAGTTGAGTGAACACGTGGTCATTTGGAGTAAGGGGTCGGGCGCAAGTTGGACTAGATAATAGTCCATCAGGCGCCTGGCCCGGGGAGACGATTAATATGAAGGGTGTGCCTGGAAGTGTGGTGGGAGGGCTTGTGGCTTTGGCTCCGCTGCATGTCTGCCTGCCGAGATCGGAACCTCTCCGGGTGGTCAGGGGCCGGGGGAGTGCTGGAGCGACCTTGGTAACCCTGGTCTCTGGGTCTTCTCCTGGGTGACCTGGATGTGTGAGAGTTTGTGTTTTTTATCTGTGTTTATTTTATGTTTTATGTTGTTTTTCCTGTTCTTGCTCTGTCTTGAGTCGGCTACCCCCAAAATGGGGATTGGGCCTGAGCATATAGATAGATAGATAGATTAATTGAGTTTAGAAGTGAAGTGGGTTGGTGAAAAATGTAATATAATTCATATATATACCAGTATATTATGTATCCTTTGTGTATAGCCACCCCCATTACGGGGAGTAAGGCATCCGGCAATAGATAGATAGATAGGATGCGGAATTGAATTTCCTACATATGTTTTTCGTTGCGTTTTGGAAGAGTCGCCAAATCGGCCTAGGTCTAGCACAGGGCAATGGTGATTCCTATGGGGGGTTCTAGTATTTCTTGGGTTAAAAAATAAATAAATATATATTACATAGTGATTAGAGATATTCTTTGTGAAAATATTCATGTGACTTTAGCTTAACATAAAGGTTTCATTACTATTACATCTTATTACAACCCATTTACCTTGGTGAGTGTGCTGTACTCCCTCGGGTCACGACCAAACTTGACCTGGACCTCCTCATGACCATAGTCCACCTTGAAGACTCTGGGAAAGGTGGGCCAGGGGTTGTCACCACCTCGGGACGGGGGCGGCTGCGGCAGAATCTCAAACGTTGTGATGGATTTGGCCCCCTGAAACATCAATGGATTATTTTTTCATAAGAATTGTTTTTCCTTTCTCCGTTCTATATAGCCTAGAAATCCTGAGTATAAGGAATAAGCCAAAATGTTCAAGTTTTTCTTGAAGGAGGATCACCGGGGGTGTTTTTCAAGCTCAATTGAGGTCTAGGGAGGAAACTAATAAAACTCATTAAAAGATCCATAAATGAGCAAATTAATACACCCATTCCCCCTTAAACATTTAGGCTACTATTTTGTAAAGTGAAGTGTAAACCTTATAAACTATTAGATTTAATTTGATTTTGGTACATTTCAAATGCTATGATGAATTTGGCTCCCTAAGAAAAATTAGAGTTTGAAGAAGAATACTGTGCAGTAACTTACCGGTACACCTAATAAATAAATAGTTTTTTTCTACAAACCTCACCACTGTTAACAATTGACAGAAATTGGTCAACGTTTATGTCCTTCACAAATTCCGTAAATAATGCAAAGTTGAATAAAAACTATAGTCTATTCGCTGTCAGTAGGCGACCAATCGTGACCTCTATCCTTCTGTAACTCAAAAAGGGCTAGAGCAAATTGGCTGTAAATTTCCACATCTATTCCTTGATGGACTCTTCCCAAATGGTATAATTAATAGCTCAATTACTCTAGTAGTTTTTGAGTTACAGAGGTTAGGTCACTATTTCTCGCCTACTTACAGCGAATAGACTAAAAGTAAACCAAATGTAACTAACCTGCCTGAGAGAAGTACCAATACAATCACATCCTGTGTCCCCTCCACCGATGACAATAACATCCTTGTCCTTGGCGCTGAGAACCCCCACGTCAATACTGTTCCCCATCTGCTTCTTCTGCCAAGTCTCCAGGAACGCCATGGCAAAGTATATACCTTCCAGCTGACGGTTGGTGATTGGCAGGTCACGAGGCCAAGTGGCTCCCATACACAGGAGGACTGAATCAAACTCTTCCTGCAGATCCTGGAAACATAAAACAATTTTTTTTATATAATTATAATGTAAAACTTGCAAAATAAACAAACCAAAACTTGGACGAACACAGTAAAATGACAAAATAACTTAAATCGCTATGTGGAAACAACGCTTAAGCAAAATAATAATTCTTTATAATTCCTACCTTAGCAGAGATATCCTTGCCAACATTTACATTGGTCTTGAAAGAGATGCCCTCAGCTTTCATAAGTTCCACTCTGCGTTGTACCACATCCTTACTGAGCTTCATGGTGGGGATGCCGTACTGCAGTAGACCACCTACACGATCATTACGCTCAAACACTGTCACCAGATGCCCAGCCTGAAACACAAACATTGAAAATCACCACACAGGTAAAATAAAGTTTTCTGTAAATTAAAATGTAAAACTTGCAAATTAAAATGTAATAATATAGCAAGAAGTAAGCTCATTCATTTTAAATTATTAATATAGCAAGAAGTAAGCTCATTAATTTTCATCTTGATGCTTTGCTTCCTCCTGGGAACCCTCCGTGTAAGGATGGTCATGGCAGAAACGCCCTTCAGGCTATTTTATCCAGATGTTTTCTTTGCCCATGCCACAATGTTCCTTCCACTATTTGAAATTTGTTTCAATATACTTTTCTACTTTCTTCTCTAGTACTGTAGATTGTTCTTCCACTACCACCTCTTCTCAGTTGACATTCATGTAATGTTTGTAGCATTCTGTCCTCATCTATTCTTTGAACATTGCCAAACTACCTCGTTGTACTTCTCTTTAATTACTCAACAAATTCAATGCCCACAGCTTGCTTTTCCATTCCAAAAGACTCATACACTTTTTATTATTCAGTCCTACTAGCCTGTTCTCACCAGCTGCCATTCTGAAGTAGCTGAACTAGTTATAGAAGCCAATTAGAGAGTGAAAGAACAAGAACTAATATTTGGTGTGACCTTGTTTAGCTGATGAGCTGCAGCCATGCCGGCCGGTCCTGATCCCACCACAGCAACTTTCTTCCCAGTCCTGGTGAGGGGAGGCTCGGGTTTGATCCAGCCCTGCTCGAAGGCATGGTCAATGATGGCGCACTCTATGTTCTTAATGGTGACCGGCAACTCGTTGATACCCAACACACACGCTCCCTCACATGGAGCCGGACAAACACGACCGGTGAACTCTACAAACACATACAAGGTCACGGTTATCTATACATACATACATACACGTCACGGTTATCTCTTTAATAGTTAATGAAAGGAAGTAATTGTTAGTCAGAAAAAGTTGGTTGATCACTTCCTTTCAGTGGCAACTGAAGACCAGACCAAGAATGACAAGATGAACCAATTGAGCCAAGTACAGTACCGGTACATTAATCACCCAGAATGAGTTTTAATTACATGATATTTTTTTCACCAACCAACCTTACTTCTAAACTCAATTAATTATATCAACAAATACATGTGGCACTCCAAGGACTCGAACCTAGAATACTCACACCGAAATTCTGCACATTTATGTATTATGCTATCAAGACAGTTAGTTACCTGGGAAGTTGTTGGTCTGCAGAAGCTGATTGAGTGCCTCCTTCCAGTTATTATTGAAGATGAGATCATTCCACTTGGGTATGATGTTACCGAGGGGACAGCCATGTGAGGACGACTGACAGAAGGGTACACCACAGTCCATACAGCGTGCGGCCTGGACTCTCAGACCGCGACGCACGCTGTCAAAGTTGTATATCTCGTCCCAATCCTTCTGTCTCTTCTCCGCTGACCGGTACAGGGCAGTCTCTCTCTTGTATTTGACGAAGCCCCTGGAATTACACCCTTGTTAACCCTGCGGTCTATTAACCCCTTCTGAACCGACGACGTCTATTTAATTGTATTCTAGCTATATTTAGACAATTTTGTGTTGTTTAAGAAGGATCTGTGCTAGTAAAAAGGGTTAGGTGAGATAGTTCAAAGCCTAATAATTGCTGGAGGCCCTTTATAAGCTGAATAAAATTGTATAATGGTAGCAAGAATAAAGTTAAAAGGACGGCACCGGTAATGAAAGTGCTACTTAAGACGAGTCTGGACATTATGACTATACCAAGTTTCTTTTCAGCCGACGATAAATTGAATCCCTTAGCAGGTAATTTATCGATATTTAATGGAACATATATAAAACTACTATACCTGTATCTCTGTATTATACACAGACCAAGTTTATATAATTAGCTTCATATTTCACTACAAAATCTTCAAAATACTGAGATTTTTTTTTGTTGAAAACTTTGCAAATTACCGTCAGTTGAAAAGAAACGATCTATAGTCTCTTAAATTATAAATAAACTCAAGGAGGGCTGGCGCAAACAGGCTATATATTTCTACACTATTTACTGCTCGACTCTTACTAAATGGTAGAAATATCAGCTCAATTGCTCACATCCTTTTCGAGTAATAAATGAGTTGAATTAAAACTATATATTTGTACAGCAAAGTTCGGTCTTATGTAATTAACACTTTCACGCTATGACGCGATTTTGAGCCTATTAGGGATACTTTAAAGCCTTTGTTACCATCAGGGGTATTTAGAAACATTTAGTTTAGTTACTTCAACCTCTGCAGTTGTCTTTGAGTTAGCTGTGGGCAGAAAACTAATTTTGGAGAGGTAATTATAAGAGTGAGAACTCTATTTATTATTGCTAATCTGGCAATCTCTGCGTCATAAAAGCGTGAAAGGGTTAAATACTGGTGCTCTTAAGAACAATTTTTACATACTGAGCTCTAAGTGAGATCTCTTGATGCTCAGTTAAGTACAGCAAATATAATCCAGCTAACCTGGTTTTGTCAAGGATCTTCTCCAGGCGTTTTTTCTCCATGGTGGAATCAGTAACAGACTCTTCAATATCCCTGACGGCCGGCTCCGGTGACATATCCACCTTATTGGTCTCGGTTGTCTTCTCTCCCACCGCCGCTGACTCGGCCAGCTGCCTCAGGGCTCGCTGGTACTCATACGGGAACACCTAACACACAAACAGAATAATGGATTGTATCATAAATGTTTACCTATATTATAATGTAAAACTTGGACGAACACAGTAAAAAGACTAAACAACTGATAAAAATTGTTATGTGGAAAAAACACAAGCAAAATAATAATTTATAAATAAAAGAACAAGTTTTACAAGAGACTGAAACTGCACGTATGTGTGGAGCACTCGGTCTTAAAATTTTATGTATGTATATACAATCCACCACATAGGGTGTACATTACTACATGAGCAAGTTAATCTGTTTCATGTATCAGAAAACAATAAAAACAGAATGATCTTCAAGAAAACAGCCACAAAATACTTAAACTATGTCAGAAAACACAGGACATTATTTAATTTTGCGTGTTAGACCACTGCACCAAACAATTTGACAAATTTGAATAGCAACTTTAACACATAAAAAATCAGTAAGACAAATACAGGAATCAAACAAATTAGCATAAAATAAGAGAAGCTTTAGAGGCGAGCAATACAAGATCCCAAAAGGTGTATAACTATTCTTTTTGTTTATTTAACCCTTTCAGAACGAAGAGACTTAGTTTTTTCTTAGCTATATTATGATATTTTATACAGCTTAGGAAGGATCTGTGGTAAACAGTTAATTGAGAAAGTATGTAGTCCTTTAATTGCTAGAGATCCTTCGAATACTGACTATAATCATCTAATGGTAGCCAGAATAAATTAATAAGACGTACCCTGCACTGAAATTGTTAAATTTATAACTAGATGGACCTTAGGATAACTTTTGCCTTATGCTGTACAGTTGTTGTTCCCCAGGCTGTCTGGCCGAACAGCCCCAAGGTCCCGAGCAAGGCCAAGGCCATAAACGAGCGCCATTAAACCCTCCCTGCTTAACACTAACAATCCCCGAGTGACCGAAGCCACTCCAAGGCAGGGAGCTGAGGAGGGTGCAGAAATGCCCGGGACACCGAAGCCCCACCCAAGGCCCTGTGCTCCTTAACAATTATGAAGGAAAAGTTGTCCCTCAACTTTACTGTATATAGTTACCTAATACTGTAGTTATGGAGTTGAGATAAGCTTAGTACCCACCTTGACAAAGTGTACAGCTTGAGCGGGCCAATCTTTGAGCAGGTCGGCAGCAATGACTGAGCCGGTCTTCTGGTTGAACTTGTGTAGCAGGTCCTCTACGAAGGCCAGGTCGTCAGGGGCATCCAGACCCAACAGCTCCACACTCTGAATGTTGCACTTGCTGTACGCAAGAACATATTAAAATTTAAAACTTGTTCTTTTATTTCAAAATGTGATTTTATTAAGTTATTTCCACATAGCGATTTTGATTAGTTCTTTTGCTTTTATCTTGTATTGCCCCAGTTTTGGTTTGTTTATTTTACAAGTTTTGCATTATAATAAAAACAAACAAACCAAAACAGGAACCACACAATATATTGTAAAGACAAAAGAACATCAAAATCACTATATGGAAATAATGATATGAAGATACAGCAAAACAATAATAACAAAACACAAATTTGTACTCCTGGCCAAAGGTGTTGTACAGGACCGTAAATGAATCTGTATTCCATTCCTTTCTATCCTTTAACCCCTTCTTTACCGGTGATGTACTTTTCATGAATTTCTGGCAACTATTAGACGACAGTCTTCAGCTTAGGAAGGACGTCTACTCACGTAAAGGCTGGAGACTTTCTCAATGAATCCTCTTCGCTACCATATATCCTTCCAAATCTTCATGAAATTGTCTAAATGTAGCGGATATAAAAAAATAAAGTCTTTGCCGGTACAGAAGGGGTTAATATAACTTCCTTCTCTCTCACCTATGGAAGATCTTATCAGCATCGTAACAATAAGCGATGCCGCCAGACATCCCCGCAGCAAAGTTACGTCCGGTGGTTCCCAAGATGACGACTCGCCCACCGGTCATGTACTCACACCCGTGGTCACCAACACCCTAAAACAATGACAGAAACTTATCAAAATGTAAAACTTGCAAAACAAATAACTTTTACAATTAAATGCTACGAATGGTGTACTGTACAACCATTCGGTCCACACTCCAAGTCTGACCACGGCATGCTTGAGCTGCAGTACAATTGTGCCGCGGCATACCGTACTTGTTATTTGCCCCCCTGCTGGCCATATATATGATGACGACAATAAGTCCTGGGGGAGGTGAGGGTCCTCACCCTAATATTGTATCCCACTTCAGTCAAAATAGACGGGAACGCGGCTCAATTGGGCTGCGGCCCGAGCGCCATGGGACCCTATGAATAGTTGGCCAAATAACTTCAGCATTCAGGTAATGTTTGTTGTTGGTTACTTAAAAACTGCTTTCCAGGAGAGCATGAGTTTGTGAGTGTGTGCCCGATGACAAGTTTTCCAAAGGGCAGTCATATATAATAGTTCCTCACTTAAAATGGCATAGGTAGTGCCAGGGACCTTGACAAAAACCTTGACCCCTTAACTTCTTATAACTCAAAATGAAGGAAAGCAGTCGGGTTACAATTGAGTTACAGAGAGGTCAGGGATGAAGATTATTGTCTAGTTCGTTGGCGCCGGCTATATTTACTTCCTGAAGAACAACAATTTAAATGAAGAACTTTTAAGTGAAGCACTTGCTTTTTGTCATTTTCCAGGGATTATGCTATGCACCCTTTTTGTCCAATTTACAATTTAACCCTCGTCCCCCAGCCAGCTTTTAACTTTTGCGCCAATCGTATCTGGGGGGGGGTTTCGGTGAATTTTGTGACTTTCATCTATTCATATTCCCACAAAGAAAATGGCCTAAGCTAGGTTAGATATATAATAAGTAGGCCTACTAAGTACCCGGTAATATAGTTCTTAACAATAATAACGGCTAGGTTAGATATATAATTACATTACATTAATGAAGTCAACGCACCAGGCGACAAAGGCCATATGGCACGATAAGTAGGCCTACTAAGTACCCGGTAATATAGTTCTTAACAATAATAACGCCCAAATATATATCAAAATGCATCACTAACTGTCTCAATCAGTACCATTAACTCAACCACTGTTAGGTTGGCCCTGGTTGAACTGACACTGATTGAAATGATTACTGGTTGTGAAGGAAATATAATGTAAAACTTGCAAAATAAACAAACCAAAACTGGGACGACACAAGATAAACGCAAGAGAACTAATCAAAATTGCTATGTGGAAATAACGCTTAATAAAATAAAATATTTTGAAATAAAAGAACACAATCCACCAACCTCACAAATGGCCACGGCTCCAGAGTTACGGACACAGAACCTCTCGGCCGCAATACCCCTGAAGTAGGCAGCCCCACTGGTAGCTCCGTACAGACACACGTTGCCCACCACCACGTTCTCGTCAGTCTTGTACTCTGGGGGCAGATTCTTTTGAGGGAAGATGACTACCTCACCGCCCGACAGGCCCTGAAATCACCATGCAAAGAAAAATTTGTATAGTAAATTATCTTCACCGACATACCTAGAACCTACATCATCATCATCTCACTTTCTCCACTCTCTCACTACCTTCCAATTCTAAAGTTATTCAAAAGTTATATCAGGTTGGAATAACAAGATAATTGAAAATAACAGACCTTCTAATTAAGCTGATGGCATTGTAAATTTCCAACAAAAAATATATTGAACTATCAACTAAAGAAGTGCGAGTATCAGACCTTGGCCACATAGTCGTTGGCGTCTCCCTCGAGTGTGACGGTGACCCCCTTGATGAGGAAGGCACAGAAGCTCTGGCCAGCGGACCCTTCCAAGTTAATATTGATACTGTTGTCTGGTAGGCCGGCCTCACCGTACTTCCTGTTAAAACATACAAATACACTAAAAACTCGTCACCACAACTTTCTTTTTTCAACAATATCAATCTGTATTGTTTTTTACAAACATTAAATTGTTTATCAAGCCTATGCAAAGCTTGAATATTATGAAGCACTAAAGAAAATATTATTGTGGAAGAGTTCATTGGTAGAAAATGTATCGTAAGAATAGCTGAGAATACTGTATAATATATTTCATTTGTAGCCAAAAAATATATATTTAATAGTTCATTTTCAAAATATAGTAATTTTGTTGTCGTACAGAGCCATGTGGTAGGAGAGCGTTGATCCGAATGCCCGGTTCTCGTTGTGGATGGTGGTGTTGATGGTGATGGTTTGTTCACGACCACTTAGCACCGGCTCCGCTTCCTTCAAGATGTGCTGGTCAATATGAGCATCCAGACCAAACTCCTGCAATACACACGTTATATAAGGACACAGTAATTGTTATACATCCAAGTTTACCAACTGGAACTTGCTAATAAATAATAATGTAAAACTTGAAAAATAAACAAACATAAGAACTTATCAAAATCGCTGTGTGGAAACAACGCTTTAATCAAATGAAACTTTGAAATAAAAACCCAACCCACCTGCTTGACTGATCCACCAACAATATTGACTCCCGGACGCATGTGTAGAGCGCTCTTGAGGATCTGAGAGAGGTCGAGAAGCTTGGCCTTAGGTACAGAAGAGTCCCGAGGCTGCAGTAAGTCCACACGACCCACCAACTCCTGGAACTTCCTCACTCCCATGGACGCCATGTGTTCACGCACCTGACAATATATTAACAAGACATTATATATTTAATGCCACAACTTTACTAATTGCTAGGAGTACAGTACTGTATTTACATTTTCAATTTAAAACAGAACTTTACTTATACAGTCTACTCGAAGTATTTTTTTTACCCTATAAAACTTTATTCCTTAATAAAAACATTCAACTAATGCCATATTTGTTAAGCAGTAAGCACCTGAAGTAATCTTTATTTGTCAATATATCTCTAATTACAATAAAAACTTAGAAAGTAGATTCGAGCAACACTTTAAAAATAATTCACTACAGTATATCCACAAGAGGTAAAGAGGTTACTATACTGTAATGCAGTACACTTTATGACAGTACAAAATATTCCTAAAGTAAATTAAAATATAAAACTTGTATAAAAAAACAAGCCAAAACAGCAACCGCAAATATTATTACCTCTTCTGCCAACATGAAGAGATAGTTGACAACATGCTCTGGCTTGCCCTCAAACTTCTTCCTCAGCACGGGGTCCTGCGTGGCGATGCCAACGGGGCAAGTGTTGAGGTGACACTTACGCATCATAGTGCAGCCCATCACCAGCAGGGGAGCCGTACTGAACCCAAACTCATCAGCACCCAATATGGCCGCCATCACCACGTCCAATCCTGTCAGTAATACACATAAATCAAACTTTCTTCTACTCAACAGCTGAGCTCTGGAACTCTCTCCCAGAATCAGTTTTTCCCGCTTCCTATGACTTAAATTGCTTCAAACTCTGTGTGTCCAGGCATTTTGGCTCGAACGTCCCTTGATTTTGGCCCTGTCACTCTTTCAACTATGGGGGAGGCACTCGCTATAGGCAGTTATGCCTTTTGCCTCCCTCAATCACATAGAAAAAAAATAAAAAAATAAAAAATAAAATAAAATAACCTTTAACCCCCGCACTTCAAAAATACTCTTATACTCAACACCGAACCTCGGTAGGCCTCTTATACTCCCGGGCGCGCATGTATAAAATATGAAAGGAGAGGTGCAAGTCCAATGTGAAAAAGTTTAGCTTTCCGTATAGAACGATAGATAGGTGGAACAACTTAAGTGAGGAGATTGTAGAAGCAAGAAATATCCACGACTTTAAAAGTAAACTGGATAGTCAATAGAAACTGAGACAGGACAACACGAGCGTAAGTCAATTCCTGTAAACTACAAATAGGTGAATACACACCCACACACTACTCACCACAACGTATCTGTCCGTCAGCCTGCAGTATGATGCGAGACCTGAGGTTGTTAAGGACCAGCGTCTGGTGAGTCTCAGCAATACCCAGCTCCCATGGCAGACCAGCACTCTTGATACCCGTCCAGCTGCTGGCACCGGTACCTCCATCATGGCCGGAGATAGTGATGTGCTCAGCTTTACCCTGAGTCACAATACCACCATTAATACACACTTCATTATTAACAGTACCAAGTACGCAATGAAAAATTAATATTCCCTGCAACTATGGCTACCTTTCCAATATTTTTACACTATTCTATAGCTTTGTGTATGTACTTGTCCTCCAACCATGTGAATGTAGAAAGGGTAATAGAAAAGTCAAATTAGAGTCAAAGTGCCTGGACACACAGATCTTGTAGGATATTAAGTCGTAGGAAGGGGGAAAGATGAACTGAGTAAGAGTTCTAAATTTGTTTGGTTGAGTAAAGGAACAACATGAAACTGGATCACAATTAGCTTGAGAATGGGGCAGAATAGGATTGAAAAGGAGGTGAAATACATTTGCCTATTACTCTACATATAGGGGGAGGTATACACGGGCATATTCATATAAGTAACACCCCGTTCTTAACATTAATCATCAATTACAAACCCCAATGTACTTGAATAAACTAATGAAAGCATATGGTCGTCCCGGGATTCGAACTCGGGACACCACACCCAGAACATAAGTATCTAAACCACCACCAACACAGTACTGTATATAAATATAAATAATCTATATTAACTAAATTACCTTTGCCACTCCAGAGGCCACAACTCCAACTCCGACTTCCGAGACCAGCTTGACGGAGATGCGAGCGTTAGGGTTGGCACACTTAAGGTCGTAAATAAGCTCAGCCAGATCCTCAATACTGTAGATGTCGTGGTGCGGGGGCGGGGATATGAGGCCCACACCAGTTACCGAGTGACGGGTCTTGGCGATGTCCTCCGTTACCTGGTGCAAATAATATATATTGGTTAGTTTAATGTCGCAATTGATATACAGTCATAAGGAATTGTATGGTTTAACGAGAAGAAAATAAATTTACCAGTAATCATACTGTAATATACTGGATGTTCAGAGTTCTTTTGGGGAGCTCAGTGGTCTGGTTTAACTTCTCAAAAAGTAAAAAAAAATATATATATATTAAAAAAAAAAAAAAAAAATATGTTCAATGAAGGTATAGGCCTAGCATCCAAATGAAAAAATGTTTCAAAATGTGTGTATCCCTAAGATTCTTTCAAAAGAGCAAGCAGTTCTCAAAAGCAGTGTCAGTATACTGAGATACAATTGACCACTTGCGAGTTTCAGGCTATAAGGAAGTTGGAGCCATAAACATTGATATAAAACAAATACAATAATAATGTAGGTTTCTAATGGATGAATGGTATGTTGAATTGGGTTTTATGTAGTTATGAACGTACAACGACCATATTTTAGCTGGTAATTCTGCTAAATATCGATGTCTACAGCTCCAACTTCCTTATAGAACGAAACTCGCAAGTGGTCAATTGGAGATACAATTTTGATGTCTAATTGCATAACCTTAAGACATCATCAGTTGTATGGCAAAATACATATAGCATTAAGAAAAACTATATATGATCAAACAAAACGGTACAGTTGGCCACATAAGTTCTGTTCCTCGTCGTGATCTTGATAGCGTAATGCATAAGTGCGCGGAATTTTGATGTGAGTATCCTAGGTTCGAGTCCTTGGAGTGCCACATGTATTTGTTGATTTCATTAATTGAGTTTAGAAGTGAAGTTGGTTGGTGGAAAAAATATAATAATTATATTAAAGTATAAAAGCATGAATAGTATGTGGGCTAAACAACGACCCATTATACATTACCTTATAGCCAGGCAGTTCCCCACCCTCTCCCGGCTTGGCCCCTTGAGCCATCTTGATCTGTAGGTCATCAGCGTTGGCCAGGTAGGCAGCAGTCACACCAAAGCGACCCGAGGCAACCTGCTTGATGGCCGACCGTTTGTTGTACTCTGGCTGTTGGTTCATGTAGCGGTCAGCGTTCTCACCTGGGGGGAGATTATACAACTAATAAAAAACTAAGAAGTATATACGTGAAAATGTTATTGGTAGATGTCAAGCCCGGGCATCTTGACCTAGCAATTCGTGAGAAACGCCTAATCTTCATGGCCGCCCCTTTTCGGGAATTACGGCGTCTGGCAATAGATAGATAGATAGAAAAAACTAAAGTTAAGCTTCTGTAAAATGATGACATTACTGTATATGATGTGATAAGAAAGACAATGTTCCAGTTTGTTATTATGACATGATCTATTAAAATTAAAACTGTGTAATTATAATGTAAAACTTGCAAACTAAACAAACCAAAACAGGGACGACACAATATAAAGAAAAATTATTGTATACAAAATCGCTATATGGAAATAACGCTTTAGCAAAATATAGTTTTGAAATAAAAGCACACAAAACCACCACATAGGGTGTACATCAATACATGAACAAATTAATGTTACGGACCTCCCTCTCCTGTGTTGGACTTGGCCCCCACTCGGTTCATAGCGATGGCCAGAGTGGTGTGGGCCTCGATAGAGATGGAACCAAAACTCATGGCTCCCGTGGCAAACCTCTTCACTATCTCTGCAGCTGGCTCAACCTGTGTGTGGAGGGGGGGGGGGAAGGATTTGGGCTCAGTTTATCAGTTGGCTATTTGAAGATTAGTTAATAAGAGGAAAAAAGCTGGTATCACTTATAATACTGTTTGAACTCGGGACACCACACCCAGAACAAAAGCATCTAAACCATTACACCACCAACACAATAAACCATATCCCCAAAATAAATTATCGCACTTAAACCGAATCACCAAAATACAACCCAGTACCAACCTCAGACAGATCAATGGGGTTCTCCAGTTTAACCAGTTCCAGCTGCCCTCGGAGGGTACAGGCGCGGACACTCTCCATGGTGGATTCCTTGAACTTGTCGTACTGGGACCTGTTATTTGTTCTAGCAGAGTCCTGAAAGGGGGAAACAGGAAGAAATTATTGATATATATTATAATGTAAAACTTGCAAAATAAACAAACCAAAACTGGGACGACACAAAATAAATGCAAAAGAACTAATCAAACTCGCTATGTGGAAATAACGCTTGATAAAATAAAATTTTAAAATAATATACAATATATCGTCAACCAGCCTACTGAGACAATATGAAATATAATCTAGATCATATGACAGTGTACGAAAAGTATGAAATATACTGTATGTATTATGGCCAACATCAGCCAAAGTGATGGGGCGGTACTCTGGTGCGACTTTATTATATTATATTCCAACTGCAGAAAGGGACCCATGTTCGAGTCATTACAATGTATGTACTGTAATGAAAAACAACGTTAAACCACTGTATCTATCTATGTATACTAAGCCAGTCTATTACGAATATATAAATAAACAAGTACAGTAGTTCATGAGCCAGTTAATGTTTACGATACAGATAAACAAGTACAGTAGTTCATGAGCCAGTTAATGTTTACGATACAGATAAACAAGTACAGTAGTTCATGAGCCAGTTAATGTTTACGATACAGATTGTTGAATAGAAAGGGGGATGAATTAAGACTGTTGAATTGACAGATTGTTACAAAGTGCTGAATTGAGAGAGGATTGAATTAAGAAAAGAGTTGAACTAAAATAATTGAATTTACAGCAGTTCGAATAACATGGACTTGAAGTAATTTGAATTGAGTGAATTATGTGGATATAGGGCCATTCCTTTAACCCGTACAGCCCCAGCGACGCGCCTGACGCGTCGGCGATGTATGTAACGCACAGCCCCAGAGACGCGCCTGGCACGTCACCCTAATTGCGCCGACCGTAACCTCAGGTGTAGCCACTCAAGAGGGCTCAGATTTGTATGGGAACTGTGTACGTATCCCACGCAACCGTGCCGATGGTTGAAAACTCTCAAAGTCCACGTGCGTGCGCGCGAGCGCGCAAAAACCTGTTTTTTTTGGGATAATTGCCTTCAATTTTTTACTCTTATAAAATCCGTTTTCGGGGGCTCTGTAGGACCATTTTTTAAGCTTTTTGAGCGGTTTTTCGTGGTTTTTCCTTCATTCCTAACCCATTCGCTATTGTTTCTGGAATAAAACCATTTTTTGAAAACCGGCCGGGTTCTGGTGCGCAAACATTACAAAACTAGCCGGGGCTCCACGGGTTAAACATGGTAAAAGCTTTCCCTATAACCTTTACTCGACCCAGATTGACCCTTATACAGATAAATGATAAGGGTCAATCTGGGTCGGGAAAGGTCGTAGGGAAAGCCTTTACGATGTTTAAATTAAAATGTAAAACTTGCAAACTAAACAAACCAAAACTTGGACAAAGACAATATAAAGGCAAAATAACTAAATCGCTATGTGAAAAGAACGCTTACTAAAATAAAATAAAATTTACGAAATAAAAGAATACAAAGGAATGGCCCATAAGAGCCACCTTTACCCTACCTGCAGATTAGCAATGGAGACGGGATCATTGATGTGTTTCTCGCCGCCGCTGCGCCAGTGATAGAATCCAGGGTTCCTGAGCACCAGAGCGTCACATTCCCGGTCACCGTACGTCAGTCGGTGTCGCTCAATCATCTCACCGCCCATGGTCTCAAACGTCACACCACCGATCCTTGACGCTGTGCCCTGTCCAGAGATATTACCAGTGAAATTAAAATTAAAAACTTAAAATGTAAATGTCGGGATTACCACACTGTCATGCAAGGACTTATTTACTTCCATGCTGACCACCCTATTTCATGTTACTGCTTTCTGCTCTTCCCTGTTGCACCCTCTCCCACACATCTTCATCCATACTCCCATCTTTACTCAACACACTGCCCAAACACTTATATGAGCTGACATTCTCCATAGCCTGACCGGTCAACCTCACCTCACACTCTGTGGCTGCACCCCTTTCAAAGACCATAACCTTACTCTTTCCTGCATTTACCTTCAGATTCCATTTTTCACACACTGTTCCAAACATATTTAACAGACCCCATTCACTATCACTTATCAGAAGTATAAGTTTGAATGTTTGCATGACAAATAATGGAAGTTAACCCATGCAGTACCAGAGACGTCCTTTTCATAATATTCTGGCAACTATTAGACGGTGTTATTCAGCTTAAGAACGACCTCTAGCAATAATGGCGGGTGCCCAACCCCAAAAGGGGTTGAAATAGGGGAGCTATCCCCCCGCCAAAGGCGGCTTTCTAGGGCCTTTCCTAGCTGATGCTGAGAGGATTGGGTTCTAGTCATGTGGTGATGGGCTGGTCTATCAGAGTGAGAACTGAGCGATCTCTACCATACCCATAGCTTACTCTGACTGTTCCCTTTACTTATATATTTTCTAGATCTCAAGTGACGGCGTCTTTTCCGTGGATTGACCTCCCAATCTACCAAGATTGGAAGCCAAAGCGTCACATTTTTTCCTTTGCCCCTCGGCTTTCTCTTCATAATTGCTGAGGGGCACAGGGCCCTGGGTCTTTGGTTTCCCGGGCATTTTTGTCGCCCTCCTCAGCTCCCCGCCATGGAGTGGCTTCGGTCACCCATGCTTTATTGTGGTCGGCTTGGAGGGTTCTGTGGGGGCGCTCGGTTATGACCTTGGTATTGCTCGGGGCCTTGGGGCTGTTCTGCCAGGCAGCTTGGGGAACAACAACAACAACCCTTTAAACTACCTCAGATCTTTCCTAAGCTGCATAATATCGTCTAAATATAGCTAGAATAAAATATAACGCACGTCGCTGGTACTCAAAGGGTTAATTACCGGTATACTGTACCTTAAAACACTTGTCAATAATTTCATCGGAGATGCCCACGGCCTCAAAGATCTGCGCTCCCTTGTATGACTGTAGTGTGGAGATCCCCATCTTAGCCATAACCTTGGACAGTCCGCGCTCCATAGCTGCGATGTAGTTCTGTACGGAGGAATGTATTAGGCTCAGAACATAATGCCTAATGTAACCAATATATCTAAAACATTTCCATTGTTATTCATTGGTAACCTTAGCTTTCTCATTAATCTAATTTAATTAAGTTTTGTTCTATTTAAAAAACTACCAAGTAAGGCAGTCCAGAGCAGGGCTGCCTGGATATGAGACAAACTGCACTCCGTGTAAACCATTTTGTCTCTATAATTATGTATTCAAATGTAAAACTTGCAAACTAAGCAAACCAAAATTGGGACAAGGACAATATAAAGTCAAATTAAATTATCAAAATCGCTATGTGGAAACAACGCTTACTAAAATGAAAATTATTAAATAAAAGAACACAATCCACCACAAAGTATTTTAACTTTGCAAACAATGACAAGAATCTTTATAATGGAAGTTTATAATCTAGGTAAACAAGTACAGTATGTATGTAAATATGTACAGTATATACTCAAGCACATACTCCATAGCTGGGGGTGGCCAACTCGAGACAAAGCCCGAACAGAAACAACATTTAAAGTTGATGTACCTTGTAGATTTCCTTGTCGGTCTGAGTAGGTGGCAGAACCCCCTCGGCTCTGAGGGTGGCCATGGTCTCAAACACCAGGTAAGGACACACAGCATCAGCGCCGTAACCCAACAATACACACATATGGTGCACCTCTCTGAAGGGAACAACGTATATAACACACACTTTATAATATTTAAAAAAAGAAAACCCAATGTCTTATCTCTAATTCCCAAAACTATAATTTGATATAAACTACTTCTTGAATTTAACTATACAAGGACACAAAAACAAAATATTTTTAAAGTCATATATATGAATGTCTAACAAACCCTATAGTCTAGCAATGCCTATAGTACAGTACACTACGCTATGTAGTATGTAGGCTACACTCTCGGAAAAAACATTCTTTACACTGGTGACGTCTCTATAATATTTATATGAACGGAACGAATCGGGCGAAACATACACCTGTGAGGTATTACCACAAGATTTCAACCTACTTCCAGAATGTAGTAGTTGTTCCCTATGCTGCCTGGTTGAACAGTCCTGACTTAGAGAGTTAGTGTAAAAAAAAAAAAATTTCCGCGAGTGTAGTTTGGAAATGTATCGAGATCTCACCTTGCTTCGCCGGTCTCTATAATAAGGCCAACTTTCATGCGCTGTCGTTCTTCAATCAAGGTGTGATGAGTTGCTCCCAAAGCCATCACAGTACTTACTGCAAGTCTGAAAAATATAGAAAGAAGTTATAAGACAAAAATTCAAATTTATTGGAAGTCAATTTTAGATCAGAATTAAGTTTCTTCATCAACTACATTTGAATGAAAAACATACTGTATATGACTAATAACAAAAAATAAAAGACTAGAAAAAAATAGGGAATGGGCCTGAGTAAATAGATAGAAAGGGTGGGTCTAAATTAGGGAGTGTGACTGTACATATATTAGGTCATATATTTACCTCTCTGGTCCGGCCTTCCTGTCAGAGAGCACCAACATTTGGTAGCCATTCCTGGCGGCCTCACAGGACTCGGAGGCAATGCGGTCCAGCGCCGGGATCAAACCCTCAGCACCCTCGGACACCGGGTATGTCATGTCAATAACAAACGTCTTCCAGTCACGGTACTTGGTGGCTTTGATCACCTGCACAAAAAAGTTAATATTACATTAAAATGTAAACCTTGCAAACTAAACAAACCAAAACTGGGACAATACAAGATAAATGCAAAGGAACTAATCAAAATCGCTATGTGGAAATAACGCTTACTAAAATAATACACAATACTGTACACAAACACAATCTTTCCCTCTTCCTATGACTTAAATTGCTTCAAACTCTGTGTGTCCAGGCATTTTGGCTCGAACATCCCTTGATTTTGGCCCTGTCACTCTTTCAACTATGGGGGAGGCACTCGCTATAGGCAGTTATGCCTTTTGCCTCCCTCAATCACATAGAAAAAAAAAAAAAATCAAATTCATTGATATTTTCACTGACTGTACAGATGGCCCCATACATTCCTACCCACTCTGTGACTTTATGTATGGAACTAAAATTAGTATGATTGACTTACAAGAATTTTTGTTATGTAACTGGTAATATATCATATCATACTGCACTGTACTATAGGTAGCGTCTATGAATTTGACAATGATCCCTGACCGCTCTGTAACTCAAAAGGGCCTAGAGCAAACTGGCTGTAAATATCCACACCTATTTCCTGGTGGAATCTTCCCAAATGATAGAAACGTCAGCCCGATTGCTTACATTCATTTCGAGTAATAAGAAGTTAAGGGGTCAAGATTATTGCCAAGTTCGCTGGAACTACCTTTACTAATCCAATAATACTATTTTTCTTTCTATACATAAAATCAAGGAGTGGATACAAATTTATGTGGATAACGGTCCCTTCCACGTAAATTGTCTTAAGGCCACTACTGTATACAGTATTGCAATAATAAAATGCTTTCATCCTAAGGAACTGTCAATATTAATATATAATCTTTAAATTAATTAAATATACTGTATTTTTATAACATGGGCTAAACATAGATTGTATGTAGGACCAGCAACCTTGACAATAATCTTGACCCCTTAACTTCTTATAACTCTAAATGAATGAAAGTAGACGGTCTGACGTTCCTATAATTTGGGAAGAGTCCACCAGAAAATAGGTGTGGATATTTACAGCAAGTTTGCTCTAGGCACATTTGAGTTACAGAGAGGTCAGGGATCAAGATTATTGTCAAGTTCGTTGGCGCTACCTATAATTCTTATGACTGAGTTCCCTGCCCAAGTGTTGTTGGTATTAATTACAATGTAAAACATGCAAACTAAACAAACCAAAACTGGGACGATACAAGATAAAGGTAAAATAACATCAAAATCGATATGTGGAAATAACGCTTACTAAAATAAAATTTATGAAAAAAAAAAAACACAATCCAACTATAGAGTTACTTGTAGACTTTTATGAACCCACCTCCAGATCAGTGAGAGATATGATGGGGTTCTCCAGGAAGAGGCGGTGACACTGCTTGGCACTCGGCTCCAGAATATTAGCTTGGGGGCCTGGGAGAGTAACAACATATTAGCAGGCAACACATTTCCCTTCAATTTATTCATGTTAATATTCTGTTAATAAAGTTTTTGCCCTTAGTGATCCTTGGTCTCTGGGTCTTCTCCTGGCGACCTAGATGTCTGTGAATTTTGTATTTGTTTTTTATGTTGTGTTGTGTTGTGTTGTCCCTGTTCGGGCTCTGTCTAGAGTCGGCTACCCTACATACATTATTAACATAGATTTTATAAAGCAATTATGCCGTGATGACGGCTATCACAGTAGAACAAGTATTCAACCATATACTAACCAATAGGACAGGCCAGTGGCATGACTATCCTCTCTCTGAAGGGATCAATGGATATATATATATTTTTTTTTGAGAAGTTTAACCAGACCACTGAGCTCCCTAAAATATCAATGGATACTAACCAATAGGACAGGCTAGTGACATGACTATCCTCTCTCTGAAGGGGTCAATGGATATTTTTGTATTTTTTTGCGAGAAGTTTAACCAGACCACTGAGCTCTCCAAAATATCAATGGATACTAACCGATAGGACAGGCAAGCGACATGACTATTCTCTCTCTGAAGGGGTCAATGGGAGGGTTGGTGACCTGGGCAAAGAGTTGCTTGAAGTAATCATAGATGAGCGGCTGGAACTCTGAGAGGCAGGCCAAGGGAGCATCGTTACCCATGGATCCCAACGCCTCCTTCCTGGAACACAATCAAACATTGATCAAGTCAAAAATAGTTGGTGAATTAAAATGCAAAACTTTCAAATTAAAATGTAAAACTTGCAAACTAAACAAACCAAAACTTGGACAAAGACAATATAAAGGCTAAATAACTAATCAAAAACGCTATGTGGAAACGACGCTTACTAAAATAAAATTTATGAAATAAAAGAACACAATCCACCACATAGGGTGTACATTACTACATGAGCAAGTTAACTTGTTTCAAACAAACCAAAACTGGAACTGCACAAAATACTGTATATTCATATTATCACCAACCCACCAATTAACTTACAAATAAACCTAATTAATTAAATCAATGAAACTAATGAATACATGTGGTACTCCAAGGATTCGAACCTAGGATATTCACACCAAAATTCCTCACACTAACCATAAAGCTATCAAGATAAAAGAACTTATCAAAATCACTATGTGGAAATAACTCCTTGAAGATTTATCAAAACCTCAACCCATAAAGACTGAAAGACTAACTGTGTGGTGACCATCGGCAGCAGCAGCATGTTGAGGGTCTCGATGGTGTAGCCAAACATACAGAGGCGTCGGTCGCCCCCAAAGGTGCGGATGATGGCGGCACTCTCACCCTCACTGCTTCCGTTGAGATGGCCGTTGGTCAGGCTGGTCTCGGTGGACAACTCTCCCTCGTGAAAAGCATATAGGTCCTCCATGTTGAACTGTTGGGGTACACATATTAGTCCTGTACATAATATTGCTTAACCCGTTCAGTACCGGTGTCATCCAGCAATGATTTGACAATTTTATCCAGCTTAAGAAGGACCTCTAGCAATAATAAGGCTTCGATATTTTTCAACCAACCTTTCTAACTACCCCAGATCCTTCTAAAACTGCATAATATCGCTCAAATATAGCTAGAATAAAATATAACACGTCGCTGGTACTCAAAGGGTTAACTCCTTCACCACCAGAATGTAATTTTCATCATATTCTGGTTACCATTAGACAATAATATTCAGGTTGACAGCTACCTATACTGTACAAATAAAAAACAAGTAGAGGATTCAGAAAAGGATGGAGTTTACTTACACCATGACAAAAATGGTAATCCAGAATATTTTGTGCATTAATAGTAACCAGTAGTTAACAAAAAGTAAATTGGAAACTCTCTAAAACATACTATATTAATTAAAGTAAACTAAACACTAACAAACATAATATAAAATCAAGCAGAGCAGTTAATGAACACAAAATAAACAAACGTATGGTTGGTGCTTTGGACACAAAATTCATACTATAATACTAGACTCCACATTCTGCACATAACACTCCTCCCCCAATTGACACCTTGCGAGTTTCAGGCTATAAGGAAGTTGGAGCTGTAAATATTGAAATTAAACATAAATGTATTGATAATGAATGTCACTGAAGGACAAAAAGTACAATTAATTTGATTGGATGTGTTTATAAATTTACTACAATAGTTTCTTAGCTGGGAATTCTGCTGGATATTGATGTCTACAGCTCCAACTACCGCGAAAGGTCTTAATATTGACAAAGAAATGGGGCGAATACTGGATATCAATCTAATCATGTACTGTACCCAACTGCACACTGAATAGCCTAATGCTTAACCCTTCCCGCCCGGGCAGCATTTTAAAATGACACCGCACAGATGGGCAGGAGCCCGGGTGTCCTCTTGAAATCCGTAAGCTTGAAACCTATTAAGCGTGTTTTGAAAGCCGTGTGTCCGACGTATGTAAACAAAGCCTGTCTTTGCGACACTGCACCTCCGAAAACAAGAAGAGTCGGAGCTTGTTATTGTGTTGTGTGCTAGAACAGATTTAGTGTTGAAAAGTGTCTGATATTGCTAACATTACATCGAAACTCTCGCCACGGAAATCGTCATCACAACTGAACCAGTTGACCTAGAGAGCTCTACTCAACGCCAGTCTACAGATACAAAACACACCTACGTTTAGAGATGCGTGGAAATTCTCTAGCAGTTAAAATAACAATGATACGGGTAGCCTATTAAAGAAGTTTTTC
The DNA here is from genome assembly GCA_032716605.1 of Paralithodes platypus. Taxonomy (NCBI): domain Eukaryota; kingdom Metazoa; phylum Arthropoda; class Malacostraca; order Decapoda; family Lithodidae; genus Paralithodes; species Paralithodes platypus. The sequence goes on along the minus strand of CM064566.1, from coordinate 56,782,040 downwards.
GGCCAGATCGCCCGGATCTCAATACTGTCATTAGGAAGGCGAGCCTGGGTGGGAAGGGTTAAAGGAATACATTTTACATTCCACAGACAGATACAGAACACATACTCTAGTACTTTCAGAGTCATATATCTGAATAAGTACTGTAATTGTTGACCTGACATGCTACCTAAATATATTACATTCCCGAACATACTAGTAGACTCTTACCATCTGATCCAGGTAATGCAGGCGTAGACAGAAAAAAAGCATTAGAATGACAAGACAAAAGCGAGTAAATCAGCCATTGAACCGGCATTATAATTAAATACATATATACAAAATAATACAAATAAAATGCAATAATAAGCTAGGATAAAAGTAGGGATAGATACAAAATATATACTGTAATCTAATATAATAATTTCTACCTGAAAGTAGTAATTAATTCACTGATGTACCAACTTTATCATGACGCTATCAAATTGAAAATGCAGTTTTCAACGCCGTGCATTCCCTTAATTGACAGGGCTAAGGTGTGCCTTTATAAGGATATATATATATATATATATATATATATATATATATATATATATATATATATATATAGAGAGAGAGAGAGAGGGGGGGAGGGAGGATGAGTAGATAGGTAGATAAAAGTAAGTAACACCCCGTTCTTAACATTAATCCTCCATTACAAACCCCAATGCACTTGAATAAATTAATGAAAGCATATGATCATCCCGGGATTCGAACTCGGGACACCACACCCAGAACATAAGCATCTAAACAATTACACCACCAACACAGTTAAAGGCTAAGTACACGATCACATTATTTATATGTTTCACCAACCAACTTAACTTCTAAACTCAATTAATGAAATCGACAAATACATGTGGCACTCCAAGGACTCAAACCTAGGACACTCTCACCGAAATTCCGCGCACCTATGCATTACGCTATCAAGACAGTTACACACCAACACAGTTAAAGGCTAAGTACGCGATCACGATATTACAGGTCAATTAAAGTAAAGAATGTACTGACCTGTTCTTTGATCCACTGAGCATGAGGGCGTGATCTGGCAATCTGCAGCTTGAGGTTCTCATCCTTGGTGACAATCTTCTCATGTGTGTCTACCAGCAGCATCCTCCCGGGCTTCAGACGACCCTATGGTTAGCAGTCATTAGTAATACATCATTTATAACACACACACTCTCACTAAGACAAGCACTCACTCCAATCTAAAGCAATCTCTTTACTATACTAAGTAATATCTTTCTTAACGCTAATAACCCACAATTTTTCATAGTCTGTTAAATAACTTAGTAATACTTTTTAAGAAATTTATTACTAACAACTCTATACTAAGGGAAAATTCTATAAAAATCTATTGCCAGGTACAAAAAGCATAAAATAAATGTATCATCTTGGTGCTTGTCTTAGCCTAGAGTCCCCATATCACAAACAAATTAAATGTTTATAACCAGAGGGATGATCCATAATTTTCAGCATCCACCGGCTCATGTAGATCTGGAATTTATTAAGCTTTAGTAGTCAAATATATTTGGTAAAAACCACAGGCATGCTTCAGTATGTAACAAATCTTCATCATAAATATTTTGTAAATAAATTGTCAAGAACACTGTGGCAATATGAGGTGATTTAAGATGTGCAGATCCTCCTGTTCTTCTTACCTGATAAACTTACCTTTAGAGTTGGCAATGAGAGATATTGTGAAAAATCATACCGATAAATTTGTCCTTTACAATATGCTTAAAAATCTAATTACGTATTGTGAGAGTATCGGGAGACACGATAATAGCGGAGACTGTATGATTCTTCCCAAGATCCTGCCTCATCACAGACAAAGGCCAGCAGACTCGCCTCCCGGCACCGCACACGAGGCAAAACGCCAACGTTCGTGATATGAGAATGAGGCGCTGGAACTATGAGAACACAGAAAAAAATGATGATGAGGATGATTTGAGTCATGTCCTGAAATGATGCTGTGAGTGGCGGTGTATGAATGTTAATGAGGGATTCTGATGTGAGGGTGTCCACTGCTATATAAGCCCCCAGACAACACGAGGCCCCCACAAGGAAGCGAGCCACTCCAATCTCTGGTTACCTTCTGCAGAATATTCTCAGGCTCTGTGTCATAAACGCCCACTTCTGACGCCATCACCAGCACTCGGTCTTTGGTGATGTAATACCGAGAGGGGCGCAGACCATTCCTGTCGAAGGGAGAGTTTGAAAGAAGGCTGTTAGTCGTCTGACACTGTCCGGCGGCTTCTAACACGTACTCAGAATAAAGAACCATCCAAAGAGCGAAGAAGTTTTGTGCTTTATGTCACTTGGCACTCTCTCAGCATCTTGCACACAGCTGAAGTCCTGAGAACCTTAAAGGGTCACACTTTATATTATCAGTCATTCACCACCACTCACAATAACCCAGCATGCATAGTGATCTTATAAATTATTATTTATAATGGATGTATATAATATTTACCATATATTATTATTTATAATGGATGTATATAATATTTACCATAAATTATTATTTATAATGGATGTATATAATATTTACCATATATTATCTACCAGTGCGGTAATGGACAAAGCTCTAACCAATGATATTCTACTTGAACATGTAACTCATAAACAACCCTTCAGACTTTGAGATGGAGCAATTAAAATAATCAATAAGAAATATTCAATTCTACATAAGTAATGTATCACATCTTACAAAATCAATACAGTACTGTACTGACAAATTCAGATATATATAAGTTTTACATTATAATATAGGGCATTGATGGACACATAACACAATAAAAATAAAATATATGCTGAACAACAAAGATGAGTGCCACACTTTATCTACAAATAAATCAGGAAGAATCCTTACATCAATCCCAGGTGGGTTGTGCGGGAAAAGTCAGAAATTATAATGTAAAACTTACAAAATAAACAAACCAAAACTGGGACAACACAAGAAAGACTGAAAAAATTTGTGAATAATGGTGTTCAGTCTGGACATTTACCTCTCTCTGGAAGACAGGGTTTTTTTTTTTTTTTTTTTTTCCTATGTGATTGAGGGCAGCAAAAGGCAGAACTGCCTATATTGAGTGCCTCCCCCATAGTTGAAAGAGTGACAGGGCCAAAATCAAGGGACGCTCGAGCCAAAATGACTGGACACACAGAGTTTGAAGCAATTTAAGTCGTAGGAAGAGGGAAAGACTGATTCTGGGAGAGAGTTCCAGAGCTCAGCTGTTGTGTAGAAGAAAGACAGAGTAACGTTTCACTCTAGGGTTGGAGAGTTGCACAGAGTAGGGGTGGGATTGAGTTGCAAGACGGGTACCACGTGCCCTACGTAAAGGAGGTGGTATGCACTGGGATAGCTCTGAGGAACACTGATTATTATAGTACTGTCCAGATTCCTGATATCCAGTTCAAACTACAAGTCTCCCTAACTATCTGATGCCACGATTTATGTTATTATTATAGATTTTTAGACGTTTGTGTTTGGGGGGTTTGGCTGGTCCGAGAACGCATCCCCATTTACCCCAATAATTTCAGGGTTCGCTACACAATTTTTCTATTCAAGATCGAGTTTTCAGGAACGTAACCCAATCATAAATCGAGGGAGACCTGTATCAATACAAAGTCTGAAAGGTTGAGGAAAAAGTGCGACGGATGAAGGCGCCCACATTTCCAGATAAAGCCTCTCCCCAGTCAGTCCGAAAGAGAATGATGTTACTTCATACCGGTATATAATTACTGCACTATAGATACAACAAAGATAAATTATATGAGGGAGTTTAACGACATCTATGGATATGAATTATACAGCAACTTTAAAAACATATTAATATGCAATACAGGTCTCCCTCACTATCCGATACCACGATTTACGATAATACCGGTATTATAAGTCTTTATGTGTTTGGGTTTGGGTTTTGGCTGGTCTCAGAAGGCATCCCCATTTACCCCATGGCCATGGCCTTCCTTAGGGACTCGGGGCTGTTCGGCCAGGCAGCTTAAGGAACAACAACAACCCCATTCATTTTAAGGTTTGCTATATTATTTTTCTATCTAAGATTGGGTTTTCAGGAACGTAACCCAATCGTAAATCGAGGGAGACCTGTAAAGGAAGTATAGAAAGTCAGCGTTACCAATTTCTGTCATGTTAACCCTTTGAGGATTTTGACGCATTTTCACATTTTATTATGGCTATTATTATACAATTTTATTCAGATTAGGAAAGGTACATGAAAGTCAGAAGGTTATTTGAGATAGTCTTTACCCTTTTGATTCCCACAGATCCCCCCGAAGCTGCATACAATCGTTTAATAATAGCCAGAATATATTGTCAAAACGCGCCATATTCCTAAAGGGGTTAACTTCAATGCACGTCAGACAAAATTAATCGACAGAATTGTGAGGGAATTACTGTGGCGCTAATAAGTCATGACTCCGCTGTCCTTATGTTTGGCTCACTCTGTGCTGTATTAATGTCTGTCAGATGTTGAATGGGGTGGGTAAGTGTAGGAACACGTTTGAATATCTCGCTCAAAAAGAAAAATCATGTGTACATATTGCTGATACCAATTATTGATCAAAACATAATTGGTGCCGAGACATCACTTAGTAGGCCAACTGTACATTGATCATCAAGGCCTGGATACTAAACAAAATCTACAACATTGCCAAGAAGTTTGTATGAAGGCAGCTAATGTCAAAATATTGCTGGGGATTACAGTAGTGACTGAACAAAATTTCCGAGAACAATGTCATGTTGCCATAACCAAGTAAAAAGCTGTTATAGGTAGCGCCAACAAACTTGACATTAATCTTGATGTTGAGATAACTTGGAAAAGTTGACAGAATAAATATAAACACCATATGAGGAGCTGCGAAGCGTTGTCAATAAAGTGCTCCTCCTCATATGGTGTTTATACAGTACAGTATTCATTAATCTTGATCCCTGACCTCTCTGTAACTCAAAAGGGCCTAGAGCAAACTAGATGTAAATATCCACTCTCTTCCCAAATGATAGAAACGTCAGCCCGATTGCTTCATTCATTTAGAGTTATAAGAAGCTAAGGGGTCAAGTTTATTGGCGCTACACATACCACCATGTCAGAGGTTTGTTATGACTCGGACATTAATGTAATCTTTTTTTTAGTATCCCGGTCTAATATAGCAGTGGTTAAAGTGTAAGAGGATCTGAAGAGGCTCAAACACCATCTGATACATATTTAAACACATCTTTAAATCTAAGGTATCTATAGCTTTTAGTGAAATGGTTAATTATCAGTAAAGGCAGAGTCAGAAAAAGTACTTTTCAGCAACTTTTGATTAGCCACATTATATTGACAATATTTCAAAGCTCTCTCTTTTGCAGGTAGAATATTGTTCTTTTATTTCATAAATTTTATTTTAGTAAGCGTTGTTTCCACATAGCGATTTTGATAGTTATTTTGCCTTTATATTGTCTTTGTCCAAGTTTTGTTTAGTTTGCAAGTTTTACATTTTAATTTGAAATGTTATAAACTGCTAATGTTTATTTAAGACTTCCAAACCAATGTCACCTAAAAAATTGCGGGAGAGGTGAATGTGTGACTCTGCCTTTGGTCTACAAATATTGTGCTCCTTAAAGGGGGCCACTGTTTTTTTTTATCTTTCTCTCCTTTTCTCTCTTTCCCTGGCTTGTATCCATTCGTCCCCATTCGACCCCATTCAGCCAACTGTTTTAAGACGTTTATCCCCATCCAGGTGTCGATTTCTTCCTGGCGAGCGAAAGCGAGCCAGCATTGTATGGAGAAATCCGGCTTCGCCGGAGATTTTTTTTTATCGAAAATGTACAAATTTAGCTTGCTGTCAAAACAAAAATATATATATGCTGGCTCGCTACCGCTCGCCAGGAAAATATTGACACCTGGATGGGGGTAAACGTCTTAAAACAGTAGGTTGAATGGGGCAGAATGGATACAAGCCAAAGAGAGAGGGAGCGAAAGAGTAAAGAAGCGAGGCGGGCTCCCTTAAAGTTACATGTACAGGTACATTATGAGTCAATATAATGTATTTAATCACCCACCTGTCCAGTATAGCTCCAACATAGCGTCCGTCGGTGAATGTCATGAGAGCCGGTCCGTCCCAGGGTTCCATGGCGCAGGCGGACCACCGGTAGAAGGCTTTCTTTTCTTCGTTCATCACCTCGTCATTCTGCCACGCCTCGGGAACCATAGTCATGATCGCCTGAAATGTTGTACGGTGAAATCATTTGTCCCTCTTTTAGTCACTGTCTGTATTAAAGGTAGCACCAATGAACTAGACAATAATCTTGATCCCTGACAACTTTGTAACTCAAAAGGGCCTAGAGCAAAGTGGCTGTAAATATCCACACCTATTTGGACTCTTCCCAAATGATAGAAACGTCAGCCCGATTGGTTTTATTCATTTTGAGTTATAAGAAGTTAAGGGGTCAAGATTATTTTCAAGTTCGCTGGCGCTACCTATAGGATTTGACGAGACTATCACCTAGATTAGCCCAAGCCAACCACTCTGTACGATTACTTTTCAGTCCCCTGGAGATCATATCACCATTATATTGTAATACCCTTATCCAATTTTCTACCTATAATTGATGATATATTTTACTACACTAATAATGTAAGGTTACATACAGTATATGCAAGCACTTTAAAGAATTATTGATTCCTAAGATAGATGGTTTCAGTCTCGTATCTTAATGGCGACATTTTGCTCAGTAATCAAAGTAGAAGCATGCCAGTTTCTCACCCAATTGAGGGGAGATGGGTGCTTAATGTCTATCTTTTAATTATTATTTTAGTTTCCTTCCTAGACCTCTATCAAGCTGTGAAAAACACCCCCTAGACCCCCCTTCAAGATAAATTTGTACATTTTCTGGTAGAACAATGTCCCGGGTGGGCCGGTTACTCTTATAATTACAGGCTTGCGATCGCTCGCCAGGAAAATATCGACACCTAAATGGCATGAAAGGTATTAATATTGACAAACAAATAGGGTGTAAAATCTTAAAATCGCCAAACTAATGGGCCGAACATCTTAAAATCTAAAAACCAATGGGGCTAAACATGACCCACCTCCGGCAGTGAGCGGCCCCCGGCCATCACCAGGAACTCCAGGCAGCAGTCCACGGCCCCGGAATCGGAGAGGTTGGGCTCCACCACCGGGTACAACTTGGGCAGCTCATCACCAAACTCGGCACTCTTCATCACACCTTCACGAGCCTTCATCAGGTTCACGTTACCCCGCAGTGTGTTGATCTCACCATTATGGGCCATCAGTCTAGTTGGGTATATATATACATATACTGTACATATATTGTATAAGGAAATATATGATGTTGACAATAAGCCCAGTGAGTTAACTCCATTCAAATAATGTAGGAAAACTCTGTGCTAAGTGACTCAGTAACATTCGATAAAAGTAATGTAACTATAGGTAGTGCCAGCTAACTTGACAATAATCTTGACCCCTTAACCTCTTATAACTCAAAATTAATGAAAGCAATCGGGCTGACGTTTCTATAATTTGGGAAGAGTCCACCAAGAAATAGGTGTGGCTATTTACAGCCAGTTTGCTTTAGGCCCTAATGAGTTACAGAGAGGTCAGGGATCAAGATTATTGTCAAGTTCGTTGGCACTACCTATATGTACTAACAAAAGAAGCAAAGAGGGATATCCATGTAATATTGAGTGTAAAAAAATACTATTATGTACAGTTTGCCGCACATATTCCATTTCTCAACCATCCCAGCAAATCATAACTTGACAGAGCCGCGCCCACCTCCACAATCTCCCTCCCTCACTCCACCTCCTACCAATAGTGGAAGGGAATGAGGTGGAGCGAGGGAGGGGGGGTTGGGGAAGTGGGTGCAGCGCTGCCACATCACGACCCCAACGAAATAGAATATGTGCGGCAAACTCTACAAGCAATAAAAAAATAATCATACACTGTATTTGAAAAATTTGTATGAAGATAATTGTTCCAAATGACCACTTGCGAGTTTCAGGCTGTAAGGAAGTTGGAGCTGTAGACATTGATATTAAGCAAAATTACTAGCTAAAATCCGGTCTTAGTACAGTTATAAATACAGAAAACCAAATTCATCATACTTTCTATCCATCAGAAACCTACATTATTATTACATTTCTGTTTTATATCGATGCCTACAGCTCCAACTTCCTTATAGCCTGAAACTGGCAAGTGGTTGATTGTGGAGGTGGTAACAATATTACTATACCTGAGGGGATGGGACCGCTCCCAGGAAGGAAAGGTGTTGGTAGAGAATCTGGTGTGCACTAAAGCCATGTAAGTAGCAAAGTCCGGACTCTGTAGAAAATCAACCAAACTAATTTAGTACATATTGGTAACTAAATTGTAATGTTAATATGCACATACTGTGCTACATCTATTAATAAACACTAATTGTAATTAAAACTTCATCTGAAACCAATATTATTTTGTGTTTTGACTGACTATTTGAAGTTATTCTAAGCTAAATAAATGCATGTTAAGGGATAATATATTTGTATCTCCGCCCAATTACGATCAATTTCATTCATACGTTAGTTAGCAAATTTGGAATCAGAACTACTGTACATCATAGTGATTAAACAGAAGCATAAGTGTTACCTGGAAGTCCGTGAAGTAAGTCCATAGCTGGTCGGAGGTTAATTGTCCCTTGTAAACAATGGTGGTGGTGGAGAGAGAACAGATGTAGAACCTGGCTCCGGGACGTACAAGGGTGTGGGTTGCTCGCTTCCTCGTCACCCAGACCTGAAGATAATAACATATTGGAATTTTAATGAAGTCCTATTCTGTGTAAAAAAAAACAGA
>CM064566.1:56760669-56768169 GCA_032716605.1 Paralithodes platypus | reverse complement strand
CAGTGCTGTAAATCATACTAGCGTGTTATGTTTATCATAATTCAGTGTAAGACCTCCTGCCACACATGTAATCTCACAACAGTATGTCAAAGCACCCAGTGGTTGGGAAATACATTTATAAATTAATGTTTTTTTATTTCTATGATATCCAGCAAGGTCGGTCCTATATGATCTGTGCCCCATAAAACATCGTTTCCTTTCACTTAAGCATTAGGCTATTCATAGTATTCATTGTGCAGTTGGGTACAATACATGATTAGATTAATATCCAGTATTCGATAAATGGATATCAATCGTGGTCCTGTGCTGTACTTATAACTGTCTTGATGGTGTAATGGTTAGTGTATTTAAGATCTGTATGTGGTAACCCAGGTTGTATGTATGTATGTATATACTCAGGAACATACCCCATTGGTGGGGGTGGCCGACACGAGACATAACCCCAACAGAAACAACATTCAAAGTTCCTATTCTCAGGGTCCAGGACTACTTTCGCGTTCCCTCACCCATTGCTCTGTCTCGTCGAGTAGGAGAAATATACAAGGGGAGGAGGATTCCTAGCCCCCTGCCCCTAACCAAGGTTAGGATCACAAATTTAGTCCCATTAGTTGTTGTTGTTGTTTTTGCTGTTTTGATATTTTATGACTTTCACCACATTATTTTGTCGATATTAAAACCTTCTCATTTTTTTATCGATATCTAGACCTTTCGTGCCATTTAGGTATTGATATTTTCCGGGCAAGCGATAGCAAGCCTGTAATTTTAAGAGGAACGGGACATACAAATATATATTGAAGGGGGTCTTGGATTTTTTTTTTTTTAAACTTGATGGATGTCTAGGGAGGAAAATAAGAACAAATATAGAAAGATTAACCCAAGTTAACGTTATCACATTCGGAAAGACAACCATCCCCCCCCCCCCTCCCCCACGCACACACAGGATTCGAACCCATTAAAATCGACCTTGACGGGGACCACAGAGGGTCAATGCGGGCCCGTCCAAGCGCCAACCAATGAGAGAGCCGGAACAGGGGATGACGTCACACACACTCCCGCTTAACCCCCCTCCCCCCTTCTTCAACACTGGGTCACCTTACACAACACAAAGGACACCCCCACACCGCCACGGATAGATAGATAGATAGCGAGAGAGGACAGCGAGGGTGTTTCAAGCTGAGTGTGGACAAAAATCAGGACAGATATTATACCCTGTTCCAAATAGCTAGGCCAGAAATCGAGAACCCTACCCTCTTGTAAGTAAAAAAAAAGGGCTGGAGCAAATGGGCTGTAACATTTCCTCACCTATTCCCTGGCGGACCCTCCCCAAATGGTAGATATAGCAGTTTGATTACTCTAGTCGTTTGTAAGTTATAAGAGTTCACGAGTTTTGGTCTACTTATTTGGAACAGGGTATAATATATCCATGGTATGTACAGTGGTGTTAATAAGTCATGTCTCAGCTGTCATTACGTTTGTCTCTCTCTGTGTTGTATTAACCCTTTCAAGCTCCAAAACGCATTTATTTCTAGTTTCTGGCTACTATTAGACGATTTTATTCAGATTAGGAAGGGTATATGGAAATCAGAGGGTTGATTGAGATAGCCTTTACCCTTTTAATACCCAAAGATCCTTCCTAAGCTGCATAAAATCGTCTAATGGTAGCCAAAATAAACTGCTAAAACGCGTCAGAGCTTCAAGGGGTTATTATATGCCACTACTACCACCACCACCCAATATTCGTGCCACAGGGCAACATTCTTCACATTTCGTAACAGTATAAAATCAATACACATAGGAATTCGTGGACCCCCTATGTTTGTCTTTGTTTACCCTATGTTTGTCTTTGTTTACCCTATGTTTGTCTTTGTTTACCCTATGTTTGTCTTTGTTTACCCTATGTTTGTCTTTGTTTACCCTATGTTTGTCTTTGTTTACCCTATGTTTGTCTTTGTTTACCCTATGTTTGTCTTTGTTTACCCTATGTTTGTCTTGTTTACCCTATGTTTGTCTTTGTTTACCCTATGTTTGTCTTTGTTTACCCTATGTTTGTCTTTGTTTACCCTATGTTTGTCTTTGTTTACCCTATGTTTGTCTTTGTTTATCCTAAGTTTTTCTTTGTTTATCCTACGTTTTTCTTTCTTTATCCCATGTTTGTCTTTGTTTACCCTACGTTTGTCTTTGTTTATCCTACGTTTTTCTTTCTTTATCCTATGTTTGTCTTTGTTTATCCTATGTTTGTCTTTGTTTATCCTATGTTTGTCTTTGTTTATCCTATGTTTGTCTTTGTTTATCCCAGGTTTGTCTTTGTTTATCCCAGGTTTGTCTTTGTTTATCCCATGTTTGTCTTTGTTTATCCTATGTTTGTCTTTGTTTATCCTATGTTTGTCTTTGTTTATCCCATGTTTGTCTTTGTTTATCCCATGTTTGTCTTTGTTTATCCCATGTTTGTCTTTGTTTTTCCTGTTTGTCTTTGTTTATCCCATGTTTGTCTTTGTTTATCCTATGTTTGTCTTTGTTTATCCCATTTTTGTCTTTGTTTATCCTATGTTTGTTTTGTTTGTCCTACGTTTGTCTTTGTTTATCCTACGTTTGTCTTGGTTTATCCCATGTTTCTTTCTTTATCCCATGTTTGTCTTTGTTTATCCTTTGTTTATCCTGTTTGTCTTTGTTTATCCTGTTTGTCTTTGTTTATCCTGTTTGTCTTTGTTTATCCTATGTTTGTCTTTGTTTATCCTTTGTTTTTCTTTGTGTATCCTATGTTTGACTTTGTTTATCCTATGTTTGTCTTGGTTTATCCTATGTTTGTCTTTGTTTATCCTGTTTGTCTTTGTTTATCCTGTTTGTCTTTGTTTATCCTGTTTGTCTTTGTTTATCCTGTTTGTCTTTGTTTATCCCATGTTGGTCTTCGTTTATCCTATGGTTGTCTTTGTTTATCCTAGTTTTGTCTATTTATCCTGTGTTTGTCTGTGTTTTCCTCTGTTTGTCTTTGCTTATCCCCTGTTTGTCTTTGTTTATCCTATGTTTGTCTTTGTTTATCCTATGGTTGTCTGTGTTTTTCCTATGTTTGTCTTTGTTTATCCCATGTTTGTCTTTGTTTATCCTATGTTGGTCTTTGTTTATCCCATGTTTGTCTTTGTTTATCCTATGTTGGTCTTTGTTTATCCCATGTTGATCTTTGTTTATCCCATGTTGGTCTTTATTTATCCCATGTTGGTCTTTGTTTATCCCATGTTTGTCTTTGTTTATCCTGTGTTTGAATGTGTTTATCCTATGTTTGAATGTGTTTATCCTATGTTTGAATGTGTTTATCCTATGTTTGAATGTGTTTATCCTGTTTGGCTTTGTTTATCCCATATTTGTCTGGTGTAAATATAACGATGTGGATTGATTTTTGGGTGGATCTCGGTTTTCAATAAATAGTATATAATTATAGCTTTGCAGTTGATGTATAGAAAACTATATATATAAATTAGTTTCCAGATATATACTTCCATAATTAGAAATAGGTGAAGTCCACGAATATTTATGAGGTGGCTAGATACTATGGCAACAGAGTGTACAATGTAACATAGATGGGTCAGATAGAACAATAGCTGGAAGTTGAACTAGACAAAAATGAACGAAAAGGAAACAAAATATTACCACATTTCAATCAATAATAACACATGGAATATTTTAAGTTTGTCGAGGATAATTTTGTTTCCATTATAAAATCCTTCCTTGCCGCCACCAGTCACCAGGGGATTAACGTGTCAGGAACCAGGATTAGGGAGGGATTTATTCAGATTACAGTGTGTGGGGGGGAGGGGTTAGTGGTGGTGGGATATTGGTGGTGTGATGGTGGTGGTGGTGGGGTGTTGGTGTGGTGGTATATATATATATTATATATATATATATAATATATATATATATATATATATATATATATATATATATATATATATATATATATATACAGAGAAAGAGAAAGAGAAAGAGAGAAAGAGAGAAAGATTTACATAGATTTACATTTACATAGATACACTGGCCACACAGATCTTACGATCCCTACGAGGTGACCAGGACTTAATCCTAATAGAGATAGCCACCCTAAGAGAAAGTGGAAGGAAAGGATAGCAAAGATGAAGGCTCTCTCCCCACCCTCCGCTCCCTCCGGCAATGTGCCGTACATGAAAATAGTTAGAGAGAGAGAGAGAGAGAGAGAGAGAGAGAGAGAGAGAGAGAGAGAGGAGAGAGAAGGAGAGAGAAGAGAGAGAGGAGGGAGAGAGAGAGAGAGAGAGAGAGAGAGAGAGAGAGAGAGAGAGAGAGAGAGAGAGAGAGAGAGAGATAGAAGGGATTCAAAATGTTTAATGTTTCTTATTGAAATGCTCCCATGATATCGTTCACAGACCAAAGGAATGCCAACCTCCCAACACTCTCTAGTGAGATGAAGAATTTGGGTTATGCAACACCTAGCGATCGATCAGCTGATGCCTTTGTTGACATTCCTAGGGGGCGTGACAAGGAGAAGGAGAGGGAGAGGGAGAGGGAGAGAGACAGAGACAGAGAGAGAGAGAGTGTAAGAGTGAGATGGGGGGGTCCAGCTGAGAAAAGGGATGAAGAGAGGTGGAGGGTCCAGCTGAGAAAGAGAAAACAAAGGGGGGGTAGATCAGCTGAGAAAGAGAGAAAGAAAGAAAGAGAGAAAGAGAGAGAGAGAGAGAGAGAGAGAGAGAAAGAGAGAGAGAGAGAGAGAGAGAGAGAGAGAGCGCATAACAACGATCAATATCACCATGTGAGATTGGAGGGTGCAAGGTGGAGGGGGTGGAGAGTGAATCTCCCCCCCCCACACACACACACACACACACACACACACACACACACACACACACACACACACACACACACCCACACACACACACACACACACACACACACACACACACACACACACACACACACACACACCCACACACACACACACACACACACACACACACACACACACACACACACACACACACATACATACATACATACATACATACACATACACATACATACACATACATACATACACACTCACATACATACATACATACATACATATACATACATACATATATACATATATGTATACATATACATTACATATATACATATACATATAACTATATATAGAATATATATATATATATATATATATAGATATATATATATATATTAGTTTCATGGTAGTGAAATAGGTCAGCATAAATACTGTCCATACCGGTAGTGCGTGTTGTTTGACATTTGTGATGCTTGACCGATAGAAAGTACGGTAAAAATAACGTTTCTCTCCATCAACATTACACATGATTGGCCGATAATAAAGTAAAAATAAACGTTGATTTGACATTTACGTTCGAGGTGCATAGACACATAACTGTCTTCGTAGCGCAATGGATAAATGCACTGAATTTCGGTGTGAGCATCCTAGGTTCGAATCCCTGGACTGCCACATGTATTTGTTGATTTCATTGAGTTTAGGAGTAAAGTAGGTTGGTGGAGGTAACATAATAATACTGTACAGTAAGTGTGCCACTATTTTATTACACGTGAATAATGGCAATTATATTATAAAAAGTAAAAACATATTTCACGAAATAAACAAAAATGATGGGAGTACATTAATAACATAAAAATCGTGAGAGAGAGAGAGAGAGTACAGGAGAGGGTAGGAAATTAACTAACTTCCTAAAGACGACACACACACACACACACACACACACACACACACACACACACACACACACACACACACACACACACACACACACACACACACACACACACACACACACACACACACACACACACACACACACACACACACACACACACACACACACACACACACACACACACACACACACACACACACACACACACACACACACACACACACACACACACACACACACAGCCCGTAGCCTAGTAGGTAGAGCTCTCGTCTCACACACGAGGGGTCGGGGGTTCAATCCCCGGCCGGCGGAGACAAATTGGGCTTGTCTCCTTTCATGTGTTAGCCTCAGTTCACCTAGCTGTAAATAGGTACCTGGAATAAGTGGACGACGTTGTGACGTTCCCATCTGGGGTTTGCAAAAATGGTACAAGGCGAGATGGGTATCATATGGTTCACCTAAGCTGATGGCTACCTAAGCCTTCGGGCGAGACGGTACCGTCTATAGTGAGAATGGTACCATACAGATCCACCCTAAGCCTTCGTTTCCGATGTCGCCAATTGGCTAAAAATACAGACTACACACACATCCATAGCCATTCCAACGATACATATAACACCTAAACATATAGGAGGCGGGAAATAACGAGCATGCTCACTCCCGCAATACAACTAGAGTAAGTACAACTAGAGTAAGTACCACCAGTCTTCTAAATCGATTTTAGGAGTAGAGTTGGTTGTTGGATAGAACATAATAATTGATATTGGTTCAGGAGTAATTTATCGAGAGGCCTTCCCTAGTGGTTAAGGCCCCATTTATTGCTCTTTCCATTCACATATGCATAGCCTACGTGAGTTGCAGTTGGGATGTGTGTACATGCTTAGATTGATATGCAGGATTCGAAGTTGCATAATAAATCGTAGGCAGTGTCCACCATTCTTTAACTGCCTTCGTGGTGCAATGTATAAGGTGTTGATATTCGGTGTGAGCATCATGGGTTCGAATCCACGGACTGCCACATGTGTTTGTAATATTTCATTAATCGATTTTAGGAGTAGAGTTGGTTGTTGGATAGAACATAATAATTTAACACAATGCTCTCTTCAACCATTTTACAATAACAACTAATATTATATATAATTATACAGTATATATATATATATATATATATATATATATATATATATACTCGAGATAAATTTCCTGAGGTTCCTTAATGTTTCAGGATTTTTTCCCGTAGGATTTTAGAATTTTGCTCGTTCTGCAACAAATCATACTCCAGCTCTCTCTCTCTCTCTCTCTCTTACCCAATCCCATAATAGCATCACTTTTTTCAGAGCTAGTCTTCGCAAGTGTTGACAAAAATTAATTAAAGTGATATGAGCGAGCCAGCGACGGAGAGAGAGAGAGAGAGAGAGAGAGAGAGAGAGAGAGAGAGAGAGAGAGAGAGAGAGAGAGAGAGAGAGAGAGAGAGAGAGAGAGAGAGAGAGAGAGAGAGAGAGAATTGTAAGAAGTACTGATGGAATGAGATAACGAATCTATATGAAGAAATAATCTCTCTCTCTCTCTCTCTATATATATATATATATATAAGTACATATTTAGGAAATGCATGTATTTACTGTATGTCAGACATATAGAGGTAAATTGTGTATATCATGTAAATGCTTCTCTATATCCTTGCATGTCTGTCTGCCTATGTGTATCTATCTATCCACATATATCTATCTATCTATCTAGCTATCAAGTTTCTCACATCGTATCTTCTGGGCAAGCATCCAAATGTTTAATATTCAAAGGC
>CM064566.1:56606425-56760569 GCA_032716605.1 Paralithodes platypus | reverse complement strand
TTGGTCGGAATATACCGGTAATGCGGTACAGTCGCGCTAATAAGTGATGTCTCGGCACCAAGTATGTTTTGAGCAATATCTAAGCTTATTTTCTTCATAACGAGTGAAATATATAAACATGTTCCTACACTTCCCCACCCTATTCAACATCTGACAGACATTAATACAGCACAGAGCAAGCCAAACGTAATGCCAGCTGGAACATGACATATTAGCGCGACTGTACAGTAATTTGTTAATAAAGCCACGCAAGTTTTTTGGATTATTTTACAACTTGCATCGTGCGTCAGTGGTTTGTTGGTATTAACAAAAAACAAAGTGTATTAGCTGTAAGTAGGCGAGAAATCATGAACTCTATCCTCTGTAACTCAAAAAGGGCTAGTTAAAATTGGCTGTAACTTTCCACATCTATTCCTTGACTGACTCTTCCCAAATGGTAGACATATTAGCTCGATTACTCTAGTCGTTGTTTGAGTTACAGAGGTTACAGGTCATGATTTCTCGCCTACTTACAGCGAATATACTATAGTCTACAATAGTAGACAAGAGTCTCCCGTGCATAGCTACTGGTACACCAGATGAGAACCAATGTACATATGTAAATAGAGGGATTAGTTCGGGGCCTAGAGTAGACAAACAAAGTGTTAAGAGAAATAATAAAGTACTAACATGTAAGTTAATGAATGCTAGAAGCATTGTGAACAAAATGTTGGAATCTGAGGAAATGGTTTATGAAGATGACCCAGACATTATCGTAATAACAGAGTCATGGACGAATGGGTGTATTCCGCATGCAGAAATCAGCATACCTGGTTACGAAACAATAAGGAAGGATAGACTAAATAGGAAGGGTGGTGGTTGTGTAGCATATTTTAGAGAAAATATAAAAGCAACTGCTTTGGAAGAAGTGATGAACAACAACACAGAAGCAGTGTGGTGTAAAGTGAAAGTGGAGGGGGGAGACATGGTAATAGGTGTGTGCTACCACAGTACATCAGGAGGAAATGAACCTACACAAGAGGAAGTTTGTGGGAATTACGACCAGGTGCTGATATGTGGTGACTAACCATAGCACTATAGATTGGGAACTGTTGCATGCTGGTCATGAAGGAGAAGCATTTCTGAATTTGGTGATGGACAAGTTCCATACACAACATGTGAGACAGCCAACAAGAGGAAGGAATATACTGGACTTAGTTTTGAGCTCAGATCCAGTAATGGTGAGTAACAGAGGTAACAGCTCCTCTGGGAGCAAGCGATCATAACTTGGTGAGTTTTGACATAAATATTGACTGGGGAAACAAAAAGTGGAAGGAATATTACTACGACTACAGGAAACCCAAGTTCAAGGAAATGAGAAGTGAATTTACAAAGGTAAAATGGAAGCAGTTATTTCAAGATAAAACTACCTCAGAAATGTGGAGGATATTCAAGGAAGAATATGACCGATTAGTTAGACTGTATGTACCCATTGTCAACCGTGATGAAAGCAAGAGAAAACCACTGTGGTGGAATACAGAAATATTCAGGGCAAGGAAAAACAAGCTCCGATGGTGGAAGCAATACCAGGAGACTGATCAATATATAGACTACTTGAAATATAAGACAGCAATGAACAGAGCAAGGAAACTAATAAGGAAATCTAAAAGGAGATATGAACAGCGGATAGCCAGAAGAGTAAAGGAGGATCCAAAGGCATATTACAGATATGCCAACAGCAAAATGAAAGCAAAAGAAAGTGTGTGACCACTGGAAGGTGAGAATGGAAACATAGTTAGTTAGTTATGTAGAGCAGATTAACCAGACCACTGATGGAAACATAGTATGTGACGATAAGAAGATGGGTGAGATACTGAATAACTATTTTTCGACAGTTTACACTGAGGAAAATCTAGTGAACATATCAGGGTGTTGTTTAATGGAGAAAACATGCTGGAAGAAGTGAACCTAACAACAGAGGGAGTATTGAAGAAATTACAAGAACTAAACGGTGAAAAATCACCTGGTGATGACTATGTACATCCTGCAATACTAAAGAATTTACGGGGGACTGTGGCACATCCTCTAACTTCAATATTTAGGAAGAGTATAGAAATGGGGGAGGTACCAGAGGATTGGAGGATGGCAAATGTGACCCCCATATTCAAAAAGGGATCGAAAAGACTGGCGAGCAACTACAGACCAGTGAGTCTGACCTCAGTGATTAGCAAAATTATGGAGTCGCTGATTAAAGATGCAGTGCTAAAGCATTTCAAGAACAATGATCTGATAAAGGGGACACAACAGGTCTTGCTTTACCAATCTATTGACCTTTCTAGAGAGTGTGACATCATAGCCTACATAGACTCCGGTTTCCCGGTGGATGTTGTATACCTGGATTTTTCTCGAAAGCTTTCGATAAGGTTCCTCACAGGAGATTATTGATGAAAATAAAGGCACACGGAATTGGAGGTAACATACACATGGATTGGCGAGTGGCTAAAGGATAGGAAACAAGAGAGTCGTTATGAGAGGACAAAAGTCAGAATGGAGTCTGGTCAAGAGTGGTGTGCCTCAGGGATCAGTGTTGGGGCCACTTTTATTTACTATATTTATTAATAACATTGATGAAGACATTGCCTCGCACATCCTCAAGTTTGCTGATGACACAAAGATTTTTGGTAAAATGGAAACCCAAGAAGAAATTTATTACTTACAAGAGGATTTGAATAGGATACAGCACTGGTCAGAAGAATGGCAAATGCTATTCAATGTGGACAAGTGTAAATGCCTGCATATAGGCCATGGGAACATTAATCATACATATAGACTGGGAGAGCAAGAAATTGTGAATGTGGAACAGAAGGACTTGGGGAGTGAAAATATGCAAGTCATTGAGTCCAAGTGCACGCATAGCACAGGTAGTGTCAAAAGCCAATCAAGTAATGGGAAGCATAAGGAGGACCATAGAGTTTAAGAGTAAGAATAATATAATACACTTGTAGAAAAAAAAAAAAAAAAAAAAGAAGACCCTGGTTAGACCACATTTGGAGTATTGTCAGCAGGCCTGGAGACCTTATAACCAGCAGGACATAGATAATATAGAAAGTGTACAGAGGAGCATGATCACCAACATCAGGGAGGATACATATGAGGACAGGCTGAAGAAGACTGGATTGGTGTCGTTGGAAATGAGGAGAGTTAGGAGTGATCTTATTGAGGTCTTCAAGATACTGAAAGGATTGGAGGCGCAGGACTTCTTCATCATGGATCAAGGGGGGAACAGAGGCCATCCATACAAGATTTTTAGGTCAATATTTACGAGTCACACCACAGCTGGGATCTAATTTCTAATGGTAGTTTTGGGTTCCTATCATTCTATGCTTCATTGCTATATACTTTTTATCCACCGGAAAATATTTTCTTTTCTTGGCTTTATTTTTTTTTAGCATTGACCTAACCAAAAAACCTAACCTAACCTAATAGCCCCCAAATACATTTAGGTTAGGTTAGGTTAGGTTTTTTGGTTAGGTTAATGCTTAAAAAAAAAAAAAAAAAAAAAAAAAAAAAAAAAAAAAAGGCCTAGGCTAGCCTCTATATATATATATATATTATATATATATATATATATATATATATATATATATATATATATATATATATATATATATATATATATATTTTCCGGTGGATAAAAAGTATATAGCAATGAAGCATAGAATGATAGGAACCCAAAACTACCATTAGAAATGAGATCCCAGCTGTGGTGTGACTCGTAAATATTGACCGATTTTTAAGCAGCGACAACGACTGAATGTGAGGAAGTATTTTTTTCGTACAGAATAGTGGAAGAATGGAATAATCTGCCAAGAGAGGCAGTAATGGTGAAGACGGAATGGTTTTAACCCTTAACTGGCGGCACCCGGCTATTGTCGAGTTAAATAAATGTGGCCTATGTGGTGGGTCCCGGCTATTGTCGGGTGCAATTTTGAGCACGTAATGTGCTCTGAGAGAGAGCGGAGCAGTGGGAGGAGCGTAGGTTACCTCATGACCGCTCACCACAGTGGCCGTGGACCTACTGAGCTGTACTCCTTTGTACTCCACCCTCTCTCGCTCGTTTCACACGTAATAATGTAAGAAAATTACCGTATTTTACCGATTTTGCCCTTCGGTTGCACGAGCGTTGCAAGACAACCAGCCATCGTAGAAGGATGGTTCTGGTGTCATTGGAAAGCTGAATTAACGCCCTTTCAGGGATGCATACTTGTATTACGCTCTGGCTCTTGTTTATGCATGAAAACTAGCACGGAAACAAGCTCGTTTACGGTAAAAACACCCCTCTAGGCGGCACATCAAATATACTCCTCCACCCGCTCTTAAGGTGTAAAGGCAATGATTGATCCGTTGATAAGGCAAGTGGGGGGGCACTAAATGAGCCAGCGAAGGCTTACTGCCCCGATCCTGAACCGCCCACCTCAACACCACTGAAGCTAAGGTGGAGCTGGTAAGAATACTGGTAAGAATAAAGCAGGCGTTTGTAACCAGTGAGGATGTCCGAATGAGCTTTGAGATTGATTAGAATAGGCGTTTTTTCTATTAATATCGGGTTTTATAAATGTGATCAAAATTATTCTCCCACAGTGGATTATACACGAGTACAGTATAAGGATTCCATAGACCTACATTGTCCCTAATAATTTATGTATGGCATAATAAGGCTGCGAGCCTATTCCCTATATAATTATAATTCTGTATTGACATTTCGGATAAAATTGAAAACAACCCGGATAAGAGCCCCATCGATAATTATCAGTGTTCTAAAGTTTCATAGATGATACTTTGTTGGTGTACATGTAATTACCGTCGCAAATTCACTATAAGTGATATACGAGAAACTGTTGGATTGTTCACCCATAAACAGGGAACGTGAGCTGGGTTTAGACTTTCGCGCACCCATAAACAGGGAACGTGAGCTGGGTTTAGACCGTCGCGCACCCTTAAACAGGGAACGTGAGCTGGGTTGGGTTTATCCTACTGTTCACACGTTATAACAGTCGTTGTGATAGGTTAGGTTAGGTTCTTGGCTCGGATTTAATGGATTTAGCGGGGGGGTGAGGGCGCCCCGGCAGCCCCCACCCATAATACTAGGTTAGCTTAGGTTAGGCTAATGTTGAAAATACTAAAATGCGACAGTCCTCGGTATTAAACAACACTGTATAGGCCCTATCAAAGAAAAATAAGAAAAAATAAAATAAAATAAAATAACTAGCCTAGTAAAAAGGCAGTAAATTTCTAGGTAAAATTCTAGTTTCACGTACACAGCGACAAAAGGGAGGCGCCGTTGTAAAGGCATAGCTTCCCGACCAACTATGAAGATCAGGGAAATTGCTGGGTAAAAGACGTAATAAAATGATAATAAACTACATTAACGACATTAGCCTAACCTAACAACCTTACCTAACCTAGTATTATGTAATAGCTATGGTGCCGCATATGGGGAGATATATATATTTTTTTTACAGTAGGTATAATTCCTTATAATGCATTTCCGCCGCTTTGGACATACTGTATATAGGAATTAAGTATGGTATATTACAACTCGAAAGTAGCCATAGAAATTTATGAGTATGCTGTGAAAGCGAAACTAGAATTAAACCAATTTCTATAATGGCACCTATACGAGCTAAAAAATATATTATTGTATTTAACAGGAAGGTACGACGAGGTAAGTGATGTGCTATAGGTGGCAATATGCGGAAATGGATTATAAGGTCATTCCGCCCCCTCTGACAAGTCTATCAATCTAGATGTGACATGAATTTTACATTGTTTCAGAGAGACATTAGCCTAACCTAACAACCCTACCTAACCTATCCTAGTATTATGGGTGGGGGCTGCCGCCCCCACACCGTGACACCCCCGCTGGTTGGGTAAAACGGTAGAAATCCAGTTGGGGTGGAGTGAGTAACCGTAGATTTTCGTAAGGGGGTCAGAGGGGGCAGAATGCCCTTATAATCCATTTTCGCATATTGCCACCTATACCACATCACTTACCTCATCGTACCTCCCTGTTAAATACAATAATAATTTGTTTAGCTCGTATAGGTGCAATTATAGAATAATTCCAAAACGGCTGTCCGGAGTCTCTTCCATTTTGGTCAGTATACAGGAGGCGCTACAATATAGGTAACAAAATTATAATGGTAGTTTTGGGTTCCTATCATCATATGCTTCATTTCTATATACTTTTTATCCCCGGGGAAAAAAAACAAAATCTTGGGATTTTTCATATATTTTCTTGGGATTTTTTGTTTTGGTCATTAACCTAACCAAAACACCTAACCTAACCTAATAGCCCCCAAATACATTTAGGTTAGGTTAGGTTAGGTTAATACAAAAAAAAAAAAAAAAAAAAAAAAAAAAAAAAATCCAAGAAAAAAATAAAAAACCCCAAGATTTTATTTTTTTTTTCCCCGGGGATAAAAAGTATATAGAAATGAAGCATATGATGATAGGAACCCAAAACTACCATTATAATTTTGCTACCTATATTGTAACGCCTCCTGTATATTGACCTCAATGTTTTACCGACATTTCTTTAATAGCCTAGGCTAGTGTTGTGCGGGAGATAATTTTTTTTTTCATAGGCCTAGCGGCTAATTAAAATATTTGGACTGTCCAAACTATTATTATACAGTAACAGTAGGCTACCGGTAATGGCATTAGGCCTATAAATGTACTAGCCTAGATGGTTAGTTGTAGCTTATTTATGTTAGTAGCCTGTATATACCGGTATAATATAGGCCTAGGCCTATATAATATATATATATATCCTATAGGCCTAGGCTATACCGGTCCCGTATACACAGCCTACAGTATAGCCTAGTCTAACTGATCGAGGAAATTAGCCTAGGCTAGCCTATAGCCAAGTAGCCTAGGCTACCTAAAATACAATTGCGAATAGGCCTAGGCCTAATCTGAAAAGTGAAATGTTGTCCATGTTGTATTCCACTTATCAAAAATGATATAGCCTATAGGCCTAACCTATAGGACATTGTATTATAAATATATTGACCGAAAATTCAAGTGCAACAACGCCCTTCTCCACTCACACACCATAGTACCCCAAAACAGCCTTCAACAAATCCAACTAAACCAAAACTCACAACAATTGGATAATAGAATCAAACCAAATACTAGAAATAAGCCTAAGTAACAGTGATAAAGCCAATTACGACATACCTTTAAATGCCGGTAACCGCACTTGCTGTGATTCCTGACGTTTGGAAGCAGACACGGGAGGGAGGGAATATGTAGGGTTGTTTGCCTTTAGGACAGACTTATTTCTCCCGTCTGTCTTCCAATGTTGACCAGTAGAAGTCTAAAAGCACAAACAGAAAGTAAAGACTGGTCAGACGATATAGTAAGAGTGATAATGGTGCTTTAAGGATAAACTCTGTCACGTAAACACAGCGAAAATCTCATTGACTCTCTCCTCTTACAACCACGCGCCTACTGAAGTCTGTCGTCTTGACGTCTGCTGCTGGCACGTCTACTGTATAGCGCATGCGCGCACACACAGTTGCCGGTTATGCCTTTATTTTGTTGCAAGCTATTTTTCCGTATTCAACATGAGGAAATAAAGTGGGCTACCGGTATTTAATCTAATCATGCATTAAGTCATGGATAAGGTACTCGAGCGTTGTTATAATAGATAGAAGCCAAGAAGAGGGGCAAAGCTCGATAGAACAAAACACAAATAAGGATCTTCCCTACTCACGTCCCCTTCTGTCATCACTTTTACTCCTAGAACTCATTTAGCTATTTGATATATACTATATTGCATAATCTACATCGCGTCTGTGTCCCAAGACGAAGTGGTTACACGCAGACAGTAATAATTAAAAACCAGCAATGTAGCCTAATTTTAATATCTGTGGCTCAGCAGTATCCCAGGTAGCCTACATTTGATATTACTTGTCTTCATGCCATGTCATTTAACCCCTTCTGTACTGGTGAAGTCTTCTTAACTTTACTCTGGCTACTATTAGACGATGTTATTCAGCTTAAAATGGGACTCCAGCAATTAACATGCTTCGAACTATCTCATTTAACCCTTTTAACTAGCACAGCCCCTTCCTAAACTGCAGCAATTTGTCTAAATATTACTAGAATAAAACTACTGACACGTCGCCGGTACAATAGTTAATATGTTGATGGTCAATATACAGTGTAACAGTTTGGATACAGCTATTCGAATTGATAGGCTATAATTAAGGCAAAGTTGCAAATGTAATGCAGACTGAATTGTCGCCCATGCCCTGAACCCCTAATTGCAATTATTAATAATTTCTGCATTATTACGTAGCCTACGCTCCTTTCATTTTGTTACGGGTATCATTAGATTATTGTATTCAATTTAGGGAGCACCTTAATGACTCACAACGGTAAAAGCTATGCTAATTAACCTTTTGAATCCTAAAGTTTCCTCCTGAGCAAATTAATAGAATCCTCTAATTAGTTGATAGGTTTAGATGAAAAATGGTATCATAGCCTATATCGATAATGCTACCACCTGATCAGCATGGTTGCTACACTGAATAGGCTACTCTTCTTACATAGCCTACTATATCCATTCATTATAGGAAGGCCAAAAATCGTGACCCCTAACCTCTGTAACTCAAAAAGGCCTAGAGCAAATGGGCTGTAAAATTCCACACCTATTCCCTGGCTGACTCTTCCCAAATGGTAGAAATATTAGCTTGATTACTTTTGTCGTTTGAGTTATATAGGTCATTATTTCCGGCCTACCTATAATGAATGGACTATAGCAAACTACACACACTAGATATCCTGTAGTAAACAAAAAGAAGAGGACATCGATTTGCTTGGACGCCATTTCAGCGTTTGGACTGTGGCACAATCTAGTCCTGCCATATCATTGCCCCATCATGTCATCACTGTGGCTTATGATGGCAATTGTAATGCCCTCGAAAATATCCCGCAACCCCAATAATGTACTACCCGAGTTGAAGTCAACTACTGTATAGTGTAAAATAGTGATCGTTGATGGGAAGTCCAATAAACTCATCACGTGAATCACCACGAGACTATTACTTTTAGAGGACGATGAAGATAAGATGGTTGAATAACAAATCCGACACCCCCTGCCAAGGAATTTTAATGTTAAAAAGACCAATTGGATTAATAGGCCTATAGCGACTCTGAGTTAATCAAAAGATACCATATAAACCACGAATGAAACTTAGAGGAACAAAGCTCCTAACCCCGAGATGAAAGTGTGTATTACCCTACATTATTTGGCAACGGTCAAAATGTAACTGTACTCATGATTGTAGGTTAACTATATTATCAAATGCAGTATGTTAGGTAACTCTTGATTCTATCCATATACCATCCCGCACATCATACTACTCAAAGGTGATCCACTGTGTGTTCTCCAACGAATAAGCTATATTAGAAAGTAACCTACCACCATATATATCAACCTACTTTAAACTGGTGATGGGCTGGTCTATCAGAGTGAGACCTGAGCGATCTCTGCCATACCCATAGCTTACTCGGACTGTTCCTTTTACTTATATATTTTCTAGATCTCGAGTGACGGCGTCTCTTCCGTGGATTGACCTCCCAATCTACCAAGATTGGAAGCTAAAGCGTCACATTATTCCTTTGCCCCTCAACTTTCTCTTCATAATTGCTGAGGGGCACAGGGCCCTGGGTGGGGCTTTGGTTTCCCGGGCGTTTACGCACCCTCTCAGCCCCCCGCCATGGAGTGGCTTCGGTCACCCAGGCTTTATTGTGATCGGCAGGGAGGGTTCTGTGGGGTCGCTCGTTTATGGCCTTGGCCTTACTCGGGGCTGTTCGGCCAGGCAGCTTGGGGAACAACAACAACAACCTACTTTAAACATTTCGATTCATACTGTATATAATATGTTCGACTACATTTTTTGCCGCGGTCGGTCTCTATTTTTAGATGGGTAAATCCAAGGTTAAGAGATAAACACATGTTTTTCTTATGTTCTTAAATCTCTTAACCTTGGGTAAATCCCCTCCTCCGCCCACAACCTATAGTTCCAGCGTCCTCGTTGACAAACGCCTATACTGTACTTGTTGGAAGAACACTAACAAATAGACCAAATTAAAGGAGTGTAGAAGGACTAACCTAATATAATATTAGATTGTTGTTGTTGTTGTTGTTTTGGGCGCACTCTCCCATCCAGGAGTTCGTTCTATGAACGATGGCTGTTTCCTTATTGTTATTTGTATTTGTTAAAAATTTTCATATTACTTATATATTTCTTTTCTCAAATTAACGATAGTCTCCCTCCTTTTTAGAACTGTTCTTATAATCTCTGCTACCCTTTTTAATTCATTTTGTTCAAATATTTCCCTCAAGTTGTCCCTGCCTCTCAGATCTTTGTATAGGTCTTCGTATGATTCACAGTTGAACAGGTGCATTTGATTTTAATTTTCATTTTGACAAATATCGCACAATAGGTTAGGTTCATATTTGTTTTTGAAGTTTTCTTTTACTTCTATCATTCTTGTCCTTGTCATACAAATTGTTCTGGCATTTTCAAAGCTTAAGTCCTCAATATAATTACTTGATATGTCTTGTTCAACAGCTTCTCTAGTTTTACTTTTACTTTCGATTGTCACAAGATAGGCCTATTTCATAACATCCGAGAACAATTTAAGTAGCCTATTTACACCCTATTTTTTCGCAAATTACTGTAAACTGGGGTGATTTCGGAGTGCGGTCATAACTTCGGACTTTGGCGATAATAAGTAATTAGCCATTGTCATTATACAATGGAAACGCTTTTACCACACTTTTCACGAATACTTCGGACATCATTTAGGATACACTTACACTTAGTTACACTTAGTTGTATTCCGTCCGTTAGTGACACAGTTGAGCTGGGGCTCCACTGCGACCAGGCAGCTCCCTTTCTTCCACTCTCCATTCCAGAAGTCGGTTGGAGTTGGTGCTGGGGTATCCTGGTGTTGGTGGCCGGTCCGGTATTTTGGCCAGCCACATGTCCAAGTGTTTCTTGAAGGTGTCTGGAGAGGGTCATGTTCCTGAGAGGGGCTGGTATACAGTTGAACAGTCTGGTTCCATTGTATGTAAAGCTGTGATGGATCAGGGATTTGATTTTTTGTGTTGATCCCGGCGTAGTCCTCACATAGCACAGCCTCCCTCGCCTTTGGTGCTGAGTCTCTTGGATGTTTGGATTTGGTACCTTTTTTTCCAAAATCTTCCAGACGTAGATGATGATGTATCTCTCCCTACGTCTTTGAAGTGAGTACAGCTGCAGCTCCTTAAGTCTCTCCCAGTAGTTAAGGTGTTGAAACCCATGGATTTTACTGGTGAATGTCCTCTGGGTGGCTTCAATTTCTGTTATTTCTCCTACTTTTTGGGGAGACAGCTGGGAGCAGTACTCCAGTCGTGGTAGGACCAGTGACTTCCACAGTGTTAGCATACACCTCTCATTTCTTGTGTGGAAGGTTCTCAGGATCCAGCCTGCTATTTGTTTTGCTGTTGTTGTGGCTTTGGTAATATGCTGGGAAAAAGTGGCGTCACTGCTCATATTTACTCCCAAGTCCTTCACTGTGTCCTTGGCGGTAATTTCTTGCTGTCCACTTTTGTAGTTGGTGTCGTTTTGTAGTGCTCTCTTGTTCCCGTACCTTAGAAGCTCGAACTTGTCTCCGTTTAGGGCCATGTTGTTTTCTTCTGCCCACTTCAGGATTTTGTCCAAGTCTTGTTGTAGTAGCTGAGCATCATGTTGTGAGGTGATTTTCTTCATGAGTCTGGTGTCGTCTGCAAACGATGTGGCTGTTGAGTGTTCCAGGTCCCTGTCGATGTCTCCTATCATGATGAGGAATAGGAGAGGTCCCAGTACTGATCCTTGTGGTACTCCACTGATGACCCCACCTGCATCTGATAGGCTTCCTTGAACCGTGACTCTTTGTTTTCTGTTGGTGATGAAGCTGTGGAGCCATCTTCCAAGGTCTCCCCCTATTCCCAGTGATTTGAGTTTATGTAGAAGGATCCCATGGTCCACCTTGTCAAAAGCTTTGGCGAAATCTAGATATATGACGTCTACATTTTCTCCGTCTTGAATATCCTGTAGGATTTTGTCGTAGTGTGATAGTAGTTGTGAGAGGCAGGAGCGGCCTTTTCTAAAGCCACGTTGCCCCTCGTTGAACGCCTCATTATCTTCCAGGAAGCTGACCATCTTAGCTCTTATTGTTCTTTCTATGATTTTAATAAGATGTGACGTCAGCACCACTGGTCTGTAATTTTTGGCTATGCCTTTACTACCCCCTTTGTGTATTGGTGTGACATTACCTTCTTTTAGGGATTGTGGTACATATCCAGTTTGGAGGGACTTGCTCCACAGCAGTTTTAGAGGCAGGGCTAGCTGATGTTTGCAGTTTTTTAGCAGTTGGGCATGAAAGCCGTCTGGTCCTGCCGCAGAGTTTGGTCCAATCTTGTCGATGGCTGCTATTATGTCCTCTGTTGATACTGTTACCGAGGAGAGTTGATGTGGTGTCTCTGGAGCGTTGCCAAAGAAAGTTGTTGCATTCTCGATTTTCTTGTCTTCATTTGGCGGGCTGAAGACACTTTCATACTGCTGTTTGAGTATCTTGGCCATTTCGGTTGGGTCACTCTCAAGTTCGCCCATAGGTTTTGCAAGTGGTCCTATTGTTGTGGTGTTCCTGAGTTCCTGAGTCTGGTATGGTAAATATATTACCCTTTCAATTTAGCAATACTGTATATAATTGATTTCACATTAACAAAATATTGCATAATTACCCTAATGTTTTAGAGTAATTAGTATATGCAATTAGAAGCCTATACTTACCTATTAAACGTTATTCATCAATTGTAATATTGCTAGATGTAGCGAAATAGCGGTTGTGGCAACTTTCTTAACGCTTCCACTAAAAGCTGCTTTTAAATGTTTTATGAATAACTTTTAAGGATTTTCTTTTAGTTAAAATTACTTTTAGGGAAATTGTTAAATTCTTTTATAAATACCGGCCCTGGTTCTTACAAATAGGACTAAGGTTACTATACTTTTGTACGTCCGTGGTAGTACAGTGGGTTAGCGCGCGGGCCTGGTTGACCTATGGAGGATATGGTTACTAACCAGCTAGGGTTCGAACCCCACCCAAGGCATCTGAAAACCTGTGGGTTTTTAGGAGGGTTAAACTCCCTTCAGAGGTTCGAGCCCCGCGCCAGGCACCAAGGAAGTGGGCCTGGGGAGTTTTCAGGAGACCATAAATTCGCTTCACACCCAGCATTTCAAATGTATACTGCCCTCGAAAATATCCCGCAACCCCAATAATGTACTACCAGAGTTTACGTCTGGTACAGTGTAAAATAGTCGTTGATGGGAAGTCCAATAAACTCATTCACGTGATGAGTTTATTAGACTTCCCATCAACGACTATTTTACACTATACCAGACGTCAACTCGAGTAGTAGGCTACATTATTGGGGTTGCGGGATATTTTCGAGGGCATTACATTGTGCGCCTGGGGAGTTTTCAGACCATAAATTCCCTTCACACCCAGCATTTCATTGGTGTCTGGCGCGGGGCTCGAACCTCTGAAGGGAGTTTAACCCTCCTAAAAACCCACAGGTTTTGAGATGCCTTGGGTGGGGTTCGAACACTGGTTAGTAACCATATTCTCCATAGGTCGACCAGGCCCGCACGCTAACCCACTGTACTACCACGGACGTACAAAAGTATAGTAACCTTAGTTCTATTTGTAAGAACCAGGTGATAGTCTCGTGGTGATTCACGTGATGAGTTTATTGGACTTACCAGACGTTAACTCGGGTAGTACATTATTGGGGTTGCGGGATATTTTTGAGGGCATTACAGCAATAATACCTCAGCAAGAGTCAACAGTCCTCAAATAGCACCTGCACCAAACCAGCCTCAACAGTGCCATAACGAGACTTTACTGTATAGGTTGATCATTGGTTCATACTTTAGCCATGACCAGAATAATTATTAACAGGCATTATGCCTACTCTATTCTGTACATTTAGTACCATAGTGTCATATCTAGGGCTGTGGTGGTCAAGTGGTGAGCACGCTCGCGTGTGAATCTGAAAGACCCGGGATCGAATCCCTGCTACGGCGGACATTTAGTGGGTGCGGTAGTACGTCCTAGCATGTTTCACATGCTTGCACCCAGTCAGGGGACATCCTGATGACGTATACAGACAAAACACACATAACAAAGCCACTCCAACACCCCTTCTCCCCTCTCAACACTCTTCTCTGAGCTAAAAATGCCGATAAAAATGGCATGTTCAGTCTGTAAAGAATCGTAAGATTCAGAGTCGTAAAGATTCCAGGACGAGCTCATTAGCGGCGGATCCCCAGATCGACCGTGGTGATTGTCACCTAAACATCTACAAAACTAAACTAAATACCGTATGTCGTGAATCCCACGAACTCTATGGTTGTTTCACACCCTGGTTCACAACAACCGTCATGTGCATAAATTCTAATTAACATTTATTTTTATGTCTGTGTAATTATCCTGCTGGGATTTCAGACATTTTGTATAACACACAATACGGTATTATTCCTCCTCCACTATTTGAAGGTCCCTTTATCGCCCGTTATTATCCAATATAATATCAATCCTATTTCCCTTGTATTTCTCACACATTTACTGATCTGCATGTTGACTTTTATTTACAATCCTACCACTGTCCTATAGTTCCTTACCATCCTACCACTGTCCTGTAGTCCTGTAGTTTGGGCCAGTAGGCATGTTGCAGATTTCCAGTTTGTTATGTGTAGCTATAGGCCTATACCCCAAGATGTAGGCCTACCATGTTCATGTACAAACTTGGAATTAGGGAAATGGCTGTATAGAAACAAAATATTTCCATATGCTTGTCTTAAGGTAACATAGAAGTTATTAGTCAAACAGCTACAGAACAAAATTAGTTTTTATTCAATTACTGTAGGCCTACTTCCAATATTGTAAATTTCTCTGCAAAAGTCCCTGAACACTCAGCCAATGATACCCCTTTAATGTTCCGCGCAAAAGGAGCTTGGTTCGCGGTTATTTTATGACCATCCCCTTTCGCCCACCCTACTTATCACCTAGTGGGCAAAAGGATATGATCATAAAGTAAACGCAAACAATGCCCTATTTGCGTAGCACATTAAAGGGATATCTTAGGTTGAGTGTTCAGGGACTGGTTTTTTTTTGGACAGAATCGCACTGCAAATCTTATTTCCACTATTTCACAAGCACAATTTTCATGTCTTACAGAGTCATATGGCTTATTTCAAATATAGGAGACTGATTAGCAATAAGTCTACCGTATTTATATGCGATAAGACTCCTGTCGGATAAGAATCGTGCTGGGTAACTGCAGAAGTAAGTTTTGCCATTCAATTCTGCCCAAATAAACACGCCAGAAGGCACACGAAAAACAAAAAGTTCTAGGCTAATAGTCAAAACGCTTTAAAAATATATACCTTACCAACTACTGTACAATGTGCATACAATAATTACAATATAATATAACATTATTTATACAAAGGCATCCTCTACCCAACCTTAGCCATTTCTGTCTGTCTCTTTAACTGTCCTACTTTCCTTCTGGGGGCAGGGGGCTAGGAATCCTCCTCCCCTTTTCAAATTCACTTACTAGACGAGACAGAAAAGAGGGGGAGGGAATGCGAAAGTGGTCCCAGACCGTAAAAACTGAAAGTATGTTGTTTCTATTCAGGCTCTATCTTGAGTTGGCCACCCCCAGCTATGAAGTATGTGCCTGGATATATACATACAATACATACATTTATACAAAGGCTGAGTGATAATGACTTGTGCACGGGAAGTCAGGGGTTTGTCTCCCCATGGTTGCCCAAAACTTTATGGGCCAGAGGGCATGGACTGCACTTCTCACTGCAATGACAGACATTAGAGATGCAGTAGGCCAGTGTTGCATGTACACACGTAAATGCCAGCATCTGATCAGCATGGGTGAGTTGATTACACTGATGTCGGACTACATTCACGTCCACACCCACTCCAATATTTTAAGAACATGCCACATGCACCTCACACACTATACACAACAGTGGGTGGTTGGGCAAGGAATCCTGCCCCTAATATAAGCTAGAGAATTTCCACCCTTTTACATTCACTTTTGTTTGTATCGTAATGATAAGAAGAACTGCTGTTAGTAGCCTAAAGGGCAAAAATTCTCATAAGGTTGGAGATGTTTGTATTGTAGTTCATATTGATTGTGTTCTTTTATTTATAAATTATTATTCTGCTTAAGCGTTGTTTCCACATAGTGATTTTGATAAGTTGTTTTGTCTTTTTACTGTGTTCGTCCAAGTTTTGGTTTGTTTATTTTGCAAGTTTTACATTATAATTACTAAATCTGGGACCCGTTCTGCCCCCTCGCGGTGGCCGGTTTCTTCTGCCTGGGTCCCAATAAGGGTCCCTTGAGGCTACAAAGTAAGTAAAGAAAACACTGAAAGTTAAGAATATAGACAGA
Source organism: Paralithodes platypus (assembly GCA_032716605.1). Classification (NCBI taxonomy): domain Eukaryota; kingdom Metazoa; phylum Arthropoda; class Malacostraca; order Decapoda; family Lithodidae; genus Paralithodes; species Paralithodes platypus. The sequence goes on along the minus strand of CM064566.1, from coordinate 56,744,011 downwards.
AAACTGGTTGTGGTATGTAGCATTTTATCTATGAAAACTAAGGAATTCTTCCTACAGATGGCATTTAAGTTATATAAATATATAATAGAATAGTTTATCTAGTGTTGAGTGGTATTTGAAAAGTAGACAGAATGGATAAAAAAACACCATCTGAGGAAGAGGACTTATTGACAACGTTTCGCAGAGAGTGACCTGGTTGAGCTATCTGCGAAACGCTGCCAGTGGATTGTGTTCTTTTATTTCATAAATTTTATTTTAGTAAGCGTTATTTCCACATAGCGATTTTGATAAGTTAATTTGACTTTATATTGTCTTTGTCCCAGTTTTGGTTAGTTTAGTTTGCAAGTTTTACATTTTAATCAATAAGTGCTTTTCCTCAGATGGTGTTTTTTATCCAGTTTATCTAGTATTGCTCCTGCATCCACCTCCTCCCACCTCTACACAGGTCTGTAGAGGCTAGAGGACGATACCGCCTCACGCCTTCTACCAAACACCGCCTTCATCAACCCTCGACACTTTAAGCTCACAACTGTGTGGAAGAGAAGTGCTAAATGAGTCTCTTGTACTATTGGGGTAGACAAAGTACACTCGGTCAAAAAGGTATCTGCACCCCTACGCTGATCATCTGGTGTGTACAGCTTGATCGAGTTGGCACCTCTGCCTGCAACTACAGTACAGCAGTACAGTATATCCATGTGTCAAGAGACGTTGTCTCTGATACATGGATATACTGTAGTTGCAGGCAGAAGTGCCAACCCTACTGAGCTGTACAAATCAGATAATCAGCGTAGGGGTGCAGATATTTCTTTGATCAAGTGTACATAACCTCTTTTCTGAACAATTTTAAAATAAAGTACAATTTAATAAACAATTTCACAATTTTTCAGCGATATTAGAACACAACATACCGGTAACACATATCAAAGTTAAAGATTACTTTAATTTATATTGACAAACAAACTAAAGAGCAAATTACTATGTTGTATAATATATAACTCCAGAAAGGAGCATGTACAGTTGCTCACATAAGTTTTGTACCTCTCTGTGATCTTATACATGGAAATATAATGCTAATAATTGAAATATGAGTGCAGTTTCTTATGCAGTGGTTAACTAATCTGATTAGTCAACTAATTAAAATGTAAATCTTGCAAACCAAACGAACCAAAACAGGAATTAAAAGAAACCTCAATCGCAACTCATTCATACTCATTTTACTTGCATACACAAGATCACAACAAGGATTGCAACTTATGTGGGCAACTGTGTTTGTATGTATTTAATTGTACATTATTTTAATTAAATTAGTATCATTAGTTATAGTACAGTACAACAGGGGGTAAGGGGGCCTTCATCTAATGGTGGAGGAAAAAAAGAATATGCCTCACGCATCCTACTGCGTGTCTTACAAGGCGACTAATAGGGGGGATGGCGATAGACTTGTAGACCAACAGCCATTAATAAGCACTAAAGTCTATCTTTGCACTGTCTTGGTATGGCACTGCCGAGGCTGGTGGGGTGCAGATAGGTGCCACAGGGGACCGAGTCTTACCTGGGCGCTGTTTGGCACCACACCTGTGTCGGCAACAGTGTTTGCATATTGGAGCAGTGTTGGGGCAGGACTTTATTGTTCTCTAGTCCAAATTGCCTAATATACATTTGAGTCTTGTTATGGTGCTGTCTTTTTGTAACACTGTTAAGGTTGGTTTGGTTGCAGATACTGCAGGGGGACTCTATTGAGTCTTGCCGAGGCACGGTTAGCACTATAACAACATCAGCCACAGTGATGACTTGGTGGGGCAGTGCTGTGGCGGGACTTTATTGTATTACAGTACACTCCAACTACTGAAAGGCAACCCCGTCTGAGCCGTTACAATGCATGTAATGGAAAAATTACGCTAAACCATTGTATGTATATATACAATATTGCACCTACCTGGTAACAGGGAGCAACCCTTATCTTGTTCTATGCAAATGGGGCATATACGAGACACAAGCTGATGCAATATGTGAATGTAATGAAGTCTGAAGTGTTTAGTTTGTGATCAAAAAAAATATTCTATGGCATGCGATTTTAAACAATTGCCACCCCCAGCTATGGGGTATGTGCCCGAGTATATACAAAACCCTACATACAAACTACTGTATTCATTACAATGTTTTTCTAGTCTGAGTTATAGTAATGCATAAGCAATTTATATTTTGTTTTTAATCTGTGACCCTATATTATTTTATTTATTTTATTTTAGTAAGCGTTATTTCCACATAAAAGTTTAGAATTTGAAAAAAAAATTTGCGATTTTGATGTTATTTTACCTTTATCTTGTATCGTCCCAGTTTTGGTTTGTTTAGTTTGCAAGTTTTAAATTTTAATAAATTATAATATTGGGAGGGCTGAGGGCTGGTTCTGTCAAGAGTGAGGTTTGACATCCTCTACCCAACCTTAGCCATTTCTGTCTGTCTCTTTTTCCTGTACTACTTTTCCTACTTTGGGGGCGAGGGCTAGGAATCCTCCTCCCCTTGTAAAATTCACCTACTAGACGAGACAGAGAAAGGAGCGAGGGAACGCAAAAGTGGTCCCAAACCCTGAGAATTGGAACCTTAGATGTTGTTTCTGTTTGGGCTTTATCTTGAGTCGCCCAGCCCCAGCAATGGGGTATGTGCCTGAGTATATAGATAGATAGATAATATTGGGATTACCAAAATGTACAGTTAAGATAGATTCCAACAAACTTTATTATGTACACAAATATACATTTTAATGGTATTTTCCTTTTTTATTTAAGACGTTAATATTGGAGCCTTGAGTACTGTAATTACCGGATTTTAAGAAAATAAGTTAGCTATTTTAGGTAGATAAATAATAAAAATATAACACACTGTATACATACACATCACTTGTTCTAAACATTCACTACCCCACACATAAGTACCACAGTTATAGGCTAAAGTGCACAACACCTATCCTATATTATACAGGCCTCCCTCACTATCCGATGCCCCAATTTACAATATTATTATAGGTTTTTAGGCATTTGCGTTTGGGTTTTGGCTGGTCCGAGAACGCATCCCCATTTACCTCATTAATTTTAGGGTTTGCTATATGATTTTTCTATTTAAGATCGGGTTTTCAAGAACGTAACCCAATCATATATCGAGGGAAACCTGTACTATACCCTGTTCCAAATAGGTAGTGTAGGAATTTTTGTTTTTTACACCATGCCCGAAAGGAGGGTTATGGAGCTCTGATCTTACTTTCAACCCTCTTGACAATTTTACCAACACACCTAAAGTTCGTTAGATGCTGAAATAGCCTCCCGAAAATCTGCACCCAGGGCGGGAATCGAACGTGGGGCCCTTGGGTTATGAGGCAGACACGTTACCACGAGACTAATAAAGGTACCCCACTTAGCCTGGTAGTCTAAGTGTATTTCCGCATCTTGTTCAGTTTAGGCTAACCTATTTTCACTGACTTTACATCAGGGTATGGTATCATGGCGGCTGCTAGATTCATGGTGGCAGCCCAGTGCTAGCTCTAGTCTATAACTCTGTAACCAGGACACAACACAACATAACTTACACATCTTAAATTAATTAATCCTTTTAAGTTCAAGGAGACGTTTGTAAAGGGGGTGAACTGCTTTTCTCTCTCTTTCTCTGGCTTATATTAATTCGGCCTCATTCAGCCTACTGTTTTAAGACGTTTATCCCCATCCAGGTGTCGATTTCTTCCTGGCTAGCAATAGCGAGCCAGCATTGTATGGAGAAATCCGGCTTCGCCGTCCCTGCCTATGCCAGTCACTAGGTGCTGACAGCGGAAGAAGGTTCAATACCTTAACATTGTTCCACGGCAGATGAATGCTTCCTACCCACTATTTCATACTCGTCTCACTTAATCTCTTAAGCTCTGAGTGAGTTAACTCTGACCTTCTGGTCCTGAAGAACCAAAATGTTAACATGCTTGATGGAATTAAGCATTTGCACCACACATAAAGCATAGAAGAGATATTTAAGTGAAGAGATTGGCATTTTATTGTATGTCTTGAAACATGTTTCATAAATTTGAAGTCACTAAATGTTTGTTACTACAGTAGAGTCCCAAGTAATATCAAGTTGGAGAGTCGGTCCAATAAAATTGTTTAAAGTACTTGGCTGTATAGTAATTATAATGTAAAACTTGCAAAATAAACAAACCATAACTTGGACGAACACAAGATAAACGCAATCTTTATGGACTACAATATTAACTGTACTTAATGAATAACACACTCTACTCCAAAACAAACCCACAAGTATAGGTGTTATACCATTAGTTATACACAGCATCTACCTATACCACTCAGAGAGGCACTAATGTTTGGCTCATTTACCAGGAACAAGAGAGAACATACAGGATTCCCATTACTCGGTTTCTTTACATCTGACGCGGCATAATCCTTAACCCGTCCAATACCAGCGACATCTGGAAGCCGTCAGTAGATAAGCCACTCCCCAGTCCCAGTGACGGCTGGGAGCCGTCAGTAATGTACTTTCCTTGTAACTGCCTGTATTAGGCTGTGCCTGGTACCACGACCGTTTGAGCACTGCTCTCGATATGGCAACACTTCTCAGCTTATATCCAACCGTCTGAGGGCTGGGAGAGCCAGTATTCCTTCATCTCTTGAGGTGAAAGGTTGTTCTATCTTGCCATTTTGGCCACATTGCTTGGGACTGGGGGTGACTTTAATTACTGTATCCTCCGGTACAGTAGGGGTTTAAGGGGATAACATAAGAAACATAACATAACAAACCCACATAAAATTACTTAAACATATTATTCATATTATCACCAACCCACCAATTTACTTAAAAATAAACCTAATTAATGAAATCAATGAAACTAATGAATACGGCCATAGGCCATAGCGCGGTTGGCAAAGCACTCGCCTGCAAACTGAGAGGTTGATGGTTCGAGTCTCGGGCTAGCCAGTGTGGTATTTCATATTTTTTCACCGACCAACTTCACGTCTAAACTCAATTAATGAAATCAACAAATATATGTGGCACTCCAAGGACTCGAACCTAGGATACTCACACCAAAATTCCGCGCATTTATGCATTACGCCAGTGTTGGTGAACGGCGCGGTCTAGCAATCTGTGGCAAAACTAAAAAAGGCCTAGAGCAAAATAGTTTGGCTGTAAATATCCACACATGGTGGACTCTTCCCAAATGATAGAAATGTCAGCCCGATTGCTTTCATTCATTTAGAGTTATAAGAAGTTAAGGGGGATCAAGATTATTGTCAAGTTCGCTGGAGCTACCTATACTGTAGTTAGAACTGGTTGAGAGCTACTGGTATAAATGGTCTACTGGTTGAGTTTTCCAGTATTATAGTACCCGGGTTGTCAATAAGTAAATGCTTTCAGAGCTCACAACAGTATATTGGAATTTTGTAAAGCTTTCGTGTCCACATCATATGCAATAAGCATGTTTTTATTTGTATACTGTATAAAACTAGCTCGATATATGTCAATACACATAATTAACATAAAATATTGTCAGACATATGCTCTTATACAGTCATTATCATCATCAGATTTCTTTAAGGTCTTGGGATATTATTGCACAACAGATATTATGCCTAAATTTAACTTTAAATTATATACAGTATATATAGTCATACCAATAAGTGATGGGAATATTGTCAGTTTGATGCATTGTGTTAGTCAAGAGCACTGTCAATATAGATACACTATAGTCTGTTCATTCTAGGTTGGGCAGAAATCGTAACCCCTAACCTCTCATAACTCAAAAAGGACTAGAGAAATCAAGCTATTATTTCTACCAGATAGGAAGACTTGGCTAGGGAATATGTGTATATATTGACAGCTCATTTGCTCTAGCCCTTTGAGTTAGAGGTTAGGATATCAGCCCAATCTAGAATGAACGGACTACTGTATAGTCAATTGATAGCGCCACCACAGAAAGCTATTAGAGCTGGCAACCAAAACAAATGCATAGCTGACATGATATACACAGCTAAATGTCATGTTGCTTAACTGTAATTAAGAGAGAGAGAGAGAGATTGTATAATCACACACTCTTGACTAGTTATACTGTACAGTACTGTACTAGTAAAACTCCTCTCAAAATTATGGGGGGGGGGCAGTCTGAAGACATGGAAAGTCCGAACCTGTAAAACAATAAATACTGCTTCCATTTTTCGACATTTGGCTCGTGTTCCTAGACAAACCTTATGACTGTTGGTAATTATTAAAAGGTTGCCGCATTCCTAGCCTACCAACATGACACGGTAGTTGTTGTAATTGCGTTGAAAAGCGTTGGAACATTAGTACAGTACAGGCCTCCCTCGCTATCCGATGCCCTGATTTACGATATTATTATAGGTTTTTAGGTGTTTGGGTTTGGGTTTTAGCTGGTTTGAGAATGCATCCCCATTTACACCATTAATTATAGAGTTCGCTATACAATTCTTTTATTTAAGATTGGGTTTTCAGGAACGTAAGCCAATCATAAAACAAGGGAGACCTGTATAGTGCTCTCAATGCAATTACAACTACCGCATAAAACTGATTGGCTAGAACTATGGTAAAACTATAGTAATTACAACCAACAATCTAGGAACACAGCCCTTTATTACAAACGCCATGGTTAGAGTGCAAATTAGATACCTAGTTTGAAGTCCTTAGTTTCCAAAGCGTAGGGACTGAAAGAGGCAATCTTTACTACGGCATTTCAAAACAGAACCGAGAGGATCCTATAATTGTACAAAAGGCTCCAAGTATGAATTAATATTTTTGTGTCATGCCCCAGCCAGGGTTCGAACCCAGGCCAGTAGTTGCAGCAGTCCAGCACCTAAACCACTAGACCACCGAGGAGCTTAAAAGTAGTGGCTTCATTTAGAATTATATCACATCCACCACCAATAACAGCACCAAGAAGAGCTATTTACACACATTTGATCGAGGGATATGTATAAATAAAAATAGATAACAAGTATGAAGTGTTGGGCTAGGACTAGTTAACCTCTTTTCATTTCCTTGTGCGCATACTGCCTCACAAATAGATAACAAATATGAAAGGTTGGGCTCGGACTAGTTAACCCTTTTTCATCTCCTTTTGCGCATACTGCCTCTTACCTGGTCTAGCTTTTCCCTACCCTCGTCCATTTTGTCCTTCAGTTCTTCCTTCTTCCCCGCTACCTTTTCCTTCAACTCCTCCTTCTTCTCCTGATATCTCTCCGCCATCTCCCCTCTTTTCTCCTGGTAACGATCGACTATCTCCTCCCTCTTCTCCTGGTATCTATCAACTATCTCCTCTTTTTTCCCCTGGTATTTATCAACTATCTCTTCTTTTTTCTCCTGGTATCTATCTACTATCTCTCCCTTCTTCTCCTGGTACTTCTCCACCATTTCCCCTTTCTTCTCAATGAACTCCTCACGTTTACCTTCGTACATCTCCTTGAGCTTCTCGGAGGATGGGACGGGTTTAATGTAGCCGCGCTTCTTCAGGTAGTTGATGGATAGTGTAGTTCCCCCTGAAAACAAAATCATCAGAAACTTGGATCAAAAGAATTGTGAACATTCAATACAATTAAATACTTTATACCAACATCGGCATCCAGTATCCATCAGTATCCAGCATCTGCCTTGGCCATACACAAAACCTTTTACCGTATCAAAATAAATCATCAACTCTTTAACAGCCCTGATACAGTGCCAGTGTAATCCTCTAATGTTTAACTTCCACAGGAAAAGATAAAAAAGTAAAACATTTATTTTAAAGACTTAGATATATGCATACAAATGACATAGTCAGTAGAGCGTCGGCAGATCCAGCCAACACTGTGAAAATGTTACCGGGCAACTTGACCTAGCGATTCGTGACAAACGCTTAATGTTCATGGCCACCCCTTCTCGGGAATTATGGCGACTGGGGAAAAAAGAAGAAAACAAAAAGTGAACTGTGGTCACCCAAACAGAGGCTAATTCTGCAACTGCAACACAGCAGCTATGGGAGTCCCTGGCTCCAGCACCATATTACCACCTCCATGGACCATATGACACTGTTGGAAGCTGTACATTGCTCCCAACTACAGGGGCGTACATCCTCACTGGCACCCAAGGCTATATTGTCAACGACCTCAATGGGATACTGGAAAGTGCAACTAGTCAATGACCTGATATACTTACCAGCAAATATAAATTTTGAGACTAAAACATTGGGCACAGTACGGTATGTGGATGCTAGGCATCCCTACCTACCTTGTGAAGGAGTTTATTAATGTGAGCATAATATCAACAACAAACTCAGCAGAGCTATAATAGACAGCTACGAATGTAGGTATATTATACTGTACTGTATATAAATTTAGGTATATTATACTGTACTGTATATAAATGTAGGTATATTATACTGTACTGTATATAAATTAATTTATTAATTTCACTTCCGACACCAAACATCTCCCAATGAAATTAATGAAAGCATGTGATCCTACTAGGATTCGAACCTGGGTTACCACATACAGATCTTAAACACTCTAACCATTACACCATCAAGACAATATTTACAGTCTGTAATAACTTACCAATAGTAACAGTATATCTAGCAGGGGTGGCAATTTTATACATGGCATATGCTATGGCATAATACCCTGCATTGCTGTTCTGTAAGTGTGATAGGATCTTCTCTCCTGCTCCCAGCTTCGCCATTATTGGTACTATGTCAACACCACTGTAAGAAACATAACCAGTTAGTAATAAATAAACCCGGTACCTTAATTATTCACTAGCTTGACATTCTGTAATTACACTCCTTATTAACTACAGAATTATGTGAGGTTCCTTAAAAATAAAAAAAACAAAAAAACATTAGCAGTAGCAATAATACACTTAATTATAAAACAAATCTGAAATACATGTACTATATTGACTGTATTGTGAAGATTTTTAAACAACAAAATGGATTGGTTCTGAAATGTACACTATTTCAACATCATCGTCACAATTTCTAACTGTCTTGGGACATGCATGTATGTGTTACTCTCCAAATGTACACATTCATTCCTATATGTTTATACTTGTCACATGTACAACGTTTCGACACTGATACACTTAACGACTTATGTCCTCTTAACACCTAACGAGCGGCCTAGGCGGTAAATAATATGTAGCCACCAGTGGGGTGTTTTTACCCAAAATAGGGCTGTTTACGTGATCATTTTCATGCCTAAATAAGACCCAGAGCGTAAAACAAGTATCTATCCCTGAAAGGGCATAAACAGAGCTTTCCAATGACACCCCAACGATCTTTGTATGACCGCTAGTTTTCTTGCAACAATCGCGCAACACGAGTGCAAAAACCATGTAATTCGGTACTTTCCCCACACAATTCACTATGTAGCGAGTGTGAGAGGGTGGAGGAGGGTGGGATTCATGTCAGTTGGTCCACCGCGGTGGTCTGGAGCAGTCATACGCTCGCTACTCTCCTGCCACCACTTGTCTCTCTCTCTCAGCAACATTACGTGCTGAAAATGCCACACGACTTATGTTGTGAGCCGCCACATAGTCCAAATTTCTTTCACTCGACATATGATGCGCGCCGCCAAAGAAGGGTTAAATACTGTACGCTTTTATAATTTTCCCTGAATAAGGCATTGCACATCCATTCAACTATCTGTATCTCATTATGATCAAGTCTTCCTACTTTACTGCCCTAATTTCACTATCATAGAACATGATGCTTCTCACTGCAAGCAGAGTACTATTACAATATGTAGAACACATAAGCAACATACACCTCAGACACCTGGGACCACAAGGCATACAAGCACTCACTAACATATCAAACTACAGCTATTCACACAACACAATACCAGTCATTTGGAAGCATGGTATCATCATCACATTCCCCAAACCCAACAAAAACCCCACGCTACCCTCCTCGCACCGCCCCATCACACTTCTTTGCTCCCCCTCCAAAGTCATGGAACGCCTAGTATTACAACTAATTACACCTGACCTACCCCTAGCTCCAACACAACATGGCTTTAGGCCACTGCACTCCACAAACACTCTTCTCACAGACCTTACACAAAGAGCTTTCGATGGCATCAACTCTGCTAGACCACCACACAGATCACTATTAGCCACACTCGACATTAGTAAAGCCTTCGATGCCATCCCCCGCCACAACCTAACAAACAAAATCTACAACACAAACATGCACAACAACACAAAAAGGTGGCTGGCCAACTTCCTAGCAGGCAGATGTGCACACGTATCTTTTGCCGGTCAGTCATCTAAAATCAGAAACTTTCCAAACGGAGTCCCACAAGGATCCGTCCTATCGCCCGCACTCTTCAATCTGTACATGCACGATATAACTACACCCAATACGCCCCAAATAAACTTAGCCTCCTATGCAGATGACATAACACTCACATGCACACACCATGACCCAAAAAGAGCAACAGATCTCCTTCAACCCTATCTCAACACACTACATGGCTGGTGCACTACAAACAGACTTAATCTAGCCCCAGCCAAATCCACCGCAACCCTGCTCACAAGTTGGACAGGAGAACACGAATACATCCCTCAACTCACCATAAACAACACACCCCTAACACATACACACACACCCAAAATCCTAGGAGTAACATATGATACTCATATGACATTCAAACAGCACACCACAAACATTAAAAAGAAACTGACACCCAGACTTAACGCCCTCAGGTCACTTGCTCACACAAAATTTGGACACAACAAAGAAACTACCACCACAGTATATAAACAATACATAAGATCAGTGATGGAATACGCAAGCCAAGCCTGGGCTTCTAACCTAGCTGAAACACATCATAAGACCTTACAGACTATTCAAAACAAAGCCCTGAAGATCATTACAGGCTGCACAGCTACTTCACCCACAGATCACCTACATCAAGAAACCAAAATCCTCAAAGTCAAAGACCATCTGGACATGAGAGGCACTCAATTCCTGGCAGCAGCCTCCACGAACCAAGACCACCCACTAAACTACATGGCAACACACCCACAGACACCAAGAAATATCAAAACAACACCCAGCACACGGTATCACACACAATTATTGTCCTCTCTCCCTCCCTGCCCACCCCGAACCAACTTCCAGAAGCACATCCATACTCATATCTCTCACCGATCCATCCACTCACTCACAGACAACACGCAGCTGCATGCACGACCTCCCGAAATCCATCCTTCCGAATCCTCCCTTCCTCGCGAGGACAGAGTCCACCTGGCCAGGCTGAGATGCGGACACCATCCAGCTCTCCTGAGCTATCAGAAGAGACTGGATGACTCCGTTGTCGACGCCTGCCCGGGATGTAACACAGCACCCCATACCATTAAACACATCATAGAAGACTGCATTTCACACAACCACTTACGCCAACAACACAATCTACACTCAATGAGAGCTCTGTGGGAAAGCCCGATCGTGGCCATGGCCTTTCTCAGGGACTCGGGGCTGTTCGGCCAGGCAGCTTAGGGAACAACAACAACAACAACAATATGTAGAAATTAAGTCAAGTAGCTGTCAGCAGTGGAAATAAGATTTGTATATGTTTTTCATCTATTTCTGATGAAAGGATGTGTACTAATCATACCACCCAAAGAGTAAACATTTTCCACACAAGGACATATCCTATACTGTACTATACATCTCTTAACCTAGAACACAGTGGCTGACATAAAACACTTAGCAGAAAACACAGGCATCAAGCAAACATTCTGTACTGTACATTACTGTAATAGATAGATAGGTAATAGATAGATAGATAGGCAATAAATAGATAGATAGACAGTACTGTATTGTACATTACCGTACTTACCTTTTGGCTGCGATGAAGAAAGAGCCGTACCAGACGACGGAGGTGGCCACATGGACCGGGATCAACACGTACCAATACTGTTTGTACATCAGCTTGAACTTTTGCACCAGCGTCAGTTTGTCCTCTTTCTTCTCATCGTTTGCTGCTGCTAACTTGCCGGTCTCAACGTCTCTTCTGTCCTTTTCCCCTGAGCCTAGTCTTTCGTTATGATTCTCATCTGCCAAGAGTTAATTTCCAAGTTTTAAAGGCAGACTCACACAAAATATTTCCAGAAATTTTAGATCAGCAACTTTATGGCAATAAGTCAGAGCTCTTTTGTTACCTTTGCATTGGTAATCGCATCAAGGCTGAACACGATTAATTGAACTAAGCTCTGAAACCATGTAAAACCCTAATGGGTGCCTGATGTCATTAAACGTGAATATTCAGCCCATTTTTTTATGTCTTTTATGGTCTAGGGAGAAAACTAAAAATATAATAAATAAATGCTTATCTAAGGGTAAGGCAGGTTAGTGGATGGATTAGCCGAACACCACTGTAGAAAAATAGTGCTAACAAGATACACAGAGGGTCTCGGAGTCGGACGGATCCTAAATTGAGTGGTCAATCCTGTAAGTCCTTCACTAAACTAGCTCGGGTTGTCCCTCTCACAGGGAATAGGTCCGCTTGGGGGCATTCTGTGTATGGCCACCCTCGTAAGGGGAGTAAGGCGTCGGGCAATAGCTAGATAGATAGATTGGCCAAAAAATGAACCATCCTGAAGCATGTTAAGAGTGGCCAACTGCAGGACCACTTTTACATGGATACCACCCAATACTTGTCCAACAGTTACCAGAGTATAATACGGGAAATATAGTTGATACTCACCAAGAGATTAACCTGATTTAGTCTGTCTCAGTTCATGCGCCCTCATCCCTAACAGTCTACTCTCATTTGGCCCTAATCCTTTGGGTCAGCCCTATGAGAGCTTTGTTCTGAAACTCAGTGGTCTGGTTAAACTATGTATGAATGTATGTATATACTCAGACACATACCCCATTGCTGGAGGTGGCCGACACAAGACAGAGCCCGAACAGAAACAATATTTAAAGTTCCTATTCTCAGGGTCTGGGACCACTTTCGCATTCCCTCGCCCGTTTCTCTGTCTTGTCGAGTAGGAGAATTATACAAGGGGAGGAGGATTCCTAGCCTCCTGGTTAAACTACTGTACAGTATTAAAAGAATAATACAAAAAAACTCACCAAGAGAGGATTGAGGTAGTGGTGGAGGTTTGGTAGAATATAGGCGGACGTGACATTCCTTGAGTGCGGTGTTAGGGAAGGCCCACAGTGGTAGAGTGGAGGCCTCGGTGGTCATGGTGGTGGTGGCATGGAGGAGAGGGCTGCCGGACATGTTGTTGATACTACTGCTGCCTATAGTGAATGGTTGGTGGTACTGCTTGTGCTGACTCTTCACCCAGGACCTTCGCTCAAGGGCATTTGCTACAACAAACACATGATAAATTAATTATATTTTTTCACCAACCAACTTTACCTCTAAACTCAATTAATGAAATCAACAAATACATGTGGCACTCCAAGGACTCGAACCTAGGATACTCACACCAAAATTCTGCGCACTTATGCATTACGCTATCACCCAGCACGATGACGTAGTTTTCATCATATTCTGGTTACCATTAGACAACTTTCCTTAGTATATAATCTACAAAACCTGCTACAGGTGTACTGTATATATATCAGATGATAAAACACACCACTCTCACCATCCTGTCGATTCGGGGGTTGCCGCGTAGCATTCAGAATCTCAATCTCATAATTACCTCTACAAAATTAGTTTTCTGCCCACAGCTCACTTAAAGACAACTGCAGAGGTTGAAGTAACTAAACTAAAGGTTTCTAAGCACCCCTGATGGTCACAAAGGCTTTAAAGTATCCCAGAAAGGATGTCCTGTGCATGAAAGGGTTAAGTTACACACCTGACCTTATGCTAGTATAAAAACATTTCCTTTCAAGTTATAATTAGCACACCTTGAAGGCAAATTTTAACATTAGTAAATGTAATTATTACTCATACAGAAGGAAAAGTGCAATTTACCAGTACTCTGGTGGTGTCTGTAGCAATTTTCTACACAAATTCACTAAAATTGATATTCTTGAAGACACAAGAAGATATTATTTCACCAAGTACAGTAATGTTATTTAACCCGTGGAGCCCCGGCTAGTTTTGTAATGTTTGCGCACCAGAACCCGGCCGGTTTTCAAAAAATGGTTTTATTCCAGAAACAATAGCGAATGGGTTAGGAATGAAGGAAAAACCACGAAAAACCGCTCAAAAAGCTTAAAAAATGGTCCTACAGAGCCCCCGAAAATGGATTTTACAAGAGTAAAAAATTGAAGGCAATTATCCCAAAAAAACAGGTTATTGCGCGCTCGCGCGCACGCACGTGGACTTTGAGAGTTTTCAACCATCGGCACAGTTGTGTGGGATACGTACACAGTTCCCATACAAATCTGAGCCCTCTTGAGTGGCTACACCTGAGGTCACGGTCGGCGCAATTAGGGTGACGCGCCAGGCGCGTCTCTGGGGCTGTGCGTTACATACATCGCCGACGCGTCAGGCGCGTCGCTGGGGCTGTACGGGTTAACAATCACATCCTAAGCTCTCAAAATATATTTCTGTAAATTGCCTACTTGGCAAAATCCCTATAAGCCTGGAACATAATGACTGTGATAATGCATGAAATAGTAGAACATAATGACTGTGATAATGCATGAAATAGTAGAACATAATGACTGTGATAATGCATGAAATAGTAGAACATAATGACTGTGATAATGCATGAAATAGTAGAACATAATGACTGTGATAATGCATGAAATAGTAGAACATAATGACTGTGATAATGCATGAAATAGTAGAACATAATGACTGTGATAATGCATGAAATAGTAGAACATAATGACTGTGATAATGCATGAAATAGTAGAACATAATGACTGTGATAATGCATGAAATAGTAGAACATAATGACTGTGATAATGCATGAAATAGTATGACTGTGATAATGCATGAAATTGCATGAAATAGTAGAACATAATGACTGTGATAATGCATGAAATAGTAGAACATAATGACTGTGATAATGCATGAAATAGTAGACACAAAAATGAACTGACAAATCAATTTCACTCTTTTTATAAGTACAGTACGGTACTCATCATCATCATCATCTCCGACGCCTTGCTTCCCCCTGGGAAACCCCCACTAGAGGATGGCCATGACAGAAACGTCTCCAAGCTACTTTGTCAAGACATGCCTCCCTTGCCCGTGCCACAATGCCCCTTCCACTACGTGGAAGTTTTTCTTCAATATATTTTTCCACTTTCTTTTCCCATACCATAGGTGGTCTTCCACTACTAGCGGTTCCACTCACCTGACTCCCATATATCTTTCTTGGCATTCTGTCTTCATCCATTCTCTGAACATAACCATACCACCTCAAAGTACTTCTCTTTATCCACTCAACCACACCACAATCAATGCCGGTACTGTACTGTACTGTATAATTATGCACAATCAGTATCACAAGGAGGAAATAAGCTTTTGGACTGCAAGTGTACAGTATTTTGTCACAATCTTGTCTTAATATCCCTTAAAAGACTAACACCAATACCGGGATATAATCACACCACCACACACACACAACACCAAGAGCAAACTGTCCGAACAACAACACCAGCACAAATGTTTACAGTGGAGACCCCACAGTGACAGAGATCGACCAACTCCCCCCATATTGGTGACACTGGTCTTATTAAGTCTATCTTTCTATGTGGTGGTTTTGTGTTCTTGTATTTCAAAATTGTCTGTCTCGAGTTGGCCACCCCCATAAAAAAAAAAAAAAAAAAAAAAAAAAAAAAAAAAAAAAAAAAAAATTAAAACTGTGGAAGATGCCAGAGTATAATTATACATACAAACATACATTTCAAAATTTTATATTGCAAAATCGTAATTCCCACATAGTGATTTTGATAAGTTCTTTTGTCTATATATTGTGTCATCCCTGTTTTGGTTTTGTTTATTTTGAAAGTTTTACATTATAAATTATACTCATATAATTATATCCATGCACATAATATACATTCTACAATACTGGTGTAGGATATTTAGCTTGGTCTTTGGAACTTAATTCAACATGGAAAAAAATAAACTAAATCATCTTGTCTGATAATTAGGGAACAAATATGGCATCCACTGAAAACAATTGTCCGATCTCTCTTCCTTTAAGATCTCTAGCTTACATTATCACTCAGATTTTAGATAAATACCGCACCACAATTGGGAATAATAATGTAAAACTGAGCAAAATAAACAAACCAGAACTGGGACGACGATAAGCAAAACAAGAAAAGACCAATCTAATAATCTAATATACTGTACCAATACAATCAGATAACTTTAATGTGCGTATGTAAGATAATTAACTATTAAGCTATAGTGGCAACGGAGGTATAATCTTTAATCAGAGATCATTGACACATGGACCAGGAGGGAGATAAGACATTTGACAACCACTGAAGATTACAATAGTCTGTTCATCTTAGTATATAATTCATCATCATCATCATCATCATCATCATCATCATCTCCGACGCCTTGCTTCCCCCTGGGAAACCCCCACTAGAGGATGGCCATGACAGAAACGTCTCCAAGCTACTTTGTCAAGACATGCCTCCTTTGCCCGTGCCACAATGCCCCTTCCACTACGTGGAAGTTTTTCTTCAATATATTTTTCCACTTTCTTTTCCCATACCATAGGTGGTCTTCCACTACTAGCGGTTCCACTCACCTGACTCCCATATATCTTTCTTGGCATTCTGTCTTCATCCATTCTCTGAACATGACCATACCACCTCAAAGTACTTCTCTTTATCCACTCAACCACACCACAATCAATGCCCAAAGCCTGCTCTTCCATTCCAAAGGACTCGTACACTTCCCTATTACTTGGCCCATCTAGCCTATTCATGCCAGCTGCCATTCTGAAAAAGCTCATCTCCACAGCTCTTAGTTTGAAGAGGTCCTCGTCACTTGCCGTCCATGTCTCGCTTCCATACGAGAGTGTTGGGAGTAGCACATTGTTTCTCAGTGACTTTTTGACTTCCTGGCTAACCATTCTTCCTTTGAGAATACTATCAAGTTCTCCAATCACTTTTCTCCCTTGCATTTTTCTCTCACTCTCCATTTTACCATATTTGCATAGTACAGCTCCCAAATACTTGAAACTTTCAACCTCTTCTAGTACTATATTTTTCAATTTTATTTTACAACTTTTCTTGTGTTCTTTCTTGATTCTATATTTTTCCTTAAAATCTATAGTTTCATGCATTCTTCTCTCAAACACCATTACCTTACATTTCCCTACATTGACCTTTAACTTTCTCTTTTCACATACCCTGTCAAAGTCAGTGACCACTCTCTGAAGTTCTTCAGCATTTTCCGCCAACAGGACTGCATCGTCCGCATATAGGCATGTTAAAATCTTCCATGTTCTTCCCTCTGATTCCAGTCTAGCTCCCACACCCATTGATACAGCCCTACATTCCCTAATCACTCCATCCATGTATATATTGAACAACCAAGCTGACATGACACATCCCTGTCTTACACCTACATTGACCTCAAAACTTTCACTTAACTTATCCCCTACCTTCACATTTGCCATTGCATTCCTATAACAAGATTGTACTGCCATTAGCAACTTTCCTCCCACACCATATACTGTTAACACATCCCACAGGCCCTCCCAGTCTACTTTGTCGTAGGCTTTTTCCAAATCCATGAATGCTGCATAGAGTTTTCTGTTTTTGGCCAGATACTTCTCTACCAACAATCGCATTGAGGCTATCTGGTCAACGCAGCCCCTGCCCTTTCTGAAACCTCCCTGTTCCTCGCCTATTTTGTCATCCGTTATCTTCTGTAGCCTCTGTGTTACTACTCTTGCGTGTACCTTTCCAGGTATGCTAAGCAAGCTAATTCCCCTATAATTCTTACACTCTTCTTTACTACCCTTCCCTTTGTACAAGGGTACTATCACTGCTTTCCTCCAGTCCTCTGGTACACTTTCCTTTTCCCATGCTAATTTACATAACCTATGCATTATGTCAACAGCTTCTTCTCCTCCATATCTCAGCATTTCACCTGGGATGTTATCTACTCCAGCAGCTTTGCCCATTTTAAGTCTATTGATTGCTTCTTTTACTTCTGTATAAAATTACAGTAATGAATAGCCCAGGGAAAAATAAATGTACTGTATGTATGTATGTATATACTCAGGCACATACCCCATAGCTGGGGGTGGCTGATTTGAGACAGAGCCTTAGGGTCCGGGACAATTTTCGCATTCCCTCGCCTCTTTCTCTGTCTTGTCTAGTAGGTGCTAAATTTTACAATAAATAAATAAATAAATATAATAAAATATAACAATATATACTGTACATACATAAATATATATAAATTTTACATTGAAAAGGTAAATTTGGAGATATTTGTCTTGCTCACAGTCTAAGTTTCAATTACAAAAGACAGTGTCAACATTCTCTTATGCAATACTGTACAGTACTACACTTTCTCTATCTCTTGACAGTCAAACATAATGTTATCAACCTCTCCAACCCCACTCTTTAGTTTTATAATCTCTTGAGTAACAAGAGAAAATGTAATTCTATTAAGAAACAATACATTCACTCAAAAACTATATATAAGATGAATGTACAGTACAGTACCGTATATAAGTAAATAATGATACATGCAGTGGGGTTTTTCATACGACAGCCATAAGTCGTCGAAGCGAGGTGACCAACTTGTTGTCTGTAATGGATGAAGTGTATGTTCAATGCTTCTGTGCTGTTGTAGTGGTTGTGGTTGTTGTTGTTGTCGTTCCCTAAGCTGCCTGGTCGAACAGCCCCGAGTCCCTAAGGAAGGCCATGGCCACGGTCAGGCTTTCCCACAGAGCTCTCAAGGAGTGTAGATTGTGTTCATGGCATAAGTGGTTGTGTGAAATGCAGTTTTCTATGATGTGTTTAATGGTATGGGGTGCTGTGTTACATCCCGGGCAGGTGTCATCGACGGAGTTATCCAGTCTCTTCTGATAGCTCAGAAGAACTGGATGGTGTCCGCATCTCAGCCTGGCCAGGTGGACTCTGTCCTCGCGAGGAAGGGAGGATTCAGAAGGATGGATTTCGAGAGGTCATGCCTGCAGCTGCGTGTTGTCTATGAGTGATTGGATGGAACGGCGAGAGATATGAGTATGGATGTGCTTCTGGAAGATGGTTTGGGGTTGGCAGGGAGGGAGAGAAGACAGTATTTGTGTGTGATACTGTGTACTGGGTGTTGTTCTGATATTTCTTGGTGTCTGTGGGTGTGTTGCCATGTAGTGACTGTGGTTGTGAGTGTTGTCTGTAACCAGTGAGATTAGCTCCATATGCTGAACTAGTGCAAGTATTCACATTGTGTGAATTGCTCTTGCTACTGGACTGGTAATCTTAAGATCCCAGATTAAAATCCTGATGTGTCAACGGGAAGGTATTATTGGGATTTAATTTGTGCTGTACTTTGTTTCAGAACATTACCACAAAGCTCACCGACACGCCATAACAAAATACCATCACTGTTTCCAATACACATTAGCATTCTATGAATATTCCCATATTCAAAATATGCAGTGGGGGCAGTGCCTGGTGAATGAGAAGTTCATCAGGTAGCATTTGAGAAAGAGAGTTGTCCAAAATTACAAGATGGGACAGTAAGAATGCGGTTGGAGACATCGGAGCTTCAACGGGCCAGGGGGAGATAAACAGGCGCTGTAAGTTATGAATGAGCTGGTTGAAACATTTACTTGTCTTATTGTTTCATATGACATCTGGAGTAAGATCTGGCTGCATCGTGTTAAGTTATCGAATCTACAGGGCATAAGCCTCCATGCAAGCTCCAAAATGTTCTTCTGTGTGTTCATAGAAAATATCTACTGGAAGTACAGATTTCTAGCCCCACGAAATACAGTAATCTACTAGTATATAAACAAAAAAATATGACTATGGAAAAGATTAACCCTTTCGCGCACCAGAACGTGATTGCATCCTTACTGGGATACTTTTAAACCTTTGTGACCATCAGGGGTGTTTAGAAACCTTTAGTTTATATTACTTCAACCTCTGCAGTTATCTTTGAGCGAGTTGTGGGTAGAAAACTAATTTTGGAGAGGTGATTAAAATAATTCTATTTCTGAACACTAAACGGCAACCCCTGGAGCATGAAAGTGTTAAGGAAATATTGTACAGTACCAGCATTATAAGATCTCACAAATATCACAGAACAAATTATTAACAAGAAAGACTAACATACCACAAGTAAACCAGACAGATATAGGAGCAGGAATAACAACTGAGATAAGACCGTATTATCAGTAAGGTACAGTCGCGCTAATAAGTGATGTCTCGGCCCCAATTACGTTTTGATCAATAATTGGCATCAGTAATATCTAAGGGTTGTGATTTGATTCATAAGCAGTGTTTTGCATTCTCTGCCGTTTGTGTTATAAATATAGAAAAAGCAAATCGCCCCGTAGCAAACTTTAAAAGAACTTGTAAAATACTAATTCATATATACTGCATATTATATAAACACCACAACAGAAGATAAAAAATATAAGTATGGTTAATACAGAAAGCAACAAGCGCTTTCTAATCGTCACTGGCACAAAATATATCGTGCCGCTATCTAAAACTGATGTTAAATTGCCTGATAAGCTAAAAATTAAAACACAATACAGTATCAGTAATATCTAAGCTTCATTTCTTCTTATCGAGTGAAATATACAAACATGTTCCTACACTTATCCACTCTATTCAACATCTGACAGACATTAACCCTTGTCTAGCGGGGTGTTTTGGGCTCATTTGGGCATATTCAGGCCCTCCTGAATGATCAATCAAGTATCTGCATGAAAAGAAATGTATTCAGCAAAAAACTAGGCGCTAAAAGTTTCAAAATGAGACCAGAACGAGCTACGTAGCACTCGTGGTTCTCTTGCAGTGGTGCCACGAACATGGGAGTTTAGCGTATAGCGGTATATTTTTCCCAGCTATGCTCACTACTGGCTACACTGCCGGCCTCTCGAGAACACAGGGAACATGAGTTAATGGGCGGTGGTAAGCCCTGGGAGTCTGCTGTCTGGCCCGCTGCGCTCCCGGCCATTTGCACTCGATTTTAACCCTTTAAAAGCCTTAATAATGCTCCTAACTTGCTGCAAATTGGTGCACGACTTAAGTCGAGCACCGCCAATAAGGAGTTAATAAAGAACATAGCGAGCCAAACGTAATGACAGCTGGGACATGACTAATTACTAGTAATTAGTGCAACCGTACCTACAGACCCACCAAAACACCTTACATCAGGAGGTCAAGCTGCTGAAATTATCTCTGTGTGCACCAGGGACATAGACTCATGTTCGGATTTTATCATCCACATTATACTACTAACACAACTAATTACTACTACTATCATATGCTCAGGCCCAATCTCCATTTTTCCTTTTTTTTTGGGGGGGGGGGGGGGATGTCCGACTCAAGACAGAGCCAGAATAAGGAGAACACAACACAACTAATATTATTAGACTATTATTGCCACTATTCTGACTGGGATATTATCATCCACATTATTACTACTAACAGATTTAGTATCATTAGAGATTATTGTGCCTATTGATGCTGGGATATCATAATTTTCATTAAGATTACTGTCATCATCATAGACCACTCTCATTTCTGTCTCAGGTCATTATAACTATCATCAGGTTAGTTTTGTGACAATCATATAGGCCTATGATGCCTACCACTATTAAAAGCAATATTGTTACATCACAAATACAACACTATGATAATGTTATTACTGTAGGCTACTCATTATGTGTGTGAATTTGTGTTTTTTTTTTTTTTTTTTTATGTTGTGTTTTCCCTGTTCGGGCTCTGTCTCGAGTCGGCAACCCCCATCGAAAACAAAAAAGGGGGTAGGTCTATGTGCCTGAGTATATAGATAGATAGACTCGTTATTGTGAACTATCATCATGAGACAATAGGTCAGTAACATCACAACTGCTGCGGATAACAAGTTTCCGCCATTCCTGAGAGAATTCATATGTGATGAGGGGTATTCAGCTGATCAAATACATAATGGAGACAAAATGGGAGTTTTTGGAAACAAATGCCTAGTATTAAGCAGTCACAATTACATGGAAAAGTGGCCCTATTTTTAACTTGTAAAATACCTCTTCTTTGTACACACACTCTGCCGGTAATCAGATTGTACTAGACTGAGCACATCACTGGTACATACTTGTTGTTGTTCCCAAGGCTGTCTGACCGAACAGCCCCAAGGTCCCGAGCACGCCAAGGCCATAACCAAGCTCCCCCACAGAACCCTCCTTGCTTTACCACTAAGAAAGCCCAGGCTGAGGAGGGTGCAGAAATGCCTGGGACACCAAAGCCCCACCCAGGGCCCTGTGCCCCTTAACAATTATGAAGGGAAAGTTGAGGGGCAAAGGAAAAATTAACTTACTTGTTGTACAGGCTGGTATGAGGTCACAAGGTAGACACTTCTCCCCAGCAGTTTTTCCCATACTTCTCCATCCATACCGAGTAAAATGGAATAAGGTTCCTTGCATTGGTCTCTCTCCCACCTAGAAGTGATGATATTGCAGTTAGATTTAATACTGTATTAACAAATTAAATTATACAATATACATGCTATTACCACAAAAAAGTTACTAGTTTTAAAAAACGATCTTTGCCAGCGTAGTAGTTTATTCTTCTTAAAAAATAAAAACTACAGAAGCACACTGTCGCTTGCATCCTTAAACAATTCTTTCTCTTCGTAATGCCTCATACTGAACAGAGATTACCCGGTATACTGATTAGCATTCCCATTTCAAAAGGTAGCTTAATTTTTCAAGTTATTTTATCCATTAACGGCGCTGCGAAGGATAAGAATTGTTTAAGAATACAAGCATGCTATTCAGTGTCTCTTCCTCTCTCTGATTTAGTGACAATACTTTAAGTAAGCCAATAATCTTCCTGATCCAAAGTGCTGTCACGATGATGACAAACGAAAGGCTCTTATCAAATACTGCCTTTATCCCACATGCACCTCTGTCCCCAGTCAGTCGGCGACCCTCCTCCCATCCGACACCACTTTCACGCATTTACTTCTTAGCACCATCCTTCCTGGCATGCACTCTCTTGTCCACCAGTTTACTCTTCTTCACATTGTATTATCAAAGCAAATTTATCATTATACCTTGAATATATATCTAGAAGAGGGCACATCAGCCGCACATGTATTTCATACAAGCGTGTCTCCTACACCAGCAATAATGTACAGTCCCAGTATTATACAGTACGGTATAGGCTAAGACA
Organism: Paralithodes platypus; assembly: GCA_032716605.1. Taxonomy (NCBI): domain Eukaryota; kingdom Metazoa; phylum Arthropoda; class Malacostraca; order Decapoda; family Lithodidae; genus Paralithodes; species Paralithodes platypus. The sequence continues at coordinate 56,720,655 of CM064566.1, read as the reverse complement.
TATTGCCCACACATCCAGGTGAACCGCTGGTAAACCTCTATTTTTTTTTTATTTATGCTATCATAATTACCATATACAGTACAGTACAGTATATCAGCATCAAAATGAAAAGCTAAAAAACAAATCTAATAGGCCTACCTAATTTTAGGTTGAACGGTACCATATGTTTATCTTGCCATTAAATAATACATGTTAAACACTAAAATAACATAGCTCTCTAACAGACAAACATGTGGGCAACTGTAAAAAGCATAGTGATGTAAATGGTAGCTACTGGTACCATATTAGATGTACTGTAATTGCAAAAAGTACTAAGGACTATAGTGATACAGTACTTATTAGGCCTAATACCGGCATACAGTACTAGGAAAATACATACCAGTAGCCTGTTTATGGGCTGGAAAAGGACACAGGCTGCTCTCTGTAACATGATAAATTTCTCACACTAATGTTACTACACTGGTTAGAAGACTGACCAACAAATCCTTTTCTTTGCAGCATCACTTAGGTACACTATCTGAAAGAATGGCTTCAATTAGAATATGGATAAGATACTTAGATTTACCATGTATTTAACCCTCTCACGTTTTTTACGCAATTTTGAGCCTATTAGGGATACTTTAAAGCCTTTGTTACCATCAGAGGTATTTAGAAACCTTTAGTTTAGTTACTTCAACCTCTGCAGTTGTCTTTGAGTTAGCTGTGGGCAGAAAACTAATTTTGGAGAGGTAATTATAAGAGTGAGAGACCTCTATTTATTATTGCTAATCTGGCAACCTCTGCGTCATAAAAACGTGAAAGGGTTAAGAAGGTACAATACAAGTTATCACAAAAATATTATGGTACGGTACTGTAGGAAATTTTAAACATGAGGAAGAGGTTAACGTTAGCTAAAAAATAAAATGCAAAAATAATGTAAACAAAAATGGAGAATAGGCCGTAGGCTACGCTAATGCACACAGGCCTAGCCCTAGGTTAGGCTAAGTTGGCTAACCTCAGATCTAAAAGTATTAGGCTAATACTTTTAGATTTAGAGCCTAAGTGTTGGCATCTCATCTTCTATCTATCTATTGCCTGACGCCGTGATCCGAAGGGCACCGCCTTCGTTCATGTAGTTCCTCACTCCATCCTTCCACCTCATATTCGGTCTACCTCTCCCCCATCTCATCTTCATTCCTCGAAATCAAAATGAATCAAACAAGCAAGAAAATCATCAGAATTCAGAAAACCCTAATGTTTGCCTAGATTTCATGTTCTAACAATGGCTAATGCCGCTAGCCTAACATAATGGAGTCTTGGAAGGAACTATAGGCTACTCGGTTTAATTTTATCTGACTGACGGTAAATTGAATCCCTTAGCAGCTAATGGTATAATCCTGTGTAGCGGGCTACCGTATATATACAGTATATCTCAATAATTTGGTAATTCTTACAGTTTCTTAAGTAGATCCTCTGGAAAAAGGCTAACTAGGCCTGTGTATCCAGCTCAGTACCAGTACTTGCACTGCTGCGGTCGTTCACGGTGTTGGCGGCGGCGGTAGCAGACGCAACATTTTTACTATTCTGTATTTTTGCTTTATAATCAAACTTCAAATCTTGTCTTCCCCATGCTTTATCAAGATTACTTTCAAACTCCCTTATTGATTCGGAATAGACTACATACTGGGGCAGTGCGTTCCACTCATTTACCACTATCACAAAATGAGTTCTTTGCCTTCTCAAGCCTATTTCTTTCTTTGTAAATTTTCTTTGAGTGTCCTCTCGTTCTTGTTCCCTCCCGCATCAAGAAGATACCTTCACACACATCCTCATCATACGTTCCTGACACTATCTTAAAAGTCTCTATCATATCCCCTCTCTTTCTCCTGTATGCCAGTGTCGGAAGCCCCAGTGTCCTCAACCTCTGCTCATAGCCCGCGTTCTTCAACGTTGGTACTAGCTTGCTAGCTCTCCTCTGCACTTTCTCCACTGCTTTTATATCCTTTACCATATATGGAGCCCACACCTGGTTCGCATATTCCAGGTGCGGCCTAACCAGCGCTGTATAGAGATTCCTGAAGATTTCTTCGTCAAGTGACACAAATGTCCTCCTTATCAGCCCTACAATTCTATTGGCTTTGTTTATCTTTTCCGCTAAATGTTCTGAGAAATTTAACTTATTGTCTATCACTACTCCTATATCCTTTTCTGCATTCACTTCCTCCATCGCTTCATACATACTGTATCCTACCTTGTCTATCTTGCGTGTCCCAATCCGCATGTACTTGCATTTTTTGGAGGAAAAGGCATTAACCAATGTTCAGACCATCCCTTCATGCCCTCCACATCTCCTTGAAGCAAACCCACATCTTCCTTATTCCTCACTCTTCTATACAGCTTAGTGTCATCCGCATACAGGTATATCTCACTTCCATAGTGTAACAATATATTTTTACATTTTACATTCATAAATAGTACACTAATATACTAGGTTAGGTTAGGTTAGGTTAGGTTAGGTTATGGTTTTGGTTAGGTTAAAGTAGGCATCTGAAAAACAGTTACCCGCTACACAGGCTCTTAACCAGCTAATCTCTCGATACTTAGCCTAATGGGTACTTATTACCGAAACTACCACTAATTATTTCTCAATATTTGAAGGCTATTATACAATAAGGATGTTGCAAAGATCATATTATAATGTGTTTCAACCTCCGGAGATACATTTTATGTGCACTATATAAAGTACTGTAAAAACAAAAAATTCTCCCTATTGACGGCAGTGAAACTCTTATTAAGCCCCTTACTGTTAAAATAGATGCTGATTTCAATAATTCATGGGGGGGGCAAAGCCCCCCTCAATCCATCCTGTATCAAAAGGCAAAACAATTTGTATATTTACTCTGAAAATGACTTACATCTGAGTATTTTAAGATCGTTGGATAATGGGAGAAAAACGGGATGGATGTAGATTCCGGGCGTAGGGTCGTCATGTTTACATACGGCGATCGCTGCGGTTAACTTCGTGTCTTAATTTGACGGCGATTTTTTCGGTTATTTGCCCCCTGCTGGCAATATACAGTACAGTACTTTATGTACCCCAATTTTGCGAGAAATTGGTCGACATTGCGGGCCGCAAAAGTGGAATGCGCAAAATTGGATTAACTAACCTTATGGGGAAAAATGAATATGGTCGACATTTCATCAGTGACGGCCTAATTTGTTGTGATTTCCGTCATTTATTTGCTTTGTTTGTACACACATACATGTAATTATACATCCCACAATAAAGAAAAACATAAGACATTATCATTATCCTTGAGAAAATCAAATTAAATGACCAATTGAGCATTTACCTAGACTCGAAAGATGACTGGGCTTGCGGGGATGGAGGGAGGGTGTCCGTGGCTTGGGTGGCCCGGCCACCCCTACCCCCCGAAAACTAGTGCGCAGAGCCCCACTTTCTTACGGCGCCACCCGCAAAAGTAGAGTTACATCGCAAAATTAGGTTTTCATCAACAATGGAATTCTTGGGGTCTCGGCCGCAAAATTGGCGTTTCGCATAATCAGAACACGCAAAATTGGAGTAGGCTACGTACTGTATATGATGATGACAATATGTCATGGGGGGGGGGGGGGGGTCAAAGCCCCACCCTCAACATATTATTGTATCCAATGGCATTCAAAATAGACGGGAACATGATTGCAAAGGTCCGACGCCTCCCCCGCCGTCATGTTTACATTTGTTGTTGTTGCCGTTCCCCAAGCTGCCTGGCCGAATAGCTCCAAGGCCCCGAGCAAGGCCAAGGCCATAACCGAGCGCCCCCACAGTACCCTCCCTGCCGACCACAATAAAGCCTGGGTGACCGAAGCCACTTCATGGCGGGGAGCTGAGGAGGGTGCGGAAACGCCAGGGAAACCAAAGCCCCACCCAGGGCCCTGTGCCCCTCAGCAATTATGAAGAGAAAGTTGATGGGCAAAGGAAAAATGTGACGCTTTGGCTTCCAATCTTGGTAGATTGGGAGGTCAATCCACGGAAGAGACGCCATCACTTGAGATCTAGAAAATATATAAGTAAAAGGAACAGTCAGAGTAAGCTATGGGTATGGCAGAGATCGCTCAGTTCTCACTCTGATAGACCAGCCCATCACCACTGTTTACATTTGTCGATCGACGTGGTTAAGTTCGCGTCTATTTTGACGGCGATTTTTTCCCCCGGTAATTTGCCCCCTGCTGGCAATATATATGATGATGACAATATGTCATGAGGGGGGTGAGGGGGGCAAAGCCCCCCCCCCCCACTCAACATATTATTGTATCCAAAGGCAGTCAAAATAGAAGGGAACATGATGGCAAAGGTCAGACGCCACTACACGTAGTGTAAAGAAGGCTGGCGGTACGCCCGCACTTAACATTCTTGCCGAAAAAACATTCTACGGGGATTGTAACTAATTTCAACTACTGTATAATGATGAAAACTACCTAAAACCATTAACAAAAACCATGGGAAAATTAGTGGTAGTTTCGGTTATATTTCCGGCTAATGGAAAAATATGGGAAAATATTACCAAAACTACCACTAATTTTCCCATGGTTTTTCTTTTTGGTTTTAGGTAGTTTTCATCATTATACAGTAGTTGAAATTAGTTACAATCCCCGGAAATTTTTATTTCTCCCATTATCCAACGATCTTAAAACACTCAGATGTAAGTAATTTTCAGAGTAAATATACAATTTGTTTTGCCTTTGGATACAGGATGGGTTGAGGGGGGCTTTGTCCCCCCCCCCCCATGACTTATTGAAATCAGCATCTATTTTAACATTAAGGGGCTTAATAAGAGTTTCACTGCCGTCAATAGGGAGATATATAGGGAGGTTTTTTGTTTTTACTTTATATAGGCCTAGTGCACATAAAATGTATCGGCAAGAATGTTAAGTGCGGGCGTACTGCCAGCCTTGTTTACACTACGCGTAGTGGCGTCGGACCTTTGCCACCATGTTCCAATCTATTTTGACAGACAATAATATGTTGAGGGGGGGCTTTGCCCCCCTCACCCCCCCATGACATATTGTCATCATCATATATATTGCCAGCAGGGGGCAAATTACCGAAAAAAATCGCCGTCAAAATAGACGAGAACTTAACCACGGCGATCGACAAATGTAAACATGACGGCGGCAGCGGGGGAGGCGTCGGACCTTTGCAATCATGTTCCCGTCTATTTTGAATGCCATTGGATACAATAATATGTTGAAGGGGGCCTTTGCCCCCCCTCACCCCCCCCCCCATGACATATTGTCATCATCATATATATTACCATCAAGGGGCAAATAACCGTAAACAAAAATTGCCGTAAAAATAGACGCGAAGTTAACCAAGGCGATCGCCCTATGTAAACATGACGGCCGTACGCCCGGAATCTACATCCATCCCAATGTATCTCTGGAGATTGAAACATATTTTAATAGGCTATGATCTTAGCAACATCCTTATTCTATACTAGCCTTCAAATATTGAGAAATAATTACTGGTAGGCCTAGTTTCGGTAATAGCCTAAGTACCAAAATATGAAACCACTAGGGCCTATGTCTCTGCATCATATTAAGATCAAGTTTATATAATTAGCACCATATTTCACTACAAAATCTTCAAAATAACTGAGAAATCTTGATGGGAGCTTTGCAATTTACCGTCAGTTGAAAAGGCCTAGCTCCTAAAGCTAGGGAAGTAGGCGACTGTCTACCGGTAAACTGCAACTTTGTCTTTACCCGTTCATGTAGCCTATAGGGCCTAATTTCGTAGCCTTTATCTTCGACAGGGGTGGGGGGGGGCTTGCCCCCCCCCCCCTCAACATATTTTGTATCCCACGGCAAACGGTTATGGCCAAATAGCCTAGTTATTTTTCGTGAGTGGAGGGGCGTGTTTTTAGATTGTTGTTTAATTAATGGATAAATATGTATTTCCTAGTATTATCACACATCAAAACACCCTTACACAAACTCTAAACTTCATAAGAACAATAAATTTATTTTTTAGCAATTTAATTAAATTATCTTTAGGCTATATTGACCGAAGGCTAGGCTACTCGGTTTAATTTCATCTGACGGTAAATTGAATCCCTTAGGCCTTAGCAGCTAATTTCTCAATACTTAATGGAAAAATATGAAACAACCATAGCCTAGGTAGCGTCAACGAATTTGACAATAATCTTGACCCCTTAACTTCTTATAAAACCAAGATTATATAATTAGCACCATTATCTTATTAAAAAAAAATCAAAATAACTGAGAAATCTTGATGGGAACTTTGCAATGTACCGTCAGTTGCAAAGAAACGGTAGCCTAGCCTAGGCTAGGTGACAGTCTACCGGTAAACTGCAACTTCATCTTTACCCGTTTATGTATAGGCTAATACTGTTACTGTTGTTGTTGTTGTTGTTGTTGTTGTTCCCTAAGCTGCCTGGCTGAACAGCCCCAAGGCCCCGAGCAATTCCAAGGCCATAACCGAGCGCCCCCACAGAACCCTCCCCGCCGACCACAATAAAGCCTGGGTGACCGAAGCCACTCCATGGCGGGGAGCTGAGGAGGTGCGGAAACGCCAGGGAAACCAAAGCCCCACCCAGGGCCCCTCAGCAATTATGAAGAGAAAGTTGAGGGGCAAGGGAAAAATGTGACGTTTTGACTTCCAATCTTGGTAGATTGGGAGGTCAATCCACGGAAAAGACGCAGTCACTTGAGATCTAGAAAATATATAAGTTAAATGAACAGTCAGAGTAAGCTATGGGTATGGCAGAGATCACTCAGTTCTCACTCTGATAGACCAGCCCATCACCACATGACTAGAACCCAATCCTCTCAGCATCAGCTAGGAAAGGCCCTAGAAAGCCGCCTTTGGCGGGGGGATAGCTCCCCTATTTCAACCACTTTCGGGGTCGGGCACCCGCAACTGTTACTGTAGCCGGTTATACTGATGTTTTGGACCGACAGTTAGCCCATCGATCTTTTTAGGCCTAATAGGTCCGCTAGAGCATATACATCATTGCTATATTTATCATTAAGAGCTGAAATGTGTTATAAGGGAGAACAAAAAAAAATGCTAAATTACAGTACAGCCTAGCCTACTGTAAAACAATAAGTTTTTCGGCCAGAACCCAACCAGCGGGGGTGTGGGGGCGGCAGCCCCCACCCATAATACTATGATAGGTTAGGTAAGGTTGTTAGGTTAGGCTAATGTCTTCCCAAAGTTGACTATTTTTATAACATAAGATATTAGGCTACCCACTCCACCCCGTGAAATCCGAGCCAGCTTTCGTCAAAAGTTGGCTCGGGTATTCACAAAATTGGGTTTTATGGGTTTGCAATTTGGGAAAACCCGAGCCAAGTTTTGATACAAAACGCTATAGGGCCTAGGCTATTATTGTATTTTTACGCTTTTAACCCCTCATTTTCCCTGAACTTCATAGCCCTCCCCACTAGTGGGGGGCGTGTTTTTAGATTGTTGGATAATGGGTAAATACTCATTTCAGCTCCTCTTCAGTAAAAAACAACGGTTCAATGTTATTTTAATACCACAAATTTTGTTGATATATTTGAAGATAAATATTGAATCTATATGCTCTAAAGATCATAATAAAATTTGTTTTAACCCTCGGCAAAACCTAATAAAAAAGTATGGTACTAAAATTTCTTTTTCGTAACAAGGTTGTCAATACGGTACTTTCAATCATCGATAGCTCTCAAGATCATATGAAAATGTGTTAAACCCTCGTAAAAGCCTAATATAAAAGTATGGTACTAAAATTTAATTTTCGTAACAAGGTTGTCAATACGGTACTTTCCCGTTATCAATGTACAATCAAGCTGAAGATTGCAGAGTAAACACCATAGACTTCATAAAAAAAAAAAATCAACTTCGTATAATCGAAGCCAATTTTTTTTTATTATTATTAAGGGATTAGTACTCAACCAGCGGGGGTGTGGGGGCAGCAGCCCCCACCCATAATACTAGGTTAGGTTAGGTTAGGTTGTTAGGTTAGGCTAATGTCTTTTCAAATCACTATGGGGAGCGAGCGTGTCTCAACATCGATCGATAGGCCTAATGGGGAAAATAGGTTTTCCCGAGATTTCTAATTAATTACAAACACTATATATTGATGCAAATGACCAATTTTGTTTATAAAAAACACTCGGAAAATTTGTGGTATTAAAATAACATTTTTCCAAAACAACACTAGCCTATATCTGAAGGAAAAATAAAAAAATACAAACTAAAACTTACTGAAATTGCTGTTGGTCCAAAAAGTCAGGTTTACCCTGTAGCCTTTATCTTAGACAGAAAACCTTAAATTCATGAGCATGCAAATACAATATAGGATAAGGGATAAGACTTCCTAAATTATAATGACATTTGGGACGTCTGATAAATCCTAGCCTATGACGCAACCCATGCTGGGAGGAAGGTCTAAATGTTAACGTAGGCTAATCCAGTACAGTACTATGGAAACAATTGTTTTCTTTTATATTTTATTGACCTTGGGATGGTATACATTTATAATAAAGACAATAATATATGTCATGTACTTCAAATATCACGTAAAAACAATAAATGTTCCCGACCTTCAACTTTTGAAGCCCTTTTTCCAATGTAAACAATGTGGCAGACGATGCTCTTCTTCTTCTTCCTTCTGAGATGATAGGAATGACCAGCGAATGGGTTCGCCGGCTGCGGTATCTACTAAAATCCACTCAAATCTATTAGTGAAGATAGTATATAGATATGATCAAATTGTCGTATTATATAACATTCCTCATACAGTTACACGGCTAATTAATTGGTCTGCTGAAATTCATAGATGGAAAATCATAGGCTATTTCCAGCAGTTTACAATATGATTTAAAGGTGAAATCCAAGGATATAACTTATTCAAACTACAATGTCCATTGTGATCTGTTTGGTTATTTTATTCTGGTTATCATTGCCTTTAAAAAGACCTCTCGCAGTCGAAGAGTAAAGGAATGAACGAAACAAAATGTGTGGATAATGGGGAAGTTAATGTATGAAAGCTATCAATTTACGGCTATTCACCTCACGATAAAGAAGTAGATAACACATTAAGTACAATATTAGCCTACAAGAGTCTAAAGGTTACAGTGACAGTGCACAACTCTTATAATATCTCAAATATATCTTACTATACAACACTCTATTCAGAAAACTAAGAAATGTCAGGCTCGCTATCGCACGCCAGGAAAAAAAAATCGACACTTACATGGCACGAAAGGTTTTAAAATTGACAACGAAATGGGACGAAGGTTTTAAAATCGCCAAACTAATGGGCCGAACGTCTTATAATCTGAAAACCAATTGGGCCAAAAGAAGGGTTGTTGAAAAAATACAGTAAATAAAATGAGCATTACATGATATAAAAACTCCATGAAGATTGTACAACTAAGTTATGATAAATAAGTAAATAAATGTGGGATAAGTATTTGAGTGGGGCTGATACTGTGGGTAGGACATAGTGGGTGTGGGTAGGAGATAGCGTGGGTGTGGGTAGGAGATAGTGTGGGTGTGGGTAGGAGATAGTGTGGGTGTGGGTAGGAAATGGTGTGGGTGTGGGTAAGGATAAGAGGTAGTGGAATGGGGATGTTACTGTGGGTAGGACATAAGGGGAGGGGGGGGGGGAGATAGTGTGGGTGTGGGTAGGAGATAGTGGGAGTGTGGGTAAGAGATAGTGGGGCGGGGTAAGAGATAGTGTGGATGTGGGTAAGGATGGGTGGTAGTGGAATGAGGCTATTATTGTGGGTAGGAGATAGTGGGGGTGTGGGTGGGAGGTAGTGGGGTGGGGCTGTTATTGTGGGTAGGAGATAGTAGGGGTGTGGGTAGTGCGTCTGAAGAAAGGGGGGGGGGGGGGACAGTGAGTACGAGGTTTTAAGGGTATTAGTAGGGTTGTGGGCTGTGGGTGGGAGGTAGGTGTGGGTGTGACCGTGTGAGAGAGGTTAATGTGGGATGGAGGAGGGGTGTGGGGAGTGTGGGAGAGATTGGCGGGGATGAGATATGATTATAGGGGGTGTGGGAGGGGTATGGGGAGTGCGGGAGGGGTGTGGGGAGTGTGGGAGAGAGAGGCGTGGATGAGGGATGATTATAGGTTGTGTGGGAGGGGTGTGGGGAGTGTGGGGGTAACATTATATATAGCAAGATAAACTGGGACTCTTGGATATATCTACCTCTAACAGAAAACGGGTGCCAAGGAAATGATTTGCCACGGTTGCGTCACTCAGGAATTATAAAGATCAAACATAATAATAATTTCTGAAATGTGCCACGTGTGTCAAGTTGAGAATTTCGCCTACTTTGTAATACATTTCAAACCGAATAATGTTTTCTGAAATGTGCCACGTGTATCTATTTGGTAATTATGCGTACTATTTAATTAATTACAATGCGAATTATATTATCTGAAATATGCCCCGTACATCTGTTTATAATTCGTCTATTAATATATTCAATAGACAAAATAATAGACATATTACATACTATCCCAGTTGTATCTATTTGGTTAACTTCGTGTGTGTATGTGAGTCTTAAGGGGAGGTTTTTAGTTGATTCCCTAGACTTCCATCAAGCTTAAAATTACTCCCCCTAGACCCCCTTTCAAGATAAATTTGTAAATTTTTCGGTATAAGAATGTCCCGGCCAAAGGCCGGTTCCCCTTAAATTACAGGCTCGCTATCGCTCGCCAGGAAAAACTCGACACCTAAATGGCACGAATGGTCTTAAAATTGACAGAAATGGGGCGAGGGTTCTTAAAATCGCCAAACTAATGGGGCGAACGTCTTAAAATCTCAAAAGCAATGGGGCTAAACATGAGAAAGAAAGGGGTCCAGAAAAAGATCCTCCAGGTGGAAATCTCCCCTTAAGCTTGATGGAGGTCTAGGGAGGAAACTAAAAATATATTAAAAAAGGTACATAATGAGCATATATATACACGCCCCTCCCCCCTGAAGGTACATAATGAGCATATATATACACGCCCCTCCCCCCTGAAGGTACATAATGAGCATATATATACACGCCCCTCCCCCCTGAAGGTACATAATGAGCATATATATACACGCCCCTCCCCCCTGAAGGTACATAATGAGCATATATATACACGCCCCTCCCCCCTGAAGGTACATAATGAGCATATATATACACGCCCCTCCCCCCTGAAGGTGTCTGAAAGGTATTAAATGTCAACATGAGTGATTTATTAACTGTTGCCTTTAACGCGATAATGATATGCATATTTGGCCCCTTGTTGGCAGCGAGCCCTCCACGGCAGTCAAGTAGGAAATACCAAAGCCACTCCAACAGCTTCCTCTCTCTCCAACGTCTCTTCTTCCCTCTCAATACATACCAAAGCCACTCCAATAGCTTCCTCTCTCCAACGTCTCTTCTTCCCTCTCAACACATACCAAAGCCACTCCAATAGCTTCCTCTCTCTCTCCAAAATCCCTTCTCCTCTCTCAACACATTACAAAGCCACTCCAACAGCTTCCTCTCTCTCCAACACCCCTTCTTCCCTCTCAACACACACAAAAACCACTCCAACAGCTTCCTCTCTCTCCAACATCCCTTCTCCCCTCTCAACACATACCAAAGCCACTCCAACAGCTTCCTCTCTCTCCAACATCCCTTCGCCCCTTTCTACACACATAACAAAGCCACTCCAACAGCTTCCTCTCTCTCCATCATTCCTTCTCCCCTCTCAACACACACTACAATGCCACTCCAACAGCTTCCTCTCTCCAACATCCCTTCTCCCCTCTCAACACAAACTACAAAGCCACTCCAACAGCTTCCTCTCTCTCTCTAAAACCCCTTCTCCCCTCTCAACACACATAACAAAGCCACTCCAACAGCTTCCTCTCTCTCCATCATCCCTTCTCCCCTCTCAACACACATAACAAAGCCACTCCAACAGCTTCCTCTCTCAAAACACACATAACAAAGCCACTCCAACAGCTTCCTCTCTCTCAATCATCCCTTATCCCCTCTCAACACACACTACAAAGCCACTCCAACAGCTTCCTCTCTCTCCAACATCCCGTCTCCCCTCTCAACACATATAACAAAGCCACTCCAACAGCTTCCTCTCTCTCCATCATCCCTTCTACCCTCTCAACACACACAACAAAGCCACTCCAACAGCTTCCTCTCTCTCCAACATCCCTTCTCCCCTCTCAACACATATAACAAAGCCACTCCAACAGCTTCCTCTCTCTCTCCAACAGCTTCCTCTCTCTCCAACTCTCTCAACACACATAACAAAGCTCCCTCTCAACACACATAACAAAGCCACTCCAACAGCTTATAAATGTCTTCAACCTGGGAGTACAAATAATGGGGGTGTACAAACAAACTACTCTAAACACACATATATATAATTATACAAGGGTCCATCTCACACACACACACACACAGACACACACACACACACACACAAACATTCATATACTGTACATACCCATGATACACACACATACCCATCACACACACACACACACACACAGCCCGTAGCCTAGTGGTAGAGCTCTCGTCTCACACACGAGGGGCCGGGGGTTCAATCCCCGGCCGGGCGGAGACAAATTGGGCTTGTCTCCTTTCATGTGTTAGCCTCAGTTCACCTAGCTGTAAATAGGTACCTGGAATAAGTGGACGACGTTGTGACGTCCCATCTGGGGTTGGCAAAAATGGTACAAGGCGAGATGGGTATCATATGGTTCACCTAAGCTGATGGCTACCTAAGCCTTCGGGCGAGATGGTACCGTCTATAGTGAGAATGGTACCATACAGATCCACCCTAAGCCTTCGTTTCCGATGTCGCCAATTGGCTAAAAATACAGACTACACACACATCCACAGCCATTCCAACGATACATATAACACCTACACATATAGGAGGCGGGAAATAACGAGCATGCTCACTCCCGCAATACAACTAGAGTAAGTACAACTAGAGTAAGTACACACACACACACACACACACACACAAGAGGTGGATTGGGAGCAGAGATAAGCTGGTAGCAACGTGAACTCGTGGAGGTATAGGCTACTGGATATGGTAACAGAAAATGTATTGGTGCAAAATATAAAGGAAAATACAAGAAGAAGGGGAAATGATGAAGCATCCAGATTGGACCTAATGTTTACTAGAGACCCAGATGTAATTTCTGATATAAAATACTTACCACCTTTAGGCAAGAGCGATCACGTTGTAATGGACATAGAAATCCTATTGGGTTATTCCAATATGGAGGAGAGGGAGGAGCACAAGGAAACTAGGTTTGACTATGCAAAAGGAGACTACCAATCACTGAGACAATACTTTAGAGATGTTGACTGGAGTGAAATACATCAGAGAAATAGTGTAGACGAGAAGTATGGAGTATTTAAAACAATATGAAGAAGGAGTTAAATATGTCCCTAAACAAGGTAATAGGTCAGCGAAGGAAAATGATTGGTTTAATGAAAAATGTAGGAAAGCCAAGGAAAAGAGAGACCAAGCGTGGAAGGCAGCTAGAAAAAGGTGTAATAGAGAAACTTGGAACAGATACAAGAGATTAAGAAATGTATATGCTACAATCAGGAGACAAGAAGCCAGAGAATATGAGAAGAACATTGTGAACAAATGTAAGAGTGATCCTAAGCTGTTCTATAGGTTTATAAATAGTAAAATGAAGGTAAGGGATAGAATAGTGAGGTTGAAGGTTGAAGGGACCACTTATGATGACGACCAGAATATGTGTGAAATTATGAACAATACACTACACTCAGTATATACTAAAGATGATAACTTTGAAGAAGTACCGGTAGGTGAAATTGGTAATAAACTGGGAGAGATTAATTTTCTCCCAGAGGAGCTAGTAGAAATAATGAAAGGACTAGATGTGAAAAAAGCAGTGGGACCTGACAATGTAGCGGGATGGATTTTGAAAGAATGTGCTGATGAACTAGTGAAACCCTTATATGAGATAATGAAATACTCTCTGGAAGTGGGAAAATTACCAATGGACTGGAAGAGAGCCAACATTGTACCGATTTATAAAGGTGGGAACAGGGAACATCCATTACATTATCGACCTGTGTCACTTAATAGTATAGTGTGCAAAATCTGTGAGAAAATAATTAAGAAAAGATGGATGATTTACTTGGAAAATAATAATCTACTATCTAACAGGCAATTTGGATTCAGGGAGGGTACCTCATGTGTTACAAATCTACTCAGTTTTTATGACAGAGTGGTTGACATATTACAAGAGAGAGATGGATGGGTGGACTGCGTATATATTGACATGAAGAAAGCTTTTGACAGAGTATCGCATAGCAGGCTGAAGTGGAAATTAAAAGAGTATGGAGGGATTCAGGGTAGTTTGTTAAATTGGATGGAGGACTATCTTTCAGGGAGACAGATGAGGACTACTATCAGAGATAAATTTTCTACGTGGAAAGATGTCACAAGTGGAGTTCCGCAGGGAGCGGTGCTGGCTCCCATAATGTTTCTAATATACATTAACGACATGCCAAAGGATATAAATGCATATATGAATATGTTTGCAGATGATGCCAAGATCATGAAGCGTATAGAAGATGAAAACAGTGGTAGGGAATTACAGAGGGATTTGGATAGGATAGATCAATGGAGCAAGAAGTGGAAAATGGAATTCAACACAAATAAATGTCATGTAGTGGAAATGGGAGTAAGTAAAAGAAGGCCTCATATGGAATATAAGTTAGGAGAAAACACTATTAGCCCATCAGAGAAAGAAAAGGACTTAGGGTGTTAGGTGTTTAGGTGTTAGGGGTGATCTTTCACCTGAGAATCATATTAATAAGATAGTGAGAGAAACATATGGACTGCTAAACAGAATAAAAATAGCCTTTAACTATATAAAAGAGGAGATGCTGGAGAAAATAATACAAATATTGGTGAGACCAAGACTGGAGTATGCGGCAGTGGTGTGGGCACCACATCTAAAAAAGCATATAAAGAAGCTGGAGAAGGTTCAGAGAGCTGCAACTAGGATGATACCAGAACTGAGAGAATTACCATATGAGGAGAGATTAAAGAAATTAGATTTACCATCTCTAATGGATAGGAGGGAGAGAGGCGATATGATTATGATGTACAAATGTGTGAGAGGACTCGAAAAGGTGGACAAGAAGGGTTATATTGTGAAAGATAATGGTAGAACTAGGGGCATAGATATAAACTAATGAAAGGAAGATGTAAAGGAGATGTGAGAAAGTATAGTTTCCCTTACAGAAGTATAAGTAAGTGGAATCAGTTGGAAGAGGAAGTGGTGTGTGCCAAAAACATTCATATTTTTAAGGCAAAGTTAGATAATTGTAACTCAGGAAGCGGGACAATACGAGCCTAAAAAGCTCAACTCCTGTATACTACAAATAGGTAAATACAAATAGGTAAATACACACACACACACACACACACACACACATTCATATACTGTACATACCCATGATACACACACATACCCATCACACACACACATTCGCTCTTCTCATATGCAAAGCTTACATCCCTTCTCCCTCTAACACACACACACACACACACACACACACACACACACACACACACACACATCAAAGGCCACCAGACTAACCTTGTAAAATACCCACTAAAAATATTCTTCACTTTTGTTGACACTTGCTTCTAACTTTAAAAATATAAATAACATCATATACAAACACAAATTCTTCCAGCTCACTTACTCTCTCTCTCTCTCTATCTCTCTCTCTCTCTCTCTACAATTTATCTGGAGGGGGGGGGGGGAGAGATAGGGGATATTTTTCTTAAGCTTGATGGAAAAAACAAAACAAAACCCGAGCCTTTTAAGTTTTCCCGAGGACATAATTAGGTAAACATTAACCAATAAGTAAACAACCCCTAATTATATGCTAAATGTTCTCCATAGACATCTCATTAACTTCTGTCCTACAACCAGGCTAAGACCACACTCTTTTATCTGCCAAAACAAACGCTTCTGAGTAATATTAAATACTTCTAAGTACTTCTTAACACTCCTAAGTACTTCTAAATACTCTTAAGTATTTCTAAACACTCCTAAGTACTTATAAATACTCTTAAGTACTTCTAAACACTCCTAAGTACTTCTAAATGCTTCTAAACACTTCTAAGTACTTCTAAACACTTCTAAGTACTTATAAGTACTTCTAAACACTTTAGTACTTTTAAACACTTCTAAGTACTTCTAAATACTTCTAAGTACTTATAAACACTTCCAAGTACTTATAAACACTTCCAAGTACTTATAAACACTTCTAAGTACTTATAAATACTTCTAAGTACTACCAAACACTTCCAAGTACTTTTAAACACTTCTACTTTTGTATTTTGTCTCCTTTATTCACATAGAAAACAAACAAAAGTACTTCTAAATACAAACAGAGAAGATTGGTTTCCGATAAGCGAAGGATGCAAGTTGTTTTCTGATAGTACACTTTAGACTATTGCTATATCAGGACACAAATCGACACCTAAATGGCACGAAAGGTCTATATATTGACAAAGAAATGGGGCAAAACGTCTTAAAACCGCCAAACTAATGGAACGAACGTCTAAAAACTCTCAAAAGCTAATGGGACTAATCACGAGGGAGAAAACAACAACAACAACAAGTACCTCCCCCTTAACCCCTTCTGTACCGATAACGTCTTTTTCATTGTATCCTTGCTATATATAGAAGCATTTTGGCAGATTATGAAGTATCTATGGTAGTAAAAAGGGTTAAGCGAGATGGTTCGAAGCCTGTTGCTTGCTGAAGGCCCTTTTAAAACGGCAAAAAATCGTCTAAGCATATTAAGAATAAAATTAAAAAGACGCCGCCGGTATAGAAGGGGTTAACACGTCAACTATCCCCCCCCCCTTTCCGGCGCGGCTCTGGTGAAAACAATAGCAAAAAATATATATATAGGTCAGTTCTGCGCTGTTTGGTTTGGCTGTGCTATTTGTAGGGGGAGCCGTTTTTAAGGGCGTTGGCAATGTCGCAAGAAGTCAGGTCAGGTCAGGTGAAGGTATTAAGGGATAAGGCTTTACAACGGCACCTCGTATCTACATTCTACTTTTCCTATTTCTCTGAAGAGTGTATAGAGAGGGGAGAAGGGGTGTTGGAGAGAGAGGAAGCTGTTGGAGTGGCTTTGTTATGTGTGTTATTAGTCTTGCTTTTTCCGTCTGTATACAAGGATGAGGCAGACAGGACACCTCGACGACACACACAACAAAGCCGAAAAAGCAACCATCCCCTCTAAAATACTGCAAAACCCGCCACTGAGACAATGAAGGTGTAACGTTTCTGCCACCCCAGCCAAACAAGGAACAGAATATAGGTGTATATAATGCTATCTCCACAACCCATTATCAAGGGTACTGTTAGAGAGAGTGTGAGAGTGAGTGTGTGAGAGAGAGAGTGAGTGAGAATGAGAGTGAGTGAACATGAGAGTGCGAGTGTGTGAGAGAAAAATATACTGTATAATTATATGTATATATTATACACTAAATAAAACACTATATACAAACAAATGCAGCATACAATATATATACAGAGAGAGAGAGAGAGAGAGAGAGAGAGAGAGAGAGAGGGAGAGAGAGAGAGAGAGAGAGAGAGAGAGAGAGAGAGAGAGAGAGACAGAGAGACAGAGAAAGAGAGAAAGAGAGAGAGAGAGAGAGAGAGAGAGAGAGAGAGAGAGGTGTTCGGTATCTTAATTATTATTTTTCCCTGCCTCTGCCAACCACGACACACACAACCCACTACACACCAGCCTCTATAGGGAGACTCACAAACAGTCCCTTTACAGTAGCCACCACCTGGTACAGTCGGCCAAATAAGCAATGTCTCGGCTGGTATTGCATGGGATAATAAAGATGTCACTGGTATTGCATGGGATAATAAAGATGTCACTGGTATTGCATGGGATAATAAAGATGTCACTGGTATTGCATGGGATAATAAAGATGTCACTGGTATTGCATGGGATAATAAAGATGTCACTGGTATTGCATGGGATAATAAAGACTACAAATAATGGATTTGGATTTCGTTTGACACCCTTAAGGGGAGATTTCCACTGGAGGGATTTTTTTCTTGACTCCTTTCTCCCTCATGTTTAGCCCCATTGCTTTTCTAATTTTAAGACGTTCTCCCCATTATTTTGACGATTGTAAGAACCTTCGACCCATTTCTGTAAATGTTAAGACCTTTCGTGCCATTTAGGTGTCGATTTTATCCTGGCGAGCGATAGCGAGCCTGTAATTTAAGAGGAACCGGCTTTCAGCCGGGACATATTTCTACCGAAAAATTTACAAATTTATCTTGAAAGCGGCTTAAAGGGGTGTAATCTTAAGCTTGATGGATATCTAGAGACCAAACTAAAACCCTCCCCTTAAGCCGGTATCACACAAGCACTTTTTCCCCTCAACATTTATCCTCAACACTGGTCTGGCAGCTTATGAGGTAAACCATTATAATATTTCGTTTACCTAATTTCATCTACCATCAGTCTAGTTTCCGCTATCAATGCAAACTATTAAACCAATGTTGCCATACAAATGTTGCCATACAAATGTTGATCATCGATTGTTGATCATCGATTGTTGACTATAAAAGCTCTCGTTTGACACCAGGCTATGATGTATGTTTTGACAGTAGATTATCGCTGGACTGGTATTTATAATTAGATTGGCGGTGTGAAGGAGGTGAGTGACCACAACCTCTTCACAAGTTAAGGGGAGATATCCACTTGAGGGATTTTTTCTTTGACCCCTTTCTCCCTCATGTTTAGCCCCATTGTTCGCCCCATTAGTTTAGCGATTTTAAGAACTTTCACCCCATATTAAGACCTTTCGTGCCATTCAGGTGTCGATTTTATCCTGGCGAGCGATAGCGAGCCTGTAATTTAAGAGGAACCGGCCTTTGGCCGGGAAATTGTTCTACCGAAAAATGTACAAATTTATCTTGAAAGGGGGTCAAGGGGGTGAAATATTTTAGATTGCTGGAGGAGTAGGAAACAAAGTAAAAACCTCCCCTTAAGGGGACTGCGGCTGTTTTTTGGTCTACAGTATATATCCAGTTATTCATATAAATTTTAGTTTCCTCGCTAGACCTCCATCAAGCTTTAAAAAAAAAAAAAAAAAAAAAAAAAAAAAAACACTCCCTAGACCACCCTTCAAGATAAATGTGTACATTTTTCGGTCTTAAAATTACAGGGTCGCTATCACTCGCCAGGAAAAAATCGACACTTAAATGGCAACACAGAACAAGCCAAACGTAATGACAGCTGGGATATGACTTATTAGCGACACCGTACATCCATTTAACTGTACAGTAGCGCTAATAAGTCATGGCCCAGCAGTCATTACGTTTGGCTCGCTCTGTGCTGTATTAATGACTGTCAGATGATGAATAGGGTGGGTAATTGTAGGAACATGATTGAATATTTCACTCGATATGAAGAAATGAAGCTTAAGATATGGCTGATACCAATTATTGAATTATTGATCAAAACATACTTGGTGCCGAGACATCACTTATTAGCGCGACTGTACCCTGGTGGTGACGTGACTTATGGACTGTACCCACCTGTTAACATATATCACACTTAAAACAAAAAAATAAAAAAAATAAAAAAATACAAAAATAACAAAAAATCTAAAAAAGTGCCATAGCTTTTATCACGTGGCAGTTACTGATGGAGAACACTGGTAAGACCTGTCACTTTTTTCAGCTGGCAATCTAAGCAGTTTTTTTGTTTTTCTTATTTTGCACACTTAAGGGGAGGTATTTACTTTGTTCCCTAGACCTCCATCAAGCTAAAAATTATACCCTCTTGAGTCCCTTTCAAGATAAATTTGTAAATTTTTTGGTAGAAAAATGTCCCGGCCGGTTCCTCTTAAATTACAGGCTCGCTATCGCTCGCCAGGATAAAATCGACACCTGAATGGCACGAAAGGTCTTATTATGGGGTGAAAGTTCTTAAAATCGCTAAACTAATGGGGCGAACGTTTTATAATATCAAAAGCAATGGGGCTAAACATGAGGGAGAAAGGGGTCAAGAAAAAAATCCCTCAAGTGGAGATCTGCCCTTAACGATAAACAACAAGTCCTTCTGGGTGGTATCTAATGGTACCGTTATATATATAGGCTGCTATTTACCTTACATTTAACACCCCGTTCTTAACATTAATCATCAATTACAAACCCCAATGTACTTTAATATAATCCTGTATAATGAAAAAGAAGTTTCCCCTTTACCACACACACACACACACACACACACAGTGGCCGAACGCACTCAATCATTGTATTCTAATTGCTTGGCTCTGGTAGTGCGGGTTCGATCCCAGCTACCTGCCGGTGAGGTCTCTGTTAAAAATATTTTTCCGGGCTGTGGAGGTTAAGGTTTGGATGCGCCACCTCTGGGTTCCTACTGGTTCCCTGCTCACATCCTACCCCTTCTGGGGGTATGTAGGCGCTCTCGCGGAAGCCAAAGTCAATCTGTTGACTGCTTAAGATAAGTATAGGTTAAGGAATTGTGTATTTTCCGCATCATTGGCTGCCGGCTCGAAATAAACCGAATATTATTATGAAATATCATTATACACTAATACACACACACACACACACACACACTCTCTCTCTCTCTCTCTCGTGTAGGTCTAAAGGTGTGGCATGGACCATTTATCAGTAGTGTTTAAAAGCAGGGGTGGGGTGACATTAGGGAGGCTAAGAATACCCTACTTCCTCTATCTCACCCTAATACTCAGTCAATATCACCCTAATACTCAGTCAATATCACCCTAATACTCAGTCAATATCACCCTAATACTCAGTCAATATCACCCTAATACTCAGTCAATATCACCCTAATACTCAGTCAATATCACCCTTATACTCACCTTAATACTCAGTCAATATCACCCTAATACTCAGTCAATATCACCCTTATACTCATCCTAATTCTCATCCTTATACTCATCCTAATTCTCATCCTTATACTCATCCTAATTCTCAGTCTATATTACCCTTATATTCGTCCTAATTCCCACCCTTGAACTCATCATAATAATTATACACACACACACACACATCCAAACACACACTTCCACATCCACTCACACATCCACACTCACACATCCACACTCACACGCATCCAAACACACACTTCCATTACCTAAACACAAACACGATCCAAGCCAACATCCTTAACCCTTCAAGATTATGACGCATTTTAACAGTTTATTCTAGGTATCATTAGACGATTGTATGCAATTTAGGAAGGATCTGTGACATTTATAAGGGTAAAGACTATCTCAAATAACCCTCTGACTTCCATACACCCTTCCTAATCTGCATACCATTGTGTAATAACCCTCTGACTTCCATACACCCTTCCTAATCTGCATACCATTGTGTAATAACCCTCTGACTTCCATACACCCTTCCTAATCTGCATACCATTGTGTAATAACCCTCTGACTTCCATACACCCTTCCTAATCTGCATACCATTGTGTAATAACCCTCTGACTTCCATACACCCTTCCTAATCTGCATACCATTGTGTAATAACCCTCTGACTTCCATACACCCTTCCTAATCTGCATACCATTGTGTAATAACCCTCTGACTTCCATACACCCTTCCTAATCTGCATACCATTGTGTAATAACCCTCTGACTTCCATACACCCTTCCTAATCTGCATACCATTGTGTAATAACCCTCTGACTTCCATACACCCTTCCTAATCTGCATACCATTGTGTAATAATAGCTAGAAGACGGAAAAGCGATGCCTCCTCGTAACTTCTAAGGGTTAAGAATAAACAGAATTACCCAAAAAGTAATCTCCCTCTCTCCGCAGGTGGGGAAATAACTTCTGAGGATAGTATATTTAGCAGGAATATATATATATATATATATATATATATATATATATATATATATATATATATATATATATATATAGTTATATAGTTATATGTGGGGGTGGAATAGCTGTCTCATGTCTTACTCACGTGACGTCACTTCCGGCCAGACTCTCTCTCTCTCTCTCTCTCTCTCTCTCTCTCTCTCTCTCTCTCTCTCTCTCTTCCTTCCTTCCTTCCTCTCCCTTTCCCTCCCTCCCTCCCTCCCTCTCTCTTTCTGTGTGTGTGTGTGTGTCTGTGTGTGTGTGTTTATGTTACAACTAACTCTTTCTGGACATGAGGACGCATCATCATAATCGTCTCATAGTAGCCAGAATAAGCATCATAGGATCAGCTAAGAGCTAACCCGTGTGGTCATAGTGGCAGTGAACACCCCCCCCCCTCCCCCCCCTTTGATGTTGCCTGCGTTTCATATCTGAGGACGACTTCTCCGTGGACTGGCCTTTGGATCGGCACCACCACATATACATACCACATACTCACATATCACGTGCCACACATTCCAGTCTACGAGAGCTTGCAATACTCTCACCAATACTCGCTGCGGGAAATGTTGAATGATATGGTTGCATGTTATATGAAACACGTAAGTCAACATGCTCGCTCTCGCTCTCTCTCTCTCTCTCTCTCAGGACCCCCTATTTTTTTTCCTATGCGGATGAGGGAGACAAAAGGCAAAACTGACTGTGACAAGTGCCTCCCCCAGAGTTGAAAAAGTGACAGGGCCAAACTCAAGGACTGTTCGAGCCAAACGGGGTTGTGCCACACGGGGTACAATGCTTAGTTACCTTAAATCATGAAGCCAAATGAAATATACCTGTAAATGAGTTAGTGTGTGTGTGTGTGTGTGTGTGTGTGTGTGTGTGTGTGTGTGTGTGTGTGTGTGTGTGTGTGTGTGTGTGTGTGTGTGTGTGTGTGTGTGTAATTGGCTGGCCGCCCATCTTGGTGGTGCCCCTTCATGCTTCATTTTCACTCTCACTCACTCTCTCTCTCTGTCAGTCACATACGCACATACCTCCATACACCTACACCTACACCTACACCTACACCTACACACACACACACACATACACTGTACATACTGTATACCCTCATACTTACACATATCCAGACCCACACTCATACCACACACATACTTACACACACACACACACACACTAACTCATACTCACATACACACACCCACACACATACCCATACTCACTCTTAGAAACATACCCACATACACACACCCACACTTATTACTACACCCACACACATACCCACTCTCGTAAACACACCCACATATTCATACTCTCTCATAAACATACCCACACCCACACCCACACAGATACTCACTCTCATAAACATACCCACACCCACACCTATTACTACACCCACACCCACACACATACTCACTCTTATAAACATACTCACATACATACACATACAGTACACAAAATTAGTACCACACCCACACCCACACCCAATACCCAAGAGTTCTCACCCACTATACCCCATACACTGCTAGACAGACATGACCTATTTTTGCTGGGCCCACAAAACATACCTACCCTCAACCCTCACAAGACCCCACCCACAGTGATTGTAACCCACCTACCCACAGACCCCACCCATACTGCCTGTAATCCACTCACCTACCCACACATCCCACCCACAGTGATTGTAACCAACCTACCCACACACCTCACACATACTGCATGTAATCCACCCACTCTCCTACCGACACATCCCACCCACAGTGATTGAAACCCACCTACCCACACACCCCACCCATACTGCCTGTAATCCACCCACTCTCCTACCCACAGTGATTGTAACCCATCTACCCACATAGCTACCCACACACCTCACCCATACTGCCTGTAATCCACTAAGTCTACTCGCATTGTATGTACCCACCCACCCTGCCTGTAACCCACCCACCCACACTGATTGTAAATTAAAATACATTAAACTAAATCACACTCGCAATTCATTCATACAAATTTTACTTGCATACATAAGATCACGACGAGGAACAGAACTTATGTGGTCACCTGTACATCAGCAAACCCACATATACTGTATATAGCCAGAAATGGGGCTGATGTGTATGGCCTAATAAACTGAACCCGGAGAATGAGTCTTTGTTTGATAAGCGAGATGGACGGCTGTAGATTTGAACGTTAGCGCGACTATACTCTTGTTTCCTTTCATCTGACGATAAATTGAATCCTTTAGCAGTTAATTTCTCTAAACTTGATGGACAAATCTGAAACTACTCTGCATCATATTAACACCACGTTTATATAATTAGCACCATATTTCACTACAAAATCTTCAAAATATCTAAGTAATCTTGATGGAAACTTTGCAATTTACCGTCAGGTTAAGGGGAGGTTTTTAGTTGCTCCCTAGACCTCCATCAAGCTTAAAATTACACCCTCTAGGCCCCCTTTCAAGATAAATGTGTAAATTTTTCGGTAGAAATATGTCCCGGCCAAAGGCCGCTTCCTCTTAAATTACAGGCTCGCTATCGCTCACCAGGAAAAAATCGACACCTAAATTGCATGAAAGGTCTTAAAATTGACAGAGATGGGGGCGAAAGTTCTTAATTATGGGGCGAACGTCTTAAAATATCAAAAGCAATGGGGCTAAACATGAGGGAGAAAGGGATCCAGAACAAAATCCCTCAAGTGGAAATCTCCCCTTAAAAACAACAGGGTACAGTTTAATTCTTGAGGATTATGCCGCGTTTTGACACTTTATTCTGGCTATCATTAGACGCTTTTATACAGCTTAGGAAGGATCTGTGAGAATTAAAAGGGTAAAGACTATCTCAATGATCCCTGACTTCCAAATACCCTTCCTAATCTGAATAAAGTCGTCTAACAAGAGCCACAATAGAACAGCAATGCGCAATCGTATCTTGAAAGGGCTAAATTCGATAGTTCAATTCAGTAACCCAAGCCCCACCATCGGAGCCCTATCTATTGACACCACCCCATACCCACACTACTCATACCACTTCATACCATCATAACCCTATCTATTGACACCACCCCATACCCACACTACTCATACCACTTCATACCATCATAACCCTATCTATTGACACCACCCCATACCCACACTACTCATACCACTTCATACCATCATAACCCTATCTATTGACACCACCCCATACCCACACTACTCATACCACTTCATACCATCATAACCCTATCTATTGACACCACCCCATACCCACACTACTCATACCACTTCATACCATCATAACCCTATCTATTGACACCACCCCATCCCCACACTACTCATACCACTTCATACCATCATAACCCTATCTACCCATACCAGTACACACCTATATATATATATTTTTTTCCTATGTGATTGAGGGAGGCAAAAGGCATAACTGCCTATAGTGAGTGCCTCCCCCATAGTTGAAAGAGTGACGGGGCCAAAATCAAGGGACGTTCGAGCCAAAATGCCTGGACACACGGAGTTTGAAGCAATTTAAGTCATAGGAAGAGGGAAAGACTGATTCTGGGAGAGAGTTCCAGAGCTCAGCTGTTGAGTAGAAGAAAGTTTGAGAGTAACGTTTCACTCTTGAGTTGGAGAGTTGCACAGAGTAGGGGTGGGATTGAGTTGCAAGACGGGTACCACGTGCCCTACGTAAAGGAGGTGGTATGCACTGGGATAGCTCTGAGGAACACTGATTATTATAGTAGCGATAGAATACCTTACTCATACCACTCAAAACCTACATCATGCCTTACTCATACCACTCCATACGACTCAAGACAGAGCCAGAATAGGGACAACAAAACACAACAGCAAAACATTGAACACACAAAAACAAAATACAAATTCACACCCATAAGGCCACGAATCACATAACACCCTAGCCGGAAGCCACTCCTATCAGGCCTAACCATCCCTTGACAAGCTACTTCAGGTGACAAGTGGTTGGCTAATGTACAGTTCCTGATAAATGTTCGTGAGCTCCTGCGACATTCTTTATGGAAATATATGCATTTAGTTTGAAATATCGATCAAATTAGCTATATATTAATTAATACATATCATGTACAGTCGCGCTAATAAGTCATGTCCCAGCTGTCACTACATTTGGTTCGCTCTGTGCTGTATTAATGTCTGTCAGATGTTGAATAGGGTGGGTAAGTGTAGGAACATGTTTATATATTTCACTCGATATGAAGAAATGAAGCTTAGATATTGGTGATGCCAATTATTGATAAAAACATACTTGGTGCCGAGACATCACTTATTAGCGCGACTGTACAGTCAAGAACATACATAGACACACCCATTTTGAAGCAGTATATATATATATATATATATATATATATATATATATATATATATATACTGTATATATATAATATATACAGTATATATATATAAATATGTATGTGTGTGTGTGTGTGTGTGTGTGTGTGTGTGTGTGTGTGTGAAAAGGTTAAGATTACTTTATCATTCCGTGGTGTAATGGTTTAAAAGCTTGGACACTATTCTGAATGTCGGAGGTTCGATCCCGACTGTGAGTATTTAAACATATCTTTCCATACTCAACAAAACCACATCAATATTCCTCAGTCTGTAAAATTCTACAGACTTTAAATCCATGTCTAACACAGATATTTCCACCCCTCTCCTACTCGCGTCTCTCATAGTTTTGCCAAAGCAGTGTTTCATATTCATTTATTAATATTGACATTAGCCCACGTGGATAATCTGGACACACACTGCTTAAGGGGAGATGGGCCGGTTTTGTGGAACACTTTCTACCTCGTGTTTAGCCACATTAGTTTTGAGGTTTTAAGACGTTCAGCCCATTACTTTGACGATTTTAACTCCTTTCGCCCCATTTCATTGTCAATTGTAAGACCTTTTGTGCCATTTAGGTGTCGATCTATTCCTGGCGAGCGACAGCGAGCCTACAATTTTAAAAGGATCCGGCCTTCGGCAAATGTACACAATTAACTTGCAAGGGGGTCTAGGGAGTGTTTTTTTAAAACTTGATGGATGTCTAGGGAGGAAACTAAAAACTAAATGAATATTATATATACCGGTATATATATATATATATATATATATATATTGTATATAGAGCTTCTTCCCCAGGGGTAATAAAGTAATGGTAAATAAACCTTAAACCGAGTAAAACATATTCTCACGTTGCCTTGGTGAAACAAATGGGGTCGCTACTAAAATATATAAACTGGCCAAAAGAGTGCCATTGTAGCCTTGAACTGACACGTGGAGGGTGCTACACTGCCTTGCCAAATTCTTAGGGGTTGTTTAGGGGGGATGGTTCACTTTTTGGGTAAATTTTGCATGTATTCATTATTTTTCTAGTTTTCTCCCTAGACCTCCATCAAATTTAAAAACAAAAAACATTCATTAGATCCTCCTTCTAGATTAGTTTGTACATTTGTCGGTAGAAAAATATCCCGGCCGAAGGCCTGTTCTTCCAACATTACAGGCTCACTATCGTTCGCCAGGGAAAAAATCGACACCTAAATAGCACAAAAGGTCTAAATATTGACAAAGAAATGGGGCGAAAGGTCATAAAATCGACTAACTCGTGGGGCAAACATCTTAACATCTTAAAACTAATGGGGCTAAACATGAGGGAGAAAGTGGTCCAGAAAACCGGCCCATCCCCCCTTTAAGTCGGTTCTAATCTGTGCTCCAGTCTCCAGCCTGCTTGATTCCAATTATATTACTGTGGGGTTCATTTCTTCCTAATTCATAGTTTATTATATATATATATATATATATATATATATATATATATATATATATATATATATATATAGAGAGAGAGAGAGAGATAAGAGAGAGATTAAATCACAAATACATGTGATCAAATTATGTAGTAAAAATCGCTAGGAAAATGAAACAATGGAACACCAAGCTTTCGTCTATTCTCTCAAGACATCTTCAGGATAATTCCCTGTATTACCCTAAAGATGTCTTGAGAGAATAGACGAATACTTGGTGTTCCATAGTTTCATTTTTCCTAGCGAGTTTTAATATATATATATATATATATATATATATATATATATACTGTATATATATATATTTTTTTTTTTTTTTTTTTTTTACCCATCCTTTTCAAATAGTTTAAATAAGAGATAGTTTAGTAAATTATAAAACAACTATTAATTGGGGTAGTTTCTAATTGAGTGCCTTGCCAAATTAATAACACTTCCTTAATTGAGTTAGTTCTTTTGATTGAAGTAGTTTTTGTTTAATCGAGACACTATTAAGGGGAGGTGGGTCGTTTTTCTGGTCCACCTTCTTCCTGTTTAACCCCCTTAGTTTTCAGATTTCAAGACGTTCTCCCCATTCGTTTGTTGAATTTAAAACCTTTCGTCCCATATATATATCAATATCAAGACCTTTCGTACCATTTAAGTGTATATTTTTTCCTGGCGAGCGATAGCGAGCCTGTAATTTGAAGAGAAACCGGCCTTCGGCCGGGAAATTTTTCTATCGAAAAATGTATACATTTATCTTGAAGGAGGGTCTAGGGGGTGTTTTCTAAAGCTTGATGAAGGCTTAGCAAGGAAATTAAAACCTAAATGAATATGTTAGTAAATACCGGTAAAACCAACAATAACCACCGTCCCCTTAATTGAAGACGGTATATAGGGGGTTGGCTTAATTGAAGACGGTATATAGGGGGTTGACTTAATTGAAGACGGTATATAGGGGGTTGGCTTAATTGAAGACGGTATATAGGGGGTTGGCTTTATTGAAGACGGTATATAGGGGGTTGACTTTATTGAAGACGGTATATAGGGGGTTGACTTTATTGAAGACGGTATATAGGGGGTTGACTTTATTGAAGACGGTATATAGGGGGTTGACTTTATTGAAGACGGTATATAGGGGGTTGACTTAATTGAAGACGGTATATAGGGGGTTGACTTAATTGAAGACGGTATATAGGGGGTTGACTTTATTGAAGACGGTATATAGTATAGGGGGTTGGCTTAATTGAAGACGGTATATAGGGGGTTGACTTTATTGAAGACGGTATATAGGGGGGTTGACTTAATTGAAGACGGTATATAGGGGGTTGGCTTAATTGAAGACGGTATATAGGGGGTTGGCTTAATTGAAGACGGTATATAGGGGGTTGACTTAATTGAAGACGGTATATAGGGGGTTGGCTTAATTGAAGACGGTATAGAGGGGGTTGGCTTATTGAAGACGGTATATAGGGGGTTGGCTTATTGAAGTCGGTATATAGGGAGTTGACTTAATTGAAGACGGTATATAGGGGGTTGACTTTATTGAAGACGGTAATATATGGGTGTTGGTTGGCCTTTATTGAAACGGTATATGGGGGTTGACTTAATGACCTACGGTATATAGGGTTGACTTATTGAGACGGTCTATAGTGGTTGGTCTTAGATTGAAGACGGTATCTTGTGGTTTGACTTTATTGAAGACGGTATATAGTGGTTGGTTAATTGAAGACGGTATATAGGGGGGGGTTGGCTAATTTGAACGGTATATAGGGGGTTTGACCTTAATTGGGACGGTATATATGGGGTTTGACTTTATTGAAGGACGGTATAATAGGAGGGTTTTGGCTTATTGGAAGACGGTAGATAGGGGGTTGGCTTAATTGAAGACGCCGTATAATAGGAGGGGGTTTGACTTATTGAAGACGGTATAAATAATAGGGGTTTGGCTTTATTGAAAGACGGTAATAAATAGGGGGTTTGACTTTATTGAAGACGGTATATAGGTGGGTTGACTTAATTTAAGACCCCCCCCGGTATAATAGGGCTGTTGACTTTATTGACGAGACGGTATATAGGGGGTTTGAACTTTTATTGAAGACGGTATATAGGGTTTGGCTTTATTGCCAGACGGTATAGAGGGGGGTTGGTCTTAATTGAAGACGGTATTATAGGGGGTTGGCCCTTAATTGAAGACGGTATATAGGGGGTTTGGCTTAATTTGAAGACGGTATATAGGGGGGTTGTCTTAATTGAAGACCTTACTAGTAGGGGTTGGTCTTAATTGAAGAGTATAATTAGGAAGTGCTGACTTAATTTGAATACTGTATATATAGGTGTTGACTTAATTGAAGACGGGTATATAGTGTGGTTGACTTAATTTGAAGACGTGTATATAAGGGGGTTGACTTTATTGAAGAACTGTATATAATATGGGTTTTGACCTTAATCATTGAGACGGTATATAGGGGTTTGGACTGTAATTGAAAGACGGTATATAGGGGGTTTAACTTAATTGAAGGACGGTTATATAGGGGGTTGACCTTTATTGAATACGGATTAAGGTGGGTTGACTTTATTGACGACGGTATATAGGGGGGTGTTGGGCTTTATTGAAAACGGTATATACATAGAGTGGTTGGCTTATTGGAAGACGGTATAATAGGGTGTTGGGGCTTAATTGAAGACTGTATATAGTGGGTTGGCGTTTAATTGAAGACGGTCTAATAGGGGGTTGGCTTAATTGAAGACGGTATATAGGAGTGGGTTTGGCTTATATTGAAGACGGTATTAAATGGGGTTTGACTTAATTGAAGACTGTTATATTAGTACTAGGGGGTTTACCCTTTAAATTGAAGATACGTAATTAGAGATAGGTGGTTGACACCCTTAATTGGGAAGACGGTATATGGGGGTTTGAACTTTATTTGAAGACGGTATATATGGGGGTTGACCTTAAATTGAAGACGGTAATAGGGGGTTTGACTTAATTGAAAGACGGTATATAGGGGGTTGGACTTAATTGAAGACGGTATATAGGGGGTTGGGCTTAATTGAAGAACGGTATATAGGTGGTTTGGCTTGTAATGTGACGACGGTATGATAGTGCCTAGGGGGTTGACGTTAATTGAAGGACGGTATATAGGGGGTTGACCCCTTAATTGAAGACGGTATAATAGGGGGGGTTTTGACTTTATTGAAGACGGTATAATAAGGGGGTTGACTTAATTGAAGACGGTATCTAGGATAGGGAGGAGGGGGTTGACTTAATTGCGACTGTATATAGGAGGGGAGGTGGTTTTGACCTTAATTGGAAGAAGTATTCGGGGGTGATAATAGGGGTGTTGCTTAATTGAAGACGGTACATTAGCTGGGGGTTTGGCTTAAATTGAAGACGGTATATATGGTGTTTGACGTTCATTGGAAGACGGGTTCATATAGGAGGGGTTGGCTTAATTGAAGACGGTATATAGGGGGTTGACTTTATTGAAGACGGTATATAGGGGGTTGACTTTAATTGAAGAACGGTATATAGTAGGAGGATATGGGGTTTGACTTTATTGACGACGGTAATATCGGGGGTTGGCTTTATTGACACGGTATATATAGGGAGTGGGTTGACATTAATTGAAGACTGTTATATATGGTGGTTTACTTTTTGAAGACGGTAATATTAGGGGGTTGGTTAATTGACGACGGTATAGTAGGTGGGTTTGGCTTAATTGAAGACTGTATATATGGGGTTTGACTTTATGAAGACGGTATTAGGTAGTAGGGTGTGGCTTTCTTCACAATATGGGGGTTTAAGTGTTGTTAAATTTTTAGTTTATTATTTTCCCTTGCATGCTATTAAGTGAAATATATGAAACAACGACTATTTATAAGCTTTATATATATTTTGATATTTGGATTATTTCTACAATCTACCGGTGACTGAAAATAAATGCTATAACCCTAAGAATAACTACAATCACTAATATATAACTATTAGATATATACTAATATCTATAGATATATAGTATATATGATATAATTATATTCTATATATATATCTATATATATTTATACTATATATTAA
Source organism: Paralithodes platypus (assembly GCA_032716605.1). NCBI lineage: Eukaryota > Metazoa > Arthropoda > Malacostraca > Decapoda > Lithodidae > Paralithodes > Paralithodes platypus. Next base: position 56,688,823 of record CM064566.1, on the reverse strand, counting down.
AATATAACATATAGATCGCTAGATAGATATAATATACCCAGATGATGAGCTCATAGCAGAAACAATAGAGAGAGACTACGTCACATCTTAGCTCTCACGACTCTAGCTCTATATTCTGAGAGAGAGAGCGATATCTTATATCATTAGAGAGAGATGTTCTTTACCGATACTAGCTAGATTTTATCGATAAACTAATACAAATACAGTATTAATCTTAGATCGATATATAGAGAGATAGAGAGAGTTAGAGATATAGATATCTAATTTCCGTAGATCTATAGATAGACAGCTAGAAGAGAAGGAGAGAGAGATATACAGAGACAATGAGATAGAGGAGAAGAGAGAGAAGAGGAAAGAGAGAGAGAGAGAGAGGTTATGAGATAGAGAGGAGAAGATAGAAGGAGAGATAGGATAGAGAGAGAGAGAAGAGAGAGAAGAGAACTAGGAGAGAAGAGAGAGATAGAGAGAGAGAGATAGAGTAGAGAGAGAGAGAGATAGATAGATCAGTAATAGATAGAATATAAATTAGGATATGGAGATAGAGTGAGTTATAGATATAGTTTCGATAATGTAATCTCGATACTCTATATCCTCATCTCATATATCTCATCAACGTATAGATAGATAGAGTTTCCTATGTATAGTCTATCGCTATAGATTAGATCGATTAGATAGAGAGAGGATAGGACTAGCTATATTCAGAGATATAGCGAGAGAGAGTTAGAGTTAGTAAGCCATCATTTCCTACACCTCTGTTTACAAATACTAACTTTATTTATCTTCTGCTTCCCTGCTCAACCTTTAACACAACACTCACACGTCCCCGATCACGATCCACGTCCCCACTCCCATGGCGGGTCACACTGCGACAACTCAACTCCCTCACTCACTCACTAACACCACCACACAACGCTCGAATAAACAGCTCACATCCCTACTGCAGGAAAAAGCAGTACACACAAACTCACTCACAAACACACACACACAGCGTAGGAAGGATCTGTGGGGATAACAAAAAGAAAGACTATCTCAAATGACCCTCTTACTTCCACATACCCTTCCTAAGCTATATAAAATCGTCTATCTATCTATTTATCTATATACTCAGGCCCCTATCCCCTCCCCGCAAGAAAAAAAAAAAAAAAATTCCCTCCACTTTTTTCTTTATCGTTTTTTCTTTTTTTTTTTTTTTTTTCTTTTTTTTTTGTTTTTTTTTTTTTTTTTTTTTTGGGGGGGGGGCCATAAAAAAATAAAAAAACGACGATCCACAATAAGGCACAACAACAACAAAACACAACAGAAAATAATAAAAAAAAAAAAAAACAAAAAAAAAAAAAAAAAATATTATAATAGATATATATCTTAGTATATCTAGATATATATAGATTATATTAAAATTTTTTATACAAAAAAATCTATAAATTTTTCCTAATAAAAAATTATTTTTTCACACACATCGTCTACTAACACCCTAAATAAACCATTATAAACCCTTCATAATCTTCTAGGGGGTCCATATATTGTTGTTGTGCTTGGCCCTACCTACCTACCTGCCTCACCTTAGTCAAGCTCACCTGTCGTTTTCTGTTGACTCTCTCCTCCATTTTCTGTTGACTCTCTCCTCCATTTTCTGTTGCCTCTCTCCTCCATACACATAGAAAAAATAAAATAAATAACTGTCCAATGGGTTTATAAAACGCTAAAATACGCCGGCCTCTATAGCTATAACACCTATAACGACTCCCCCTAAACCTCAAACCCCCCTACAGACCCCACGCACCACCCCACAACCCCCCTACACGTACCTATACACCCCAACCATCCCCCTACACAGACCTATACCGGTACATCACCCCAACCCCCTCACCTATACACCTACACCCCCTCTACACATCACCCCAACCCTTTCACCAACACCTAGCACCCCATCCATCCATATTCTCCCTACCTCACACCTATACACCCCCTACCTCACAACCACCCCGTCACGACCTAGTACCACCCAAGCCGGGGGGGCCCCTACACATGTACCTATACAATCACCCCAACACCTGTCACCTACACACCAACCCCATCCTCTCCTCCCAATCCCTAGCCTCACAACCCCCTCATCTATACCCCCCACCCACACACATTTACTGTTTACCCCACCACACACACTTACTCTGTTCACCCCACCACGCACACACAGACACACACACACAAACACACACACACACACACACACACACATCAGAGATACATTTTCTACGTGGAAAGATGTCACAAGTGGAGTTCCGCAGGGAGCGGTGCTGGCTCCCATAATGTTTCTAATATACATTAACGACATGCCAAAGGATATAAATGCATATATGAATATGTTTGCAGATGATGCCAAGATCATGAATCGTATAGAAGATGAAAACAGTGGTAGGGAATTACAGCGGGATTTGGATAGGATAGATCAATGGAGCAAGAAGTGGAAAATGGAATTCAACACAAATAAATGTCATGTAGTGGAAATGGGAGTAAGTAAAAGAAGGCCTCATATGGAATATAAGTTAGGAGAAAACACTATTAACCCATCAGAGAAAGAACAGGACTTAGGGATAACTGTTAGGAGTGATCTTTCACCTGAGAATCATATTAATAAGATAGTGGGAGAAACATATGGACTGCTAAACAGAATACAAATAGCCTTTAACTATATAACGAGATGCTGGAGAAAATAATAAAAACATTGGTGAGACCAGACTGGAGTAATGCGGCAGTGGTGTGGCACCACATCTAAAACAGCATATAAGAAAGCTGGAGAAGGTTCAGAGCTGCAACTAGGATGATACCAGAACTGAGAGAATTACCATATGAGGAGAGATTAAAGAAATTAGATTTACCATCTCTAATGGATAGGAGGGAGAGAGGCGATATGATTATGATGTACAAATGTGTGAGAGGACTCGAAAAGGTGGACAAGAAGGGTTATATTGTGAAAGATAATGGTAGAACTAGGGGGCATAGATATAAACTAATGAAAGGAAGATGTAAAGGAGATGTGAGAAAGTATAGTTTCCCTTACAGAAGTATAAGTAAATGGAATCAGTTGGAAGAGGAAGTGGTGTGTACCAAAAACATTCATATTTTTAAGGCAAAGTTAGATAATTGTAACTCAGGAAGCGGGACAATACGAGCCTAAAAAGCTCAACTCATGTATACTACAAATAGGTAAATACACACACACACTGAAAGACAAAAAAATAAATAAAGAAATAGAAAATAACCATCCCCCTATACCCTCAATACACCACCTACCTTCTCCCGATCAGACTCATGCTCCCTAACCCCTCACTTGCACTCCCCACCCCCTCACACACACCAATACACCCCCACCACCCCTTCACACACACCTATACACCCCACCCACCCCCTCACCACACCCCATACACCCCCACCACCCCTCACACACACCTATACACCCCCACCCCCCTCACACACACCTATACACCCCACCACCCCCTCACACACACCTATACACCCCCACCACCCCCTCACACACACTATACACCCCCCACCACCCCCTCACACACCTATACACCCCGCACACACACCTATACCCCCCACCACCCCCTCCACCACACTATACACCCCCGCACACACACCTATACACCCCCACCCCCCCTCACACACCTATACACCCCCACCACCCCCGCACACCACACCTATACACCCCCCCACCCCCTCACACACACCTATACACCCCCACCACCCCCTCACACACACCTATACACCCCCACCACCCCTTCACACACACCTATACACCCCCACCACCCCCTCACACACACCCATACCCCCCACCACACACCTATACACCTCCACCACCCCCCCACTCACACCTATACACCCCGCCCACCCCCACACACACACCTATACCCCCACCACCCCACACAACACCTATACACCCCCCCACCAACCCCCTCCACACAACACCTATACACAACCACCCCACACAACACCCCTATACACCACCACCCCCTCACACACCTATACACCCCCCACCACCCCCTCACACACACCTACACCCCACCACCCCACACACACACCTATACACCCCACCACCCCACACAACACACCTACCCCCCCACCACCCTCACACACATCTATACCCCCCACCACCCCCACACACACCTATACACCCCCACCACCCCCTCCACACACACCTATACACCCCACCACCCCCTCACACACAATATACACCCCCCCACCCCACACACACACCTATACACCCCCACCACACACCTACACCACCACCCCCTCACAACACCTATACCCCACCACCCCCACAACACCTATACACCACCACCCTCCCACACACCTATACACCCCCACCACCCCGCACACACACCTATACACCCCCACCCCACACACACCCTATACACCCCACCCCCTCACACACACCTATACCCCCACCACCCCACACACACACCTATACACCCCCACCACCCCCTCACACACACCTATACACCCCACCCCCCCACACCCACCACCCCTCACACAACCTATACACCCCCACACCCCCTCACACACACCTATACACCACCCCCTCCACACACCTATACACCCCCACACCCCTCCCCCACACACCCTATACACCCCACCACCCCCTCCACACACACCTATACACCCCACCACCCCACACAACACCTATACACCCCCACTCCACAACACACCTATACACCCACCACCCCTCCACACACCTATACACCCCCACCACTCCACACACCCACTATAACACCCCCACTCAACACCCACCTATACACCCCCACCACCCCCTCACAACACCGATACACCTCCACCCCTCACACACACCTATACACCCCCACCACCCCCTCACACACACCTATCCCACACCCCACCACCCCCTCACACACACCTATACAACCCCACCACCCCCTCACAACACACTATACACCCCCCACACCCCTCACACACCACCACCCCCCACACCCTTCACACACACCTATACACCCCCACAACTCCCTCACACCTATACACCCCCACCACCCCCTCACACAACACCTATACACCACCACCCCACCACCTCACACACACTATACACCCCCACCACCCCGCACACACACCTATACCACCCCCACCCCCTCACACACACCTATACAACCCCCACCACCCCCACACACACAACCTCTACCACCACCACCCCCTCACACACACTATACACCCCCCCCTCCAAATATAAACAAACAGTACACCCCCCCCCCCTTGTATGTGTGTCAGAAGGCAGGAATTTTGGCAGAAGGTGGTAGGGTGGTGGAGAGAGAGAGATGAGAGGGAAGAGGAGAGAGAGGAGAGGGGGAGAGAGAGAGAGAGAGCGAAGAGAGAGAGAGAGAAGAGAGAGAGAGAGAGGAGAGGATGAGAGAGAGAGAGAGAGAGAGAGAGAGAGAGAGAGAGAGAGAGATTTACATAGATACACTAGCCACACAGACCTTACGATCCAAACGAGGTGGTCAGGACTTAATTCTAGTACAGATAGCTAACCCGAGAATAAGGGGAAAGGATAGCTATCAGAGAGAGAGAGAGAGAGAGAGAGAGAGAGAGAGAGAGAGAGAGAGAGAGAGAGAGAGAGAGAGAGAGAGTAGGGTAGTAAACAAGAAAGTGACGACTGTTGGATGAGTAACGATAAACATAAAATAAAACATATGGAAGTATTTGACCCAAAGACCCGATATCAAAGTTAACACGGTATGTACAGTCGCGCTAATAAGTGATATCTCGGCACCAAGAATAGTTTGATCAATAATTGGTATCAGCAATATGTAAACTAAATTTATTTATATCAGTGAAATATACGAACATGTTCCTACACTTACCCACCCTATTCAACATCTGACAGACATTAATACAGCACAGAGCAAGCCAAATGTAATGACAGCTGGGAAATGACTTATTAGCGCCACTGTACGTCGAAGATTAACCCTTTGAAGATCACGACACATTTTGCCATTGTCGAGCAATGCATTAAAGTATTGTCGAGCAATGCATTAAAGTATTGTCGAGCAATGCATTAAAGTATTGTCGAGCAATGCATTAAAGTATTGTCGAGCAATGCATTAAAGTATTGTCCATGCATAAAGTATTGTCGAGCATGCCTTAAAGTATGGCGACAATGCATTAAAGTATTGTCGGCAAGCACGATTTCCCTTGGCTAAAAACATAAAACAAAAAACTACCTTCAAGGTAAATGTGTACATTTTCTGGTAGAAAATTGTCCCGGTCGAAGGCCGATTTCTTCCAAATTCCAGGCTCGGTATTGCTAGCCTAGATAATATTAACACCTGAATGAGGCAAAACATAGTATGCTCACTACACTTAAGGAGACAAATGTCTTAAATGTTCTAAACTAATGGAGTGAAACAGGTCCAAAAGAACCTCCTCGCATGAGATAGTTTTAAGAATAAGGTCCACTGAAACCCAACCCCAGAAGGTGGTGGAGGTGGGAGGTGTCAAATGAGGCGAGAACCCACCCCACCCCACCCCATCCCACCCCACCCCACCCCATCCCATCCCACCCCACCCCACACCACCACACCCCACACCACCACACCCCACACCACCCCACACCCCACACATCCCATCCACCACCACACCACCCCACCCACAACACCCACCCCATACCACCTCCCACCCACCCCACACATCCCCATCCTCCCACCCCACACCCCACCCCACCACACCACCCCACCCCACACCACCACACACCACCCCACCCCACCACCCCAACCCACTTGGCAGACACGGGTTGGGTTGGGTTGGGTTGTGGCCGGCTTGTTTGGTACTCTGCAGGAATAATGTCTTTGTTGCTCTCTAGGCTACAGTGGTTTCTTTAGCAGGCACAACTCTCATATTTCAGGGGTGTTGTTTAAGGGGGATCACCTGTTTTTGTTTCTCTTTCTCTCCTTTTCTCTCTTTCTCTGGCTTGTATCCATTCGGCTCCATTCAGCCAACTGTTTTAAGACGTTTATCCCCACCCAGGTGTCAATTTCTTCCTGGCGAGCGATAGCGAGCCATCATTGTATGGAGAAATCCGGCTTCGTCCGAGACATTTTTCTATCGAAAAATGTACAAATTTAGCTGGCTGTAAAACAAAAAAAATATATATATATATATGCTGGCTCGCTACCGCTCGCCAGGAAAATATTGACACCTGAATGGGGATAAACGTCTTATAACAGTAGGCTGAATGGGGCCGAATGGATACAAGCCAATGAGAGACGGAGAGAGAGAAAAAATCGAAGTGGGCTCCCTTAAAAAGGGTCTGGGCACACAGTGAGACACATACGTACACGAGAACACCTGGTACAAACGCACACAGGCACACATGCATGCAGACACACACAGGGGACACGCACATAAACAAGAACACATGAAACATACATACACGCAAGAAACAACGAACTACACACCTCAGTAAACACAAGATACACACACATACGAACCAATACACTATCTACTAATTTAATGACTCGATTCGATTAAATAAATAACTATAACTATATATATATATATATATATATATATATATATATATATATATATATATATATATATGGTATGGACATGTGGAGAGAATGGATGAACAAAATTGGGTGAAAAATTGCAGGTCTGTGATTGTGGAGGGAGCTGCACCGAGGGGTGGACCGAGGAAGACCTGGGATCGGACTATACGTTCCGATCTCAAATCCAAGAACTTGACAAGTGAAGCAGCCCATAACAGGGTTGCCTGGAACGCCGCCATTGGGACAAGAGACTGAAACTGCACTTATGTGTGGAACACTCAGTCTTAAAATTTTATGTATGTATGTATACTTTATATATATATATATATATATATATATATATATATATATATATATATATATATATATATATATATATATATATATACAAACGGGGGCAAAACCATAACTTAAGGGGAGATATCGACTTGAGGGATTTTTTTCTGGACCCCTTTCTCCCTCATGTTTCAGGTCCCCATATCGATATGTTTTCGCTGGGGGCAGGATTTAAGAAGGAGATCACGCTGCTCGCAAACTTCCATTGTTAGAATTGGCGATTTTCATTATAAGACATGAACTCTTTCGATACAGGCATTTCGGACGCTGTTTTCAATGGAAAACCAGCAGTATCAAGAAGGAGAATGATATAAAAGGTAAAATATTCATTAAAAGGACTGAATAAAAGGTAATGTGTACCGTCAATTTTTAAGACCTTTTCGTGCCATTTAGGTGTCGATTTTTATCCTGGCGAGCGACAGTGAACCTGCAATTTAAGAGGGAACGGCCTTCAGCCGGGAAATTTTTCTACCGAAAAATGTACAAATTGATCTTGAAAGGGGCTCAAGGGGTGTAATCTTAAGCTTGATGGATATCTAGAGACCAAACTAAAAACCTCCCCTTAATCAAACAGAGTCTGGGTTGCTGTCTTGTAATATACTTGTATATACTGTATAAATACATAAAAAAGGACATTGATGTAGTTTAGGAGTAAGGTTCAAGGATTGGTGTAGTGGCAGGGTACAGGTGATGAAACACGGGACATTACCTGTGGACAGTGATGGGGTACGGGTCGTTTGTTAGGGTTACAAGCGAACCTTTATCAAACCAAAGTTGGACGGAGGTTATATTTTTGCTTCCGTTTGTCTATTTGTCAATGAGCAAGATCTCAAAAAGTTATGAACCGATGTCCACGAAATTTGATGGGCTGATAAGATATACACAAAGTTCCTTCCCCCACATGCTTAGTCCCATTTGTTTTGAGGTTCTAAGACGTTCGCTTCATTAGTTTGGTGATTTTAAGACCTTTCGTGCCCACCCCCGATTGGTAGGATACGTTACAAATGCTCACATATTCCAGGTTCTTATTTACAGCTACACTGAACAAATGGCTTGGGTATGAGGAGCTTGTCCATCTCTCTACTCTAACACATCATCTCATACATAACGTCTAAGTGGGCTATGCTTTGTGATCAAATAACACGGTGATAGAGAGAGAGAGAGAGAGAGAGAGAGAGAGAGAGAGAGAGAGAGAGAGAGAGAGAGAGAGACAGAGATAGAGATAGATAGAGATAGATAGATACATAGATAGATAGAGATACATATAGATAGAGATAGATAGATAGAGATAGATAGATAGAGATAGATAGATAGATATTAATAGATAGATATGTTTTCATCATCTATAATTTTGTAACAAGACCACACTACATAATTATCCTGAACCAGTATTACAGAACATATGTCATGGGATACAATGTTTGAGAAGGGTCATGGTACGGAAAGGGTTAGGGGGGGGGGGGGGGTTGGAGTCTAAACATATCTTTCCGGTCTAACCCTCCACCCTCTGTCTTACATCCCTTCCCTCGACCCATCACTCCCTGCTTGAGGGGAGATGGGCCGTTATTTTGGTCTGTTCATTCATTTATCCTTTATTTCTTAGTTTCCTCGCTAGACCTCCAGCAAGCTTAGAAAAATATCCCCAGACCCCCCTTCAAGATAAATTTGTACATTTTTCGGTAGAACAATGCCGTTACCTCTTAAAATGTCAGGCTCGCTTTCGCTCGCTAGGAAAAATCGAGACCTAAATGGTACAAAAGGTCATAAAATTAACAACGAAATGGGGCGAAAGGTGTTAAAATCGCCAAACTAATGAGCCGAACGTCTTATAATCTCAAACCAAATGGGGCTTAACACGAGGGAGAATAGGGACCAGAAAACCGACCCTATCCTCTTAACACCCCCTGCACCCCCCCCCCCCCTTAACCCTACCCTACCCAACCCCCTTATAAGTCATGCCCTCCTTCCCCTCTGCACTGCCCCCTTTTAATATTTCCTCTCTCTCTCTCTCTCTCTCTCTAGGTATTTTTTTTTCTTCACTTTTCTACAATTTTAATCTTATTGTCCAGATTTTTCCCTCGACACCTTTATCACTCTCTAACTCATTCTCTCTCTCTCTCTCTCTCACACACACTGTCTCTCTTGCTTGTTCTACTACTTCTTCATTGCCCCATTAAGTGTTATTATTAGAACACAAGCATATCACTCTTACTTTGTCTTCTTAACATCATCACCTCTCTCTCTCTCTCTCTCTCTCTCTCTCTCTCTCTCTCTCTCTCACCTACCCTATTCATCAACTAGCCTCATTCTCGTACTGTTGACATCTATCTTTCTACTCCTCCCTTCCTTTATTATTAGAACATAAGCATATCACTCTTACTTTGTCTTCTTAACATCATCACCTCTCTCTCTCTCTCTCTCTCTCTTCATCAACTAGCCTCATTCTCGTACTGTTGACATCTATCTTTCTACTCCTCCCTTCCTTTATTATTAGAACACAAGCATATCACTCTAACTTTGTCTTCTTAATATCATCACCTCTCTCTCTCTCTCTCTCTCTCTCTCTCTCTCTCTCTCTCTCTCTCTCTCTCTCTCTCTCTCTCTCTCTCTCTCTCTCTTCATCAACTAGCCTCATTCTCGTACTGTTGACATCTATCTTTCTACTCCTCCCTTCCTTTATTTCTACTTCCCTCTCCCTCCTCTTCCTGCTACTCATTTCTTCTTCTCCTCCTCCTCTTGTTTACAATCTTCATCATCCATCATCATCATCATCATCTCTTCCTCCTCTTCGAATACCTTTACGTTTCTTTCTACTTTTGGTTTGATTTAGTTCACGCAGTTTCCTCTTCTCCATACTTTCAACATATCTATTAATTATTAGTTCTTCTCACCTTTGCCCTAAAATAATGGAACTTCTACTTCTTCTTCATCATCTTCTTCTTCTTCTTCTTCTTCTTCATCTTCTTCTTCGTCGTCGTCTTCTTCTTCTTCATCTTCTTCTTCGTCGTCGTCTTCTTCTTCTTCGTCTTCTTCTTCTTCTTCTTCTTCTTCTATCGATTGTTCCTCTCTCCCCTTCCCCTCTCACTTGTTAACATATCAGTCATCTGCCTCCCTCCCTCCCTCCCTCCCTCACCTTCCGTCTCTTCCTCATTGTATATATTATTCTCTTCTATTTCATAACCTAAGCCTTTCTTCTTCTTCTTCTTCTTCTTAACATTAGTCACCAATTACAAACCCCAATGCACTTGAATAAACTAATGAAAGCATATGATCCTTCCGGGATTCCAACTCGGGACACCACACCCAGAACATAAGCACTTAAACCATTACACCAACATAAACTAATGAAAGCATATGGTTCTCCCGGGATTCGAACTCGGGACACCACACCCAGAACATAAGCATCTAAACCATTACACCACCAACACAGTTAAAGGTTGAGTACACGATCACGATTAATATCCATTTTCGAATTCTGGATATCAATCTAATCATGTACTCGACCCAACTGCATAATGTTTTAGTGGGAGGAAAGAAAATGTACTAACAAAGCCATTGGAATCACGATAAATGTACAAATTTAACTGGAAGGGGAGCCGGATAGCCAATTGACCACTTGCGAGTTTCAGGCTATAAGGAAGTTGGAGCCGTAAACATTGATATGAAACAGAATTAAAATAATAATGTAGATTTCTAATAGATTAAAGACATGGTGAATTGGGTTTGATGCATATATAGTTATGTGTACTACGACCGTATTGCAGCTGTACCTTATGTTAAGGGGAGGTCTCCAGTTGAGGGATTTCTTTCTTGACCCCTTTCTCCCTCATGGTTAGCCCCATTGCTTTTGAGATTTTAAGACGTTTGCCCCATTAGTTTGGTAATTTTAAGAATTCCCGCCCCAGTCTGTCAATTTTAAGACCTTTCGTGCAATTTAGGTGTCGATTTTATCCTGGCGAGCGATAGCGAGCCTGTAATTTAAGAGTAACCGGCCTTCGGCCGGGACATTTTTCTACCGAAAAATGTACAAATTTATCTTGAAAGGGGGTCAAGGGGGTGACATTTTAAGATTGCTGGAGGAGTAGGAAACAAACTAGAAACCTCCCCTTAAATATCGTTATCTACAACTCCAACTTCCTTATACAACGAAACTCGCAAGTTGGCAATTCTGGGAAGGTATTTTGTTAGCCGAGGGGACAAACTAAAATACATCGCTCGAAAATGGCAAAACCAAGGAAAACCCTCGATAATAACTAACAAAATATCATAATAACCCCACAAGACGTCTGACCAGATAGTGTTAAGGGGAGATATCCACTTGAGGGATTTTGTTTTCTTGACTCCTTTCTCCCTCATGTTTAGCCCCATTGTTTTCCTAATGTTAAGACGTTCGCCCCATTATTTTGACGATTTTAAGAACTTTCAACCCATTTCTGTCAATTTTAAGACCTTTCGTGCCATTTAGGTGTCGATTTTATCCTGGCGAGCGATAGCGAGCCTATAATTTAAGAGGGACCGGCTTTCAGTCGGGACATTTTTCTACCGAAAAATGTACAAATTTATCTTGAAAGGGGCTCAATGAGGGTGTAATCTTAAGCTTGAAGGATATCTACGGACCAAACTAAAAACCTCCCCTTAAAAAACCCCCAGATAGTGTTAACCCAATGAATAAAAGATAATGTTCCTAATATTAATAAAGTTGTCTGTCTGGGGTTCATTTAAGTGGGGGGATGGGCCGGTTTTCTGGACCACTTTCTCCCTCATGTTTAGCCCCATTAGTTTTTACATGTTAAGATGTTTGCCCCATTAGTTAGTCGATTCTAAGACCTTCCGCCCAATTTCTTCATCAATATTTAGACCTTTCGTGCTATTTAGGTGTCGATTTTTTCACTGGCGAACGATAGTGAGCCTGTAATGTTGGAAGAACCGGCCTTCGGCCGGAAAATTTTTCTACCGAAAAATGTACAAACTAATCTAGAAGGGGGATTTAATGGATGTTTTGTTTTAATTTGATGGAGGTCTAGGGAGGAAACTAGAAAAATAATTAATAGATGCAAAAATCGCCCAAAAAGTGAACCATCCCCACTTAAGGGGAGAGTTTACCTTTGTTTTTTATTTTTCTGGGGTAGGCAACCGAGGATATGTAGGTGGTATGAGAGAGGTAGGGGGTGGTAGGGGAGGGTATGTGGGTGTAGGGAGGAGGTAGGGGGTATGTGGGTGAGTGGGTGGGTGGGAGGGTGGGTGGGTGGGTGGGTGGGTGGGTGGGTGGGTGGGTGTGGTGGTAGGGGGGGTACGTGGGTGGGTGGGTAGGTGTGGTGGTAGGGGGTATGAGAGAGGTAGGGGGTGGTAGTAGGGGGTATTAGGGGGGTATGTGGGTGGGTGGGTGGGTGGTAAGGGTGGTAGTAGGGGGTATGTGGGTGGGTGGGTGGGTAGGCGTGGCAGTAGGGTATATGGGTGGGTGGGTGGGTGGTAGTAGGGGGTATGTGGGTGGGTGGGTGGGTAGGCGTGGCAGTAGGGTATATGGGTGGGTGGGTGGGTGGGTAGGGTAGGCAACCGAGGGTATATATGTGGTATGAGAGAGGTAGGGCACGCCTCTTGAGTTCTCTGAGTGAGCCAGTTTACACCACCATCACCAAGAGCGTCACCCCAACAGCAACCATGGTGAGTTACAGACGTTTCACCCCATTAGTTTGGCGATAGTAAGATGTTTCAATCCATTAGTTTGGCGATAATATGACTTTTCACCCCAATAGTTTGGTTTTAATAAGATTATTGCTAAGGAGACGGTTAGGTATCAAGAGTATCAGTGATGAGATGCGTACTGGTGGGCTTGGATGGTTTGAACATGTGGAGAGGATGGATGAACTGAGTTTGATGAAAAATGGATTCCGTGAACGTGGAAGGAGGTGCACCAAAGGGTAGACCGAGAAAGACGTGGGATCAGACTATACGGTCTGATCTTGAATAACAAAACCTGACGAGTGAGGCAGCACTGAACACCGTCATTAGAACGTGAGACCGGAACTGCACTGTCTTGAAATGTATGTATATATGTACACTCGCGCTAATAAGTCATGTCTTGGCACTAAGTATGTTTTGATCAATAATTGGTATCAGCAGTATCTAAGCTTCATTTCTGCATATCGAGTGAAATATACAAACATGTTCCTACACTTACCCACCGTATTCAACATCTGACAGACATTAATACAGCACAGAGCAAGCCAAACGTAATGACACCTGGGAGATGACTTATTAGCGCGACCGTACAGTGGCGCTAATAAGTCATGTTTCAGCTGTAATTAAGCTTGGCTCCCTGTGTGTTGTATTAATGTCTGTCAGATGTTGGATAGGGTGGGTAAGTGTAGGAATATGTTTGTATATCCCACTCGAAATGAAGAAATCAAGTTTAGATATTGCTGATACCAATTATAGAACAAAATAAACTTGGTGCCGAGATATCACTTAAATTAGACCGACTGTATGTAACATTCAGGTGTCGATATTATTTTGGGGAGAGCGATAACGAACCTGTGACTAAATCCGGTATATATCACACGAGAGCTTTTATAGTCAACATTCGACGATCAACATATTTCTAGCAACATTTCTTGAATATTTTGCACTGGTATCGGAAACTAGACTGATGATAGATGAAATTATGCAACCGAAATATTTGTATATGTTGACCACATAAGCTGCCAGATCAGTGTTAAGGATACATGTTGAGTGAAAAAGCGTTCGTATGATACCGGCTTTAGAAGTTCGGTCAGGAAATGTTTCTATTGAAAAATGTACATTTGTTCTCAATGTGTATGACAGTGACAAAAGGCAACGGTGCCTATAACGAGTGTTCCCCGCTAAAGTTGAAAGAGTGACACTGAGCCAAATTCAAGGTAGGCTACACTTTAACCCCTTCAACACCATTACGTAATTTTCATAATATTCTGGTTACCGTCAGACGAATTTATTTAGTTTATAATCTACCTCTACGACTTAAGGGAAGGTCTCCACTTGAGGGATTTTTTTCTTGACTCCTTTCTCCCTCATGTTAAGCCCCATTGCTTTTCTAATTTTAAGACTTTCGCCCCATTATTTTGACGATTTTAAGAACCTTCGACCCATTACTGTCAATTTTTAGACTTTTCGTGCCATTTAGGTGTCGATTTTATCCTGGCGAGCGATAGCGAGCCTGTAATTTAAGAGGAACCGGCTTTCACCCGGGACATTTTTCTACCGAAAAATGTACAAATTTATCTTGAAAGGGGGTCTATGGGGGGTAATTTTAAGCTTGATGAAAACGTAGGGAACAAACTAAATACCTCCCCTTAAACCAACTATCCACAAAGCTAGATAGGGTACTTAACTCCTCCTTTACCGGCGACATCCTGGCAACTATATTCTGGCTAGTATTAGGCGACTGTATTCACCTTATAAAGGGCCTCCAGCAACTAACAGGCTTCGAACCGTCTCACTTAACCCATTTTACCACCACAGATCCTTCTTAAAACTGCACACAATCGTTTAAACATGGCTAGAATAAAAGTACAAAGACGTCGCCGGTACAGAACGGGTTAACCATTTACTTATTAAGGGGGGTGGCCTGCTTTTTTCGCGCTCTGGGTTGTATCCATTGGACCCCATTCAGTCTACTGATTTAAGACGTTTATCCCCATCCAGGTGACGATTTATACCTGGCGAGCGATAGCGAGCCACCATATTTTGGATAATTTGTTAGAGCTGGCTAAATTTGTAAATTTTTCGATAGAAAAATATCTCCGGCAAAGCCGGATTTCTCCATAAAATGCTGGCTCGCTATCGCTCGCCAGGAAAAAATCGACACCTGGATAGGATAAATGTCTTAAAACAGTAGGCTGAACGGGGCCGCATGGATACAACCAAGACAGAGAAAAAAACAGGTCACCCCCTTAATCTAATCATCAACTATGAATGACCTGCTCACTCGTCCACACTCTTTGTATTCAGTTGTTCACTTTTGTCTTCAATTATTAACTGTTCACTTACCAATTCACTATATTGACCCCCCTATTTCCACTTATTTACCTATTCGCAAATACACCCACTTCTCCAACCACCCACCCAATCATTTACGAGCACACCCACCCACCCATTTACGAGCACACCCACCCACCCATTTACGAGCACACCCACCCACCCATTTACGAGCACACCCACCCATCCACCCAATCATTTACGAGCACACCCACCCACCCATTTACGAGCACACCCACCCAATAATTTAAGAGCACACCCACCCACCCATTTACGAGCACACCCACCCACCCATTTACGAGCACACCCACCCACCCATTTACTAGCACACCCACCCATCCACCCAATCATTTACGAGCACACCCACCCATCCACTTATTTACGAGCACACCCACCCATCCACCCAATTTGCGAGAAAAGTGTTCTGAGCATAGCAATACAATGACGAACCTATGTACTGTACACGGTGCAAAGCATAATCAACTACTTTGCTCTCATCCGGTGAACAAGTTGTGAACATTGTAAAGGCAAATTCCCGTATAATACATGAACAATTGGACTGCGAAAGTGTTTACTATGGTGTCAAAATCTAAACGTATTCAATTCCAAGATGGTTACAAAAAATGTCAAAAGTGAACAAGATGGCTTCTAAAATTATATGCAAGATAGTTTCAAACAACTCGATATGTGCTGGAGAGGCTAAATACCTCGAAATTATTTCAAGGTATTGTACTATCAAATTCGAATCGTGTTGATAACGGCTTATTATTATTATTATTTTTTTTTTTCTAAACAGTTTCAAATAATATTTATGTTCAAAATATTTTAAAACTTTTAACGTGGTAAGCTCTAAAGTATTTCAAGCTCAACGAGTGTTCAACTTTTTGTTTTAGCTCTAAACGGGGTCAACATGGTTTCAAATTTCATATAATTATACTCAGGCAAATTTCATGCAAAAAACATGTTCATGAAGGTTTCCATTTCGAAACGTGTTCAAGACGAGTGGTCTTAAACTCGAAAGTATTCTAGATGGGTTTAAGCTAGACGAGTGGTCTTAAACTCGAAAGTATTCTAGATGGGTTTAAGCTTAAATTGTATTCAAGACGGTTTCAAACTCTTATCATGATCAAGATAATTTCGAACTCAGAATATGAAATTAAGCTATAAACGTGTTTCAAAGTTCAAAAGTTCTAAAAGTGGTTTCAAGCTCATATCGCATTCAAAATGGAGTTCAAAATTCTGCAATGTTCAAGATGGCAAAAAGGGAAAAAAAAAAAAAAAAAAAAAAACACGAAATGAAGATGTTTTGAAAGATGAGGGTAGTTCTATAAATACCATGCTAGCGGGAACATACCTGGCCTAATACGGTGGTGGTGGTGAGAGGGCGGCCGAGGAAAGGGAAAGTGGCAATAATCAGGCAATAATTAAGGAGAGATGGGTCATTTTTCTAAACCACCTTCTCGCTCATATTTAGCCCCATTGGTTTTCAGATTTTATGACGTTCGGTCCATTAGTTTGGTGATTTTAAGACTTTTCGTATCATTTAGGTGTCGATTTTTTTCCTGACGAGCGATAGCGAGCCTGTAATTTAAGAGAAATCGGGTTAATTGATAGTCTTACAATCTTCATACCTAGAGATCTTTCCTAAACTGCTTATAATCGGCTAATGATGACCAAAACCAATGTAATAATGCGTCTTAGATAAATAATAAACACATGAAGCACATCACATAATAGTCTGAGAACCGTATATACTCAAATAACACACATATAAAATTGGATGGAAGTTTTACGAGTTATCACTGAAATCTACAAGCCAATCACTTTGTTTCAATACTCATTGTACTCACTTTTCAATACTCATTGTACTCACTTTTCAATACTCATTGTACTCACTTTTCAATACTCATTGTACTCACTTTTCAATACTCATTGTACTCACTTTTCAATACTCATTGTACTCACTTTTCAATACTCATTGTACTCACTTTTCAATACTCATTGTACTCACTTTTCAAATATGTGTGAGTCTCCAATTAATTGAAGGGGACAGTGGCTGTTTTTTGTTTCCCTATAAATTCATTTATTCATTTAATGTTTAGTTTCCTCGCTAGACCTCCCTGAAATATCCCCCCCCCCCCCCCCCTCAAGATAAATCTGTATATTTGTCGGTAGAAACATTTCCCCGCTTCCTCTTATAATTACAGGCTCGCTTTCGCTCGCCAGGAAAAACAAATCGATAAATTAAACTATTTGCTCTCCTTCAACATCGACCCATATCTTAAGGGGAGATGGGCGTATTTATTTGCTCATTTATATACATTTTTATCATATATATATTTTTAGTTTAGTTTAGTTTCCTCCCTAGACCTCCATCAAGCTTTAACCCCCCCCCCCCCCCAAGACCCTCCTTCAAGATAAATTTGTACATTTTTCGATAAGAAAATTTCCCGGCCGAAGGCCGGTTCCTCTTGAAACACAGGCTCGGTATCGCTCGCCAGGAACAACCTAAATGACACGAAAAGTCTTAATATTGACAAGTAAATGGGGCGAAAGGTCTTAAAATCGCCAAACTAGTGGGACGAACGTCATAAAATCTCAAACCTAATGGGGCTAAACATGAGGGAGAAGGAGGTTCGAAAAAGGAGTTAACCAAGGAGACATCACACATCCACCTCAGCTCTACCGACACTTTAATTAAACTATTTGCTCCCCTTACGTTCAACATCCACCCATATCTTCAGGGGGGAATGGCATATTTATTTGTTCATTAATATATCTGTTTTATAAATTTAGTTTTTAGTTTCCTCCCTAGACCTCCATCAAGCTTTTAAGAAACACCCGCCCCCAAGATAAATTTGAACGTTTTTCGTTCAACATCCCCCCCATATCTTCATCCCTCTGTAAAAGTGTATTAGTGCCCCCTCAAATCTCACTACCCCACATCCCATACATTGCCAGCACTTTTACCAGAACATGTCTCCGAACTATATTTTACCCCAGGTCCATAAACGGTACTTGCTGCGGGCTATCGCTCGCGAGGAGAACATAGACACCTAAATGGCACAAAAGTCTTAAAATTGACAAAGTAATGGGGCGAAAGGTCTTAAAATCGCCAAACTAATGGTGCGAACGTCTAAATATCTCAATACTAATGGGACTAAGCATGAGGCAGAAGGGGATGGGTCCAGAAAAAAGCAACAGACCCTTAAATCGGCTCCCCCATCACACACACACACACACACACTAGCTCTTCTCAAACCCTCTATATAATTTTAACCCCTTCACCTACTTAGCATATGTAGGGCAAGGGGGGAGGGGGTTGTAGGGGAAGGGGTAGGGGTGGGGGGGGGGGGTAGGTGGGTGGAAATGGTGGGGGTTGTAGGGGGGGGGGAAGGGTCTGTTACACAAATACCCACCGTCGGAAATATGACAACAAAAACAGACACTTGGGGGAGTTAGTATGTCAAGCACAGAAGAGGAGGTGGGTGGGGGTGGGGGGGGGAGGGGTAGGTGAGATAAGGTGGGCAGGTGGAGATGAAAGAGGGGGAAAGGGGGAGTTAGAAGGGGAAGTAAGAGGTGGGGGGGGGTAAGGTAATTGGATAGAAGGTGGACTTGGGGGAGGTGGAGGGAGGGAAGAAAGAAAGAGGAGGAGCAGGTAGGAAGGTATGAGGAGGTGGAGGAGGAGTAGAGAGAAGAGGAGGAGGGGGTAGGAAGGTAAGAGGAGGTGGGCTAGTGGAGGAGGTGGAAGAAGAGGAGGAGGGAGCAGGTGAGAGGGAGCAGTGACGGTGGAACAAACAGCTATATAATCAAGAAAAACTAAATTAATATAGAATAGCCTGGAGGAGTTGGCAAATGGGATATATGCAAGGGGTGGGAAGGGTATATGCGGTTTGAGATGATGTTTTTCCTTCATTTTATTCTGGCTATTATTAGACGATTTTATTCGATTATGGAAGAACTTGTGGAAGTCAGAGGGTTACTTGAGATACTTATTATTAGAGGGCTTTCCTAACTCGAGTAAAATCGTCTATGTTAGCCAAAATGGAGTGGATAAAAAGCATCATGATATTGAAAGATTAACATACATTTATACATAGACAAATATGCTGATATACTTTCTCATACCAAACAAAAACTGATGAAGAGGGTGGAGGAAGCAAACAGCTATAAAAAAAAACCCACATAACACGAATTTATGTAGAACAGCAACGAAAGACTAGTTGGCAAAGTGAAATATAGGTGTCGAAAGAGGCTGAAGAACTCGTAAACAGGCCAATATAAATACACGAAAAAACCCCAGCTGCTTAAAACTAAAAATGAATGAGGAACAGGGAGGAGGCATGAGGAAGTATGGAGCAACAGACACATAAAATAGGAAGTAAACACAGACACATAAATCAGGACTAGCTGGCAAGAGAACAGATAGGACGTTCCAAGGAAGAATAATAGATCAACAGAAAGAGACATGCCAAAAAAAAAAAAAAAAGCCCGCGAAACATATTTGGCGGGAGCGAAGACGAGTGAGGCGCGGGAAGGGGGACAGGTGGCGCGCAAACAGCTAGACGAAGAGCGCGGGAAGCCAAGAGATCTCGAGTTGGTTGGAGGTTCTATATACAGGTGGCCAAATGGAGGAATTATTATGGTCTTGGCTGAGGTTTGCATAGGTTCAGGTGTCGGGAAATATGATAGGGATAGTGGTGTGGGGTTCTAGGCTAGCTATAAGAAAGGGTAAAGCATATTTAAGATGATTATATAAACGGTAGCCAAATGGAGGAATTATTAGGGTCTTGACTCTGGCTTGCATAGGTTCAGGTGTCGGGAAACATGATAGGGATTGTGGTGTGGGGTTCTAGGTTAGATATAAGAAAGGGTAAACTATATTAACAATGATTAACTATTCCCTGGATCACTCTTCCCAAATCATAGACAAATCAGCTCAATTTACTCCAGTTGTTTTTTTTAGTTACAGAGGATAGTGGTCAAGATTTACGACCTACTTACAATGAATGAACTATATACTGTAGCTATACTTTTTTTCTATGCGAGTGAGGGAGACAAAAGGCAGAACTGCCTGTAGCGAGTGCCTCCCCCAGAGCTGAAAGAGTGACAGGGCAAAAATCAAGGGACGTTCGACCCAAAATGCCTGGACACACGGAGTTGTTTGAAGCAATTTAAGTCATAGGAAGAAGGAAAGACTGATTCTGGGAGAGGGTTCCAGAGCTCAGCTATTGAATAGAAGAAAGACAGTAACGTTTCACTCTTGGGTTGGAGAGTTGCAAAGAGTAGGGGTGGGATTGTGTTGCAAGACGGGTATACTTCAATAAAAACACGGTGGCCAAATATAAGGGTTAGGATTATTGGCTGAGGTTTCCATAGGTTCCGGTGACGTGAAACCTGATAGTGGAAGGGTTCTAGGTTAGCTATAAGAGAGGGTAAGCTATTATATACCAGACTCATGACGGTAATATTCTAGGCCAGCTAGATCAAGTAACTGAAGATTGTTAGGAAATATATTTTTAGTTAACCCATTCAGTACCAGGGACGTAATTTTTATCATATTCTGGCAACTATTAGGCGATTTTTTCCAGCTTGGGAAGAACCTTTAGCAATAATAAGGCTACAACCTATCTCAACCAACCCCTTTATACTACCACAGATCCTTCCTAAGCTGCATAATATCGTCTAAATATACCTAGCATAATATATAACACACGTCGCTGGTACTCATAGGGTTAAGGGGGTAGAGCTTGTATTTTGGTATTTCTATTTATTATTAAATTATTTTTAATTTCTTCGCTAGACCTCCATCAAGCTTTAAAAAAAAAAAATCTTTCAAGATAAATTTGTACATTTTTCGGTAGAACAATGTCCCGGCCGATGGTATGTATATGTATGTACTGTATAAAACTACCATAGGGGTCCAGGAACGTCTGTGGTGGACTGTACACGGTGTGAGAGTGAGGGAGGAAGCTACTGTTTATCATAACCTGGGAGCTAAAATTAGGTGTGGAGAGAGAGAGAGCGAGAGAGAGAGAGCGAGAGAGAGAGAGAGAGAGAGAGAGAGAGAGAGAGAGAGAGAGAGAGAGAGAGAGATAGAGAACATAACAAATCAGAAACGAGTACATAGACACATAGAAATAACGATAAAGGAAATACATAATCAAGGAACACCAAGAAAACAAAATGCAACAGTGAAATGAGACGATGTAAATATATAATACAAGAACAAAGGAAAAGGATGCTACAAAGGAAAGATATCTGGGGCAAGGAGGAACAGCGAATATATCAGTTACTGTAAATATGATGTACTTGATACCAATTCCCGACAAGGGGCTGCAGTCCTGACGTTATTCTTGACATTAAGTGGAGGTCTCCACTTGAGGGATTTTTTTCTTGACCCCTTTCTCCCTCATGGTTTGCCCCATTGTTTTTGAGATTTTAAGACGTTTCCCCCATTAGTTTTGTGATTTTAAGAATTTCCGCCCCATTCTGTCAATTTAGGCGTCGATTTTATCCTGGCGAGCGATAGCGAGCCTGTAATTTAAGAGTAACCAGGAAAAATTTTCTACCGAAAAATGTACAAATTTATCTTGAAAGGGGGTCAAGGGGGTGACATTTTAAGATTGCTGGAGGAGTAGGAAACAAACTAGAAACCTCCCCTTAAGTGTGCTGGCTTAATAATCCAGAAGGGTTGATAGCCTCTGAAGTCCTATTTTAACTAATCCCACATTTGAGAACCATTATGCCCGAGTGGTTTTACATTATGTTACATATATTAGCTAACTTCTTTTCTCCTCGGTGGGGTTTAATTTCTTTTTAAACATATTTTCTCTAACTTTGTTCCTCCTCTTTTCAGCCTGCCGAGAAGAAAGTAAAGAAGAAGAAGGAGGAGAAGAAGGCCGAACCCGAGCCCGAGCAAGAGCCCCCAGCGCCCGCCCCCACCCCCGTCACCACCCCCGCCTCCTCCAAACCCTCCTCTAGAAAATCGTCTGGCCGTAGAGCTAAGAAGTGCGGATCCAATGTGTTCGATGCGTTCACTCAGGTTCAGGTGGCCGAGTTCAAGGAGGGTTTCCAGATGATGGATAAGGATAAGGATGGTGTGATTGGCAAGAGTGATCTGCGTTCGGTAAGTTCTTAATTAACCTTCTCCCTCGTGTTTAGCCTCTTTTTGAGAATTTATGACGTTCGCCCCATTAGTTTTGCTTCACCCTTTTGTAAGCAGTACCAATTTGTATCAGGTTTACTCCCTTAGATAGGTTGCCGACCAAGGCTGACGAGTCCCATCCACCCAATTTTATATAAAGTTGTCTCCCCTAGATGGGTTGCCAACCAATGCTAACGTGTCCCCTAGATGGGTTGCCGACCAAGGCTAACGAGTCCCATCCACAATAATAAAAATAAAAATAATAATGATAATGATGATAATAATAATACAAAAATACCACCGTACTACTACTAATAATAATAACAATAACACTCTGCCCATTTAACAGGTGTGTGACGAGATCGGCAAGGTAGCGTCGGACCGGGAGATCGATGAGATGTTGGAAGACGCCCCCAACGCCATCAACTTCACCATGTTGCTGCAGATGTTCGCTGAGCGCAACACCGGGGAGTCTGACGATGACGCGGTTGTGGCAGCGGCCTTCCTCGCCTTCAGCAAAGATGGTTGGATCGATGGAGATTCGTAAGTGGCTGTCTTAATTACACTTAACCCTTTGAGTACCAGCGACGTGTGTTATATTTTATTCTAGCTATATTTAGACGGTATTATGCAGCTTAGGAAGGATCTGTGGTAGTTAAAAGGGTAGGTTGAGATAGTTTGAAGCCTTATTATTACTAGAGGTCCTTCCTAAGCTGAATAAAATCATCTAATAGTTGCCAGAATATTATAAGGATGTCCCCGGTACTGAACGGGTTAAGGTTTAGCCCCATTAGTTTTGAGATTTTAAGATGTTCGACCTATTATTTTGAAGATTTTAATACGTTCGCCCCAGTAGTTTGTTCTATGATAAGATGGATCGATGGAGAGTCGTAAGTGGCTAGTGAGTTTTTTTTTATGTACCCCCTTCTCCCCCTTGTTTAGGCAGATTAGATTTTAAGACGTTCGCCCCATTATTTTGTCACATGTTTGGATTGATGGAGAGTCATAAGTGGCATGAGAGAGTACTTACCCCCTTCAGACGTGACAATAAGTTATTAACTTTGGGTCCAAATCTCTTGCCTCTGGCTGGCCGCGAGACCGAACACATTATGTTAACCCACATATTTCAACCCACAATAATGACCTCTACATGCAATGTATCATACATCAAAAGAAAGAGGAAAGTCCATACTATAACATAATCGACATAATAGCACAAGAAATGGCATCAACATTGTGATAATTGATCCCCAATAAAATATGTAATTGTTCTTCAGAATTCCACTACTCATATTTTCGTATTATCAGTCACGACTATGTTTTTCTTTTATATGGAATAAGAAATATTTTCACGTTCTTTTCAACGGTGAAATTGGAGTTTATTTATCTTCAATAGTTTGTTTTATATAAATATATATACTTATACCAACGATCATAAACATGGCCCTTTTTTGAGTTACAGAGGTTAACCCTCGGTACCCGGTTAGGCTTCCAGGAGCCCATAACAAACTTGCGCCGTGGGGCCCGGATGGGCTTCTGAAATCCGTAAGCTTGGAAGCCTATTAAGCGTTGTTTGAAAGCTGTGTGCCAAAACGTTTGTAAACAAAGCCGGTCGGAGTGACGTGCAGCTTCAAAAACAAGAAGAAGTCAGAGGTTTCTTGATATTGTCTGCTAGAACGAAATTAGTGTCTGTAAATGTCCGACATTGCTAACACCGCATCAAAACTCTCTCCACGGAAATCGTTATCACAACTGAACCAGTTGACCTAGAGAGCTCTACTCAACGCCAGTCTACATATACGAAACAGGGGTACGTTGTGAGATGTGTGTGAAATCTCTAGTAGTTAAAATAACAAAGATAAGGCTAAAACCTATTACAACGTTTTTTGGCCAGGGATCTGAGTGCTGTCCTTTAGAAGGCGAGCCCAGGCAAGAAGGGTTAAGGTTCACGGTTTTTGGCCTACCTATAATGAATGAACTATAGTCAATACGTCACAAAAGTAGTATATATCAACTTGACAAAGGAGAAGCCAGAGCTATTTCTACTCTCAACACACAAAAGGAATTACAACAAAAGGAAAGGCGTTGTGTAGATGGAGGAAGAGTTATGGGGGGTGCCTTTTCTGGGACCCCCTTCTCCCTCATGCTTAGCCCCTTTAGTTTTGAGATTTTAAGACATTTGCCCCATTAGTTTGGCTATTTTAAGACATTTGCCCCATTAGTTTGGCTATTTTAAGACGATTGCCCCATTAGTGTGGTTATTTTAAGACGATTGCCCCATTAGTTTGGTTATTTTAAGACGATTGCCCCATTAGTTTGGCTATATTAAGAACTTTTGTCCTATTTCTTCGTCAATTTTAAGGCTTTTTGTGCCATTCAGGAGGAACTGGTCTTCGGCAGGGGCATATTTCTACCGACAAATGTATTGTAGATATATTTTAAGATTGTTTAATTAACTAATTTTTATTTCCCCTCAGTTTCAGCAATGTTTTGTGCACTTATTTTAAGATTATTTAATTAACCCCTGCTGTACCGAAGGATACAGTAATAAAAGTCCCCCCCAGTCCCAAGCAATGTG
Organism: Paralithodes platypus; assembly: GCA_032716605.1. Taxonomy (NCBI): domain Eukaryota; kingdom Metazoa; phylum Arthropoda; class Malacostraca; order Decapoda; family Lithodidae; genus Paralithodes; species Paralithodes platypus. The sequence continues at coordinate 56,663,202 of CM064566.1, read as the reverse complement.
GCCAAAATGGCAAGATAGAACAACCTTCCACCTCAAGAGATGAAGGAATATTGGCTCTCTCAGCCTTCAGAGGGTTGGATATAAGCTGAAAAGTGTTGCCATATCGAGAGCAGTGCTCAAAAGGTCGTGGTACCAGGCACAGCCTGATACAGACAGTTACAAGGAATATACATTACTGGCGGCTCCCAGCCGTCGCTGGGACTGGGGAGTGACTTATCTACTGATGGCTGGGAGCCGTCGCTGGTATTGGACGGGTTAACTCATTATTATTTCCCCACAGTTTCGGCAACGCTCTATGCACCTATTTTAAGATTATTTAATTAACTCATTTTTATTTCCCTGCAGTTTCCGCAATGCTCTGTGCACCTGGGGCGACAAGTACTCCAACCAGGAGGCCGATGACGCCTTCGACCAGTTCGAGTTGGACGACCGAGGCTTCATTGACTGTAACGCCGCCATCACCCTCCTCACCGGAAGGGGCGCCAAAGAGGAACAGACGGCCTAAACGGGTCTTAAACGGGGCCGATTGGGTCTATTATGGGGTTAATTGGGTTTTAGTGGGTCTGAAATAGGGTTGATTGGATTTTTATTGGAGTTATGTGGGCTTGAAATGAGTCAATTAGGGTTTTTATGGGGTCCGAAATGGGTTGATTGGTTTTTTACTGGGGCTACGTGGGCTTGAAATAGGTCTATTTGTTTTTTATTGGGGCTATGTGGGTTTGAAATGGGTCAATTGGGTTCTTACTGGGTCTGAAATGGGTCAATTGATTTTTTTTTTTTTTTTGGGGGGGGGGGGGGGGGTTATATACAAAAATAGAGTTGGTGAAGGAGAAATATTACTATTAGGGAATGGGAGTGGTGGTTACACAATGCGTGGCTTCGGTAATTGGGGTAGAAATCGATCAATATTTTCTCGGGGTAGGGGTTTTTAATTGTATGAGGGGCGATGTTTAACTTTCAACATATTGATTCTAATCATGTACGTGCAAAAATGTTGGGTAGGTTAAAGTGGAAATGAATCTGGTTACAAACAGGATCTAACTGTCGATAATTGCTTAATAAAAATTAATTGGATATTAATAGTTATGTTAATATTCAGTCCAAGCAAAAACAAGAAGGATTGATGCCTTTCATACCAAAAAAAAAAAGTATTTAAGCGTCGAAAAATTCACCATTATTTTCTCCTTTTTAATTGTGTTACTGCATTCCCATATCTTCTGACCTCTTTCTTCCTCTTCTACGTACGGATAAAGCCGGTTCCTGCGCATGCGTATGTAACCTGTGAATAAAGTACGGTACAGCCCTCACAAGGCAGCTCATTGGTTTAGTTACAACAAAACTCGTAAGCAGTAGGCTGGTGGTGGACGGAGGATAAAGTCGATAATTGGTAAGAGTCATTGTACTTACCATAATATGCTCTGGTAGGGTCACGTTGTGCTCACTCAGGGGCCCCACCAGCTGATGTTTGGAGGGGTGATGTCCTCGCTCAGGGGCCTCGTGTAAACATCACTATTTTCCCGCCACCTAGCCACATCTGTCGTGAAAATAAAAAAATACAAAAAACTTTGATTAGTCTTTCATTTTACCCAATGTGAATATACAAGTATGTACAGTCGCGCTAATAAGTGATGGCTCGGCGCCAAGTATGTTTTGATCAATAATTGGTATCAGCCATATCTAAGCTTCATTTCTTCATATCGAGTGAAATATACAAACATGTTCCTACACTTACCCACCCTATTCAACATCTGACATACATAAATTCAGCACACAGCAAGCCAAACGTAATGACAGCTGGGACATGACTTATTAGCGCGACCGTACAGTAGCCCACATAAGTTCCGTTCCTCTCTGTGATCTTGTACATAGAAATATAATGCGCATGATTATATTACGAATGTAGTTTCTTATGCAGTGGTTAAGGGGAGGTCTCCACTTGAGGGACTTTTTTCTTGACCCCTTTCTCCCTCATGTCTAGCCCCATTGCTTTTGAGATTTTAAGACGTTCGCCCCATTAGTTTGGCGATTTTAAGAACTTTCACCCAATTTATGTCACTTTTAAGACCTTTCGTCCCATTTAGGTGTCGAATTTTTCCTGGCGAGCGATAGCGAGCCTGCAATTTAAGAGGAATTGGCCTTCGGCCGGGATATTTTTCTACCGAAAAATGTACAAATTTATCTTGAAAGGGGGTCAAGGGGGTGTAATTTCAAGCTTGATGGAAGTCTAGGAAACACACTAAAAACCTCCCCTTAACCCACCTGACTGCTCAACTGCTAATTAACATAAACCTTCAATGTCATGAATAAGATCACGACGAGGAGGAACAGAACTAATGTGAGGGAACGTACATATGCACGCTCTATAACGTACATATGCACGCACTATAACGTACATATGCACGCTCTATAACGTACATATGCACGCTCTATAACGTACATATGCACGCTCTATAACGTACATATGCACGCTCTATAACGTACATATGCACGCTCTATAACGTACATATGCACGCTCTATAACGTACATATGCACGCACTATAACGTACATATGCACGCACTATAACGTACATATGCACGCTCTATAACGTACATATGCACGCTCTATAACGTACATATGCACGCTCTATAACGTACATATGCACGCTCTATAACGTACATATGCACGCTCTATAACGTACATATGCACGCTCTATAACGTACATATGCACGCTCTATAACGTACATATGCACGCTCTATAACGTACATATGCACGCTCTATAACGTACATATGCACGCTCTATAACGTACATATGCACGCACTATAACGTACATATGCACGCACTATAACGTACATATGCACGCTCTATAACGTACATATGCACGCTCTATAACGTACATATGCACGCTCTATAACGTACATATGCACGCTCTATAACGTACATATGCACGCTCTATAACGTACATATGCACGCACTATAACGTACATATGCACGCACTATAACGTACATATGCACGCTCTATAACGTGTAATGTAATGCAGGTGTTATATATATATATATTTGTTAAGAGTAATTGACTATTGTGTGCCTGTTACAGAGAGAGAGAGAGAGAGAGAGAGAGAGAGAGAGAGAGAGAGAGAGAGAGTACAAAGGAGTACAAAGGAGTACAAAGGAAATCAAGCAACAACAGATCTAGTGACCCTTCTAGGTTGCTTGTCCTCCAAAACACTGAGGATCAAGTGTCCAAACAGTGGTTTAGAGTGGGTAAGGGAACATTGGAAAGGGAACTACTGCCCTGCCACTAACGTGGCAGGACTAGGAAGTTAGTAGGGGACATACTAACTATGGGTTAGTTAGAGAGAGAGAGAAAGGGAGAAAGAGAGAGAGAGAGAGAGAGAGAGAGAGAAAAAAAGAGAGAGAGAGAGAGAGAGAGAGAGAGAAAAAGAGAGAGAGAGAGAGAGAGAGAGAGAGAGAGAGAGAGAGAGAGAGAGAGAGAGAGAGAGAGAGAGAGAGCGAGAGAGAGAGAGAGAAAGAGAGAGCCTGTAGAAAATGGGTATGATACTGTTTCTTTTTAGCTGACGGTAAATTGGCATGTCTTCCTCTTGATTTCATACCTATTATGAAGATATTGTATATATGTTGTTAATTATGAAAACCTGGTATTATTATGACGAAGAGACATAGTAGTTTCGCATTTTTCCATTATTTTTTTTTTTTTTTTCTATGCGAGTGAGGGGGACAAAATGCAGAACTGCCTGTGACGAGCACCTCCCCCAGAGATGAAAGTGTGACAGGGCCAAAATATAGGGACGTTCGAGCCAAAATGTCTGGACACACTGAGTTTGAAGCAATTTAAGTCATAGGAAGAGGGAAAGACTGATTTTGGGAGCGAGTTCCAGAGCTCAGTTGTTGAATAGAATAAAGATTGAGAATAAAGTTTCACTCTTGGGTTGGCGAGTTGCACAGAGTAGGGGTGGGATTGTGCTACGAAGAGGGAGTGAGGGAGTGATATACATTGAGAGAGCTCTGAGGAACACTGATTATTGTAATAGCGGTGGAATAGAGAGAGGGATGCAACATTGCGGCGAAGAGAGAGAGACTGTAGATAATTGGTGAGTGGACGTGAGTTAATGAGACGGAAGGCTTTCCTTTCTACTTTGTCTAGAAGTGCTGTGCGAGAGGATCCTCCCCACACATGTGAACAATATTCAATACATGGACGGACTATGCACCTGTACAGAGCAAGAAGCTACACAGGGGTAAAGAACCCCCGGAGGTGGTTGAGCACACCCAGCTTCTGGGAAGCTGTTTTAGAAAGAGTGGCAATATGATCTTTTCCATATATCGAGAAATAAGTTACCGAGAGAGAGAGAGAGAGAGAGAGAGAGAGAGAGAGAGAGAGAGAGAGAGAGAGAGAGAGAGAGAGAGAGAGAGAGAGAGAGAGAGAGAGAGAGAGAGAGAGAGAGAGAGAGAGAGAGAGAGAGAGAGAGAGAGAGAGATTATCAAGGTTATCGTCGAACAATTGATTTTTACTGTACCTCTTATCAAAATACTTTATATCTAGCAACTTAAAAAATATTATCTATTGAAAGTGAGGCAATGGCCACTTCCGAGTTTCAGGCTATAAGGAAGTTGGAGCTGTAGACATCGATATTTAGCAGAATTACCAGCTAAAATATGGTTGTAGCCCATCACACAAAACCCAATTCAACATACTGTTTATTCATCAGAAACTTACACTATTATTGCATTTCTGTTTACGGCTCCATCTTCCTTATAGCCTTAAACTCGCAAGTGGTCAATTCAACATCTGACAGACATTTCGACAGCGAAACGTGATGGAAACTCAACAACAACAACAACAACAACAACAACAACAACAACAATAACAACAACAACAACTGTGCCATAATTTATTGCTGGTCGAAATTGTTGTGAAAACGACCAAAGACGAGATTTAAACATTAAAGGGAGGTTTTTAGTTTGTTCCCTAGACCTCCATCAAGCTTAAGATTACACCCCCCTCGACCCCCTTTTAAGACAAATTTGTACATTTTTCAAGATTTCCGACCGAAAGCCGGTTCCTCTTAAATTACAGGCTCGCTATCGCTCGCCAGGAAAAATACACTTAAATGGCACGAAAGGTCTTAAAATGAACAGAAATGGAGTGAAAGTTCTTAACAATCGCCAAATTAATGGCGCGAACGTCTTAACATATCAAAAGCAATGAGGTTAAACATGAGGGAGAAAGGGAACAAGAATACATTGCCTTAAGTGGACATCTTCCCTTAATGTAAACAAACCAAAACAAGAAAGGCTTCCACAGAAAGGTATGACAGAAAACGAAATGTGGGTGAGAGAAAGAACGTGGTGATGGTATGTAAGAGAGAGAGAGAGAGAGAGAGAGAGAGAGAGAGAGAGAGAGAGAGAGAGAGATAGTGTGTGTAACAACAAAATAATAGTAACATGCGAGACAGAAAACGGTGAGACGGTGTGACATAGAAAATGGATATAAGTCGCGAGAAAGAACATGGCGAGAACCAAGTATAAAGGGTGGACTACGAAAATAAACAAATATATGAACAGTGGTGTTGCATTAGAGAGGGTTGCGAAAAATATAGCCGGAAATATAGCCTGAAACTCGCAAATGGAACGTAATGAGATGAGAATGGCGAGATGGATGTGTGGGGCCAGGCTACAGGATAGAATAACAAATGTTGAGCTGAGGAGACGTTTAGGTATAAAGAGTATTAGTGAGGTGATGCATACAAGTAGACTGGGATGGTATGGACATGTGGAGAGAATGGATGAAAAAAATTGGGTGAACAAATACAGGTCTGTGATTGTAACTAGGCGTGTGAAATGATCTTATAGGTAATCTAGAATAGCTCCTATCACCAACTATAATGTGTGTGAAAAAAGGCTCACGTGGAACAAGCAGTCGAATATAGTGGACCATTTTGATTCGTGGCCGTTTAAGTTTGTGGTTCATTTGGTCAGTGGCCATATTTATCTTTGGCCATTTTGATCTGTGACCATTTTGATCTGTGGCCATTTTTGACATGTGGCCATTTTGGTCTTTGGCCATTTTGATCTTTGGCCATATTGATCTTTGGCCATTTTGCCCCGCTTTGGCTTGTGTCCACTACGATATGCGGCTATTTTGGTTTATGGCCGTTTTGGTCCGTGGCCGATGTGGGAGATTGATTTGTAGTCTTTCAAATCACAATTGAATTAATTAATTAATGTCTTCTTTTATTTTGTATATATTTATTTGTTTACGTATTTAGTCCTCAGGTACCCAGTATGTTTGAAAATTAGTATCGTGAAGATTATATTTGTTTTCTTTCTATATATATATATATATATATATATATATATATATATATATATATATATATATATATATTATTATTATTATTACTATTTATTATATTAGATACCGAGAATAACGCCAGGCGATATTGCTACGACGCTCGGAGTGGGTGGGGGCAGTGAGCTATCTTATACCATGTGCCAAGTGCGTCAGCCAACCAACCAACCAACCCCACCACCACCACCACCACCACAGTCTAACATTACCACCACCACCACCACCACACACACAGGGTTATCAAGTCAAGTCCGCTAGATAGTAAATATATGATAGCTAGAATAACGGCATTATCTCTACAATATCTGTCTTGGTGGTGTAATGGTTTAGGTGCTTATGTTCTGGGTGTGGTGTCCTGAGTTCGAATCCCGGGAGGCCCATATGCTTTCATTAGTTTATTCAAGTACAGTACATTGGGGTTTGTAATTGATGATTAATGTTAAGAACGGGGTATTAGTTATATCTCAGTAAAAATGGGCTAAATCTACAGAATATTGCTAGGATTCATGTCGCTAGAGATGTACAAATTTGCCTCTAGATCGAAGTAAACAGGAAAGTAGCTAAATTGGCAACACGACCACCACCATCACTACCACCATTACATTTCTCTCCACATACAAAGTCTCTCTTGACGACAAAACCACAACGCAGTGAGATTAAAATTAAGTGCGTGATGTGGATATAACGTACGTGATGTGGAAATACCGTACGTGATGTGGAAATAACGTAAGTGATATGGAAATAACGTACGTGATGTGGATATAACGTACGTGATGTGGAAATTACGTGCGTGATGTGGAAATAGAGTGAGTGATGGGGAAATAACGTACGTGATGTGGAAATAGAGTGAGTGATGGGGAAATAGAGTGAGTGATGGGGAAATAGAGTGAGTGATGGGGAAATAACGTGCGTGATTGGGGAAAATACGTGCGTGATGGGGAAATAATGTACGTGATGTGGATATAACGTACGTGATGTGGAAATAGAGTGAGTGATGGGGAAATAACGTACCGGTACATGATGTGGAAATTACGTACGTGATGTGGAAATTGCGTGCGTGATATGGAAATTATGTAAGGGGGGACGGGGGAAATAACGTACTCTACGTGAAGGAAGAAAAGTGTGTGTTATGGGAAAGTACAAAGGAGTACAAAGGAAAACAAGCAACAACAGGAGTGGGAATTTCTATGTACCATCGCGGTCATTAATTCATATTTTGTTTTCATTCAATATTTTGTTGACCAACCAACTTTACTTCTAAACTCGATTAATGAAAATCAACAAATACATGTGGCACTCCAAGGACTCGAACCTAGGATACTCACACCGAAATTCCACGCATTTATGCATTACGCTATCAAGACAGTTAAAGAATCATGCACAAGCCTACGATTTATTATGCAGTTTCGAATCCTGCATATTAATCTGAGCATACATTCCAACTGTGCTTTGGTAGCCTAATGTACAGACGAATGGAAGCAGTAATTAATTCAGATACACATAGCCTATTACAAATATTACTATGTTTTGTGTTGATAATCAATGCTTGTATGTTTTGGGTGGACGAATTACGAACCTAATATGCGGAATTGAGTACGTCAGAAAAAAAACTTACACAATGAGAAGAACATTACGCCTGTGGTGGGTGAATAGAATTCGCAAAAAAACAAAAAAACAACAACATACTAAGTGAACACAATGCATATACATAGTTCTTAAATTGAAGATATATTTACCCCATTATCACATATTATCACTCAATTGTAATACAATGGTATTACTTATTGTTTATAAAGTATAGACATCATCTTCGTTCCATATACTGAAGGGTTAGGGAAACACTTCAGTGTGGTTCTAGAATACGAGGGTAATTCCCAAGTTATTTCCGATCTAAGCACCCCCGCTTCCCTCTCCCTCTCTCGCTCTCTCTCTCTCTCATCCATATTGTTTAACCTCTGCCAAGTAATTTCCTAAGCCTTTATAAACGAAATAAACAGAAACAAAAAGACGACCATTTCCGAAATTGAATCAAATCACTGTGATAACACAGATACGTCCTTCATGAACATAGTCAAGAAAATGCACGATACTACATATATTAAATATTATCTATCTGTCTATTTACTCAGGCCCAATCCCCACTTTTCCTGTTGTGTGTGTATGTGTGTGTGTGTTTTTTTTTTTTTTTTTTTTTTTTTTTTAAATATGAAAAAGGAAAATATCTAGAAGTAACACCCCGTTCTTAACAATAATCATCAATTACAAACGGCAATGCACTTTAATAAACTAATGAAAGCATATGGTCCTCCCGGGATTCCAACTCGGGACACCACACCCAGAACATAAGCACCTAAACCATTACACCACCAACACAGTTAATAATTTTTAACAACTAAAATAATGAAAATAGTAATTAAGTTACACTATTCCACGTATAAAATCTATAAACACGTATTGAAATATAACACTTAATATGCAAAATCAGTTAACAAATCAATCCACACAATATCATAAGTTATCTTAAGTTATATTTTATTCGGTTCCAGGTTTGAATTGAAAAGATTGAAACATAATAAAAGTTATATAAATTGTATTACTTTTCCAGGTTCGAATTTAAAACATTGAATATGGAAAATCGGTAAAGACCAACTACCCCATGAATGATGAAACATGAAGCCTGATAAACCAATACAGTGATGACAGGACATACTAATTAATCCTCTTTCTTAACCCTTTGAAGCTCTGACGCGTCTTAGCAGTTTATTTTGGCTATCGTTAGACGATTTTATGCAGCTTAGGATAGATCTGTGGGTATTAAAAAGGGTAAAGACTATCTCAATCAACACTTTGACTTCCATATACCCTTCCTAATCAGACTAAAATCGTCTAATAATTACCAGAAAACAGAAAAGAAATGCGTATTGGATCTTGAAAGGGTTAAAAGTGATATATATCGTATTACTTTTCCAGGTTCGAATTGAAAACATTGAATATGGAAAATCGGTAAAGACAAAATACCCCATGAATGATGAAACATGAACCCTTATAAACCAAGGCAGTGATGACAGGACAGACTATTAATTAATCCTCTTTCTTAACATCAAGCACCCCTATTTCAATAGTACCCATCCCAATATTAAATCCAAAATAGTACCCCCATCTTAATAGTACCCATCCCAATATTAAATCAAAAATACTATCCCCATTTCAATAGTAGCCATCCCAACATTTAAATCCATAATAGTACCCCCATCTTAATAGTAGCTATCCCAATATTAACTCCAAAATACTATCTTCGAACAATTATTTAGAAACAGCAGAAGGTATTGACAAGATTGACCATATCATTTGTCCACTTGCAATATCCACAATACTATCTTCGAACAATTATTTAGAAACGGCCGAAGGTATTGACAAAGACTTACTATATCATCTATCCAATTAAAATATCCAAACTACTATCAGAAAGCGCAATATTCAGAAACGCAAGGAGGTATTGACAAGATTATCCATATTACCTGTCCACTTAGAATATCCACTATATTATCTTCGCTCAAATATTTATAAACAGCAGAAAGTATAGACAAGACTTACTAAATCATCTCTCCACATAAAGTATCCACAAGTCTGCAATATCTAGCGTGGACTCGAACCTGGGTCAAGTCAGCGATCACCCTACCTCGTCAACCACCTGTAGCTGGCTTGTGATGTTACCCCACTGGAGACAGGTATGGTAATAAAGGTGTGTGTGTGTGAGAGGGGGTGGTTGGGTTGTGTGCCTGAGTATGTGTGTGTGTGTGAGTGTGTATATGTGTGTGTTTGTGTGAGGGTGGGCGGGTCTGTGCGCGGGAGGGGAGTATGTGTGTGTAACTGTGTGTGTGTGTGTGTGTGTGTGTGTGTGTGTGTGTTGAGTGTCTTGAGTGTATGTGTGTGTTGGATGGGCGGGGGTATGCTTATGAGAGTGTGTATGTGTGTGTGAGTGAACACTTAAAATAGGTACCGGTAGTGAATATTCGTCCGGAAATCCCTGAAATTATTCCCCAGAACCTAACTTATCATGACTAAACTGCCCAAAATTACATGGTCAAATTTGTGTCACACACACACACACACACACACACATACACATATAATTATATATATATATATATATATATATATATATATATATATATATATATATATATATATATATATATATATATATACTTATTTCAATAACGCCTGTACTTCTCTTTCAGCAGTAGGAGACTTGGGGAAACAGAACAGCAACAGCTAACAAGACAAGGCAGTAGCACTAGTGGGAAGGGGAAAGCAAGCATCAACAGTAAACAGCAGGAGAGAGGGCCAAGTTAATACTCTACCATCAAGATGCCGACCTGTTTGTCTCCCGTGGTGGACCATTTGGTGGAGATGGAACAGATGAGGATGTAAGTAAAATCACGGTAATAAGTGATGTCTCGCCACCAAGTATATTTTGATCAAAAATTGGTATCACCAATATCTAAGCTTCATTTCTTCATATCGAGTGAAATGTAAAAACATGTTCCTACACTTACCCACCCTATTCAACATCTGACAGACATTAATACAGTTTAAAATGTAAAACTTACAAACTAAACAAACCAAAATTCGGACAAGGACAATATAAAGGCAAAATAACTAATCAAAATCGCCATGTGGAAACAACGCTACTAAAATAAAATTTATGAAATAAAAAGAACACAATCCACCACATAGGGTGTACATTACTACATTAGCAAGTTAATCTGTTTCCCAAGCAAGCTACTCGCACACATATACGCACTATCGTCACGTTCAAGGAATTAGTCAGCTTGGGAAGTCCAGGAAGACATTTATACTTCGTGATCCTTATCCCGTTCAGTATCAGTTCCATACTTGTCATTGAATACTTGCTACCAATAGAGAATTGTATTAAGTTTAAGAAGCGTTTCCAGCAATTAACAGGATTCGAGAACAGCAGTCTACAGAACCCTAACTAACTGTCCGTCTCTCTCTGCAGTACACGAGAACAGCAGTCTACAAAACCCTAACTAACTGTCTGTCTCTCTCTGCAGCACACGAGAACAGCAGTCTACAAAACCCTAACTAACTAACTGTCTGTCTGCCTCTCTCACTCTCTCTGCAGCACATGAGTCCAACACGAGAACAGCATTCTACAGAACCCTAACTGTTTCTGTATGTCTCTTTCTCTGCAGCATATGAGTCCAACACAAGAACAGCATTCTACAGAACCCTAACTAACTGTCTCCGTCTCTGCAACACACGAATCCAGAACGAGAACAAGTCTACAGAACCCTAACTAACTGTCTCTGCAGCACACAAATCCAGAACGAGAACAACAGTCTACAGAACCCTAACTAACTGTCTCTGCAGCACACGAATCCAGAACGAGAACAGTCTACAGAACCCTAACTAACTGTCTCTGTCTCTGCAGCACACGAATCCAGAACGAGAACATCAGTCTACAGAACCCTAACTAACTGTCTCTGTCTCTGCAGCACACGAATCCAGAACGAGAACAAGTCTACAGAACCCTAACTAACTGTCTCTGTCTCTGCAGCACACGAATCCAGAACGAGAACAACAGTCTACAGAACCCTAACTAACTGTCTCTGTCTCTCCAGCACACGAATCCAGAACGAGAACAAGTCTACAGAACCCTAACTAACTGTCTCTGTCTCTCTCTGTAGCACGCGAATCCAGAACGAGAACAACAGTCTACAGAACCCTAACTAACTGTCTCTGTAGCACACGAATCCAGAACGAGAACAACAGTCTACAGAACCCTAACTAACTGTCTCTGTAGCACACGAATCCAGAACGAGAACAACAGTCTACAGAACCCTAACTACCTGTCTCTGTCTCTGCAGCACACGAATCCAGAACGAGAACAACAGTCTACAGAACCCTAACTAACTGTCTCTGTCTCTCTCTGCAGCACGCGAATCCAAAACGAGAACAGCAGTCTACAGAACCCTAACTAACTAACTGTCTGTCTGTCTGTCTCTCTATCTCTCTGCAGAACACGAGAACAGCAGTCTACAGAACCCTAACTAACTGTCTCGTCTCTCTCTGCAGCACGCGAATCCAGAACGAGAACAACAGTCTACAGAACCCTAACTAACTGTCTCTGTAGCACACGAATCCAGAACGAGAACAACAGTCTACAGAACCCTAACTACCTGTCTCTGTCTCTGCAGCACACGAATCCAGAACGAGAACAACAGTCTACAGAACCCTAACTAACTGTCTCTGTCTCTCTCTGCAGCACGCGAATCCAAAACGAGAACAGCAGTCTACAGAACCCTAACTAACTAACTGTGTGTCTGTCTGTCTCTCTATCTCTCTGCAGAACACGAGAACAGCAGTCTACAGAACCCTAACTAACTGTCTCGTCTCTCTCTGCAGCACGCGAATCCAGAACGAGAATAGCAGTCTACAAAATCGGAACGAGGCCTTGGAGGACCAGATACGAGACTTACAACACCACCTGGACATGAGACAGGAGGCGGAGGACAGGAGGAGGGTAGGTACTCCACATATAAACAGAAGAGAGACAGGGAGATACAGGCATAAAGAGGAAGATAGATATTATAAACATAAATAGATATATAGACAGTACAGGTAAATCGACAGGTAACACCAAACTAAAGAGAGAGATATATAGAAACAGAGAGAGATATAGACAGTAGACAAAAACTAAGAAATATGAAGGGAGAGAGCTATGGAGAAACCGTATATATACAGTATATATATATATATATATGTATATATATATATATACGAGAGAGAGAGAGAGAGAGAGAGAAAGAAAGAAAGAAAGAAAGAAAGAAAGAAAGAAAGAAAGAGAGAGAAAGAGCAAGAGAGAGAGAGAGCGAGAGAGGATAGCCAGAGGATAATAGAAGAGCTATTAAACCAGATAGTCGATCAGTTACCACCTGCAAATTAGACGGTAAGTACAAACGAGTAGATAAGCTGAGTAGATAAGCTGTGTAGATAAGCTGAGTAGATAAACTGAGTAGATAAGCTGAGTAGATAAACTTGAGTAGATAAACGGAGTAGATAAACTGAGTAGATAAACTGAGTAGATAAGCTGAGTAGATAAGCTGAGTAGATAAACTGAGTAGATAAACTGAGTAGATAAGCTGAGTAGATAAACTGAGTAAATAAGCTGAGTAGATAAGCTGGGTAGATAAGCTGAGTAGATAAACTGAGTAGATAAGCTGAGTAGATAAGCTGGGTAGATAAGCTGAGTAGATAAACTGAGTAGATAAGCTGAGTAGATAAGCTGAGTAGATAAACTGAGTAGATAAGCTGAGTAGATAAACTGAGTAGATAAGCTGGGTAGATAAGCTGAGTAGATAAACTGAGTAGATAAGCTGAGTAGATAAGCTGAGTAGATAAGCTGAGTAGATAAGCTGAGTAGATAAGCTGAGTAGATAAACTGAGTAGATAAGCTGAGTAGATAAGCTGATAGATAAACTGAGTAGATAAGCTGAGTAGATAAACTGAGTAGATAAGCTGAGTAGATAAACTGAGTAGATAAGCTGAGTAGATAAGCTGGGTAGATAAGCTGAGTAGATAAGCTGGGTGGATAAGCTGAGTAGATAAACTGAAACCTACACAATGGAAATATATGTACTATATACTGACTGGAGGAATGTAGTCACCAAATGTAATATTGTAAGTATAAGTGATATTAAGGAGGGTCACCGTTTTTTTTTTATCTTTCTCTCCTTTTCTCTCTTTCCCTGGCTTGTTATAAGACGTTTATCCCCATCCAGGTGTCGATTTCTTCCTGGCGAGCGTTAGCGAGCCAGCATTGTATGGAGAAATCCGGCTTCGCCGGAGACATTTTTCTATCGAAAAATTTACAAATTTAGCTTGCTGTCAAGACAAAAATATATATATGCTGGCTCGCCACCGCTCGCCGGGAAAATATTGACACCTGGATGGGGGTAAACGTCTTGAAACAGTCGGCTGAATAGGGCCGAATGGATACAAGCCAAAGAGAGAGGGAGAGAAAGAGAAAACAAACGAGGTGGGCTCCCTTAAAATGCAAGGGTTAAGGCGCTAACTAACTGTACCGTTAATTAATACAATAATCTCAAAATAAATATGTGTTGTCAACTGCTTTGCAAGAATGCATTATCATGAATATCGAACATAAACTTGTCATGATTTTGTTACTGGGGGTAGTGAAGGGCCTAATCATTATTAATCCTCTCCGACATATGACGCGAATTTGAGCCTATTGGGGATACGTTAAAGCCTTTGTTACCATCAGGGGTATTTAGAAACCTTTAGTTTAGTTACTTCAACCTCTGCAGTTGTCTTTGAGTTAGCTGTGGGCAGAAAACTAATTATGGAGAGGTAATTATAAGAGTGAGAGAACTCTATTTCTTATGCCTAATCAGGCAACCTCTGCGTCATAAATGCGTGAATTGGTTAACCAAAATGACTGCTGACAAAGTTTCGTGCAAACCCATTCACTCGTTTTTCATACTATGAACACAGGGGATGTGCACACACACACACACACACACACACATATATATATATATATGCTGCAGGCCGTAGCTCGATTGGTAGAGCGTTCGCCTGCTAACCGTGAGGTTGATGATTCGAGCCTTGGGCCAGCCAGTGAGTTATTGGCAGATGTCAGTGCTGTTGGTGAACGGTGTGGTCTAGCAATCTGTGGCAACTATTCACAAGTCCCTGATTCATCAGGGCAGCCACCCTAGCCTTGCTATTCAGCAGGGAGTGTATGGTGGTAAAAACTGCATCATCATCAGGTGGCGTAATAATCTAACGCTTCACGCACCGGCATAATCGGCTTGTAATCTGTTGTTAGCAATTATTTACTCTCAAAATATAGCTTCCCGTTTGGTTCTATTATTCAACTACGTAACGGCTATTAATCGTAGAAAAATATATTCACAGAGCTTTGTTACTAACGTTTAACGTACTTTTAAACTCATATGCAGAATATTTTGCACATATTTTGCAGAACCTAAATGACGAACTGGAGCACCAGATCCAAACCCTGCGTACCTTCCTGCAGATAAGGCAAGACACGCAGAGCAGGCGAAGGGTAGGTCACAGATAGAAACCCAGATAAACATTAATAACATAACATTAACCCCTACTGTACCGTAGGGTACAGTAATAAAAGTCCCCTCCCAGCCCCAAGCAATGTGGCCAAAATGTCAAGCTAGAACAACCTCTCACCTCAACAGATGAAGGAATACTGGCTCTCCCAGCCTGCAGAGGGTTGGATATAAGCTGAGAAGTGTTGCCAACTCTAGAGAAGTGCTCAAACAGTTGTGGTACCAGGCACTGCCTGATACTGGCAGTTACACTGAAAGTACATTACTGACAGCTCCCTGCGGTCTTTCGCTGAGACTGGGGGAGTGATTTATCTACTGACGGCTCCCTGCCGTCGCTGGTACAGAAGTGGTTAATAAACTCCTAGCACCAGGCAACTAAGGCCATATGGCACTAAAGTGAAAAACAGATAGAATTAGACGGAAGGAACTCAAATATCGTTAAGGAGGCGGAGAGAAGAAAGGAAAGACATTACACGGTCAGAAAGGGGACTCTGAGAGGATATCAGCAAGACGAGGCAGACGACCAAGGGCAAAGAGAAAGGGAAAAAAACGCATACGGGGCCGGAGAGAAAAGAGAGGACAGTCAAGGAAAATGTGAGAAATAGACATTAACCCTTTGAGTACCAGCGACGTGTTATATTATATTCTAGCTGTGTTTAGACGATATTATGCAGCTTAGGAAGGATCTGTGGTAGTTAAAATGGTTGGTTGAGATAGTTTGAAGCCATATTATTGCCTGATGTCCTTCCTAAGCTGTATAAAATCTTCTAATAGTTGCCAGAATATAATGAAAAGGACGTCCCTGGTACTGTACGGGTTAATGAAGTCCCGGTTTTCTTTTCGAACGATATGTGTATGAAGATCGATCAAATATGAAGTAGTAAATATTAGAATTATTTTTGTTTAAAAGTTTCCTCTATTTAGCTACTGTAATAAATATTGGTTTAGTTATAACCCACAATTTTGCCGGGTTAGGTATGCAGTTTAATTTGCCAGCAAAATACAGTAAATGCCGAAACCATTATAAGGGTAATAGCGATATGGTTGCCATTTTAACATAGATTTAAGGCTGTATAATGTTGTTGTGTATAGCTAGTCTCTTTGCAATAAATTAATTTAATTTAGTATTAAATTTCCACGATTTAAGTCTGTATTTGTATACTATTATAGTCTGTCTTGATAGCGTAATGCATAAGTGCCAGGAATTTCGATGTGAGTATCCTAGGTTCGAGTCCTTCGAGTGCCACATGTATTTATTGATTTCATTGAGTTTAGAAGTGAAGTTGGTTGGTGGAAAAAACAATAATTCTATATACTCAGGCCCAATCCACATTTTTTTTTTTTACTATGATAAATTGTAATTTAGGCACTTTTATTCCCTCAGCGGTGGATGGTCAGCAGAAGAGACCGGACTCACTCCCCGTACAACAGCTGAATCACAACCGGAGCTTTATCTACAAGCTTCATAATTAAGTGAATGTTAAACTACCTACACCAAGTGAAAGGGATATGTGTGTCTTCTCCTCTTGAGGGAAGATTTTATATATTAGTTTGTTTATATATTTAACAATTATTTGAGTTTTAGTTTCCTTCCTAGACCTGGAGGTCCAGAACCCCCACTTGTCTCCTCTGTCAGCATGAAGACTTATTATTATTAATTCTGGCTAACATACAGATTATTTTTAACGGATTAAGAAGAACCCAACGAAATTAAAAAGCTATAGAGCTATTCTGGAGAGATTGTAGGCACCAATCGAGCAGGGCAGTACCCAGAGGAGGCCACATGGGAAAATGATAGAGTTGCTGGAAATTCAGTTTCATTTATCTGGATCGCAAACAGTTTCTAGTTGTGCCTCACCTACACTAAGCCAGCTAACTTATATATGCCTGGTGATGGGCTGGTCTATCAGAGTGAGACCTGAGCGATCTCTGCTATACCCATAGCTTACTCTGACTGTTCCTTTTACTTATATATTTTCTAGATCTCGAGTGACTGCGTCTCTTCCGTGGATTGACCTCCCAATCTACCAAGATTGGAAGCTAAAGCGTCACATTATTCCTTTGCCCCTCAACTTTCTCTTCATAATTGCTGAGGGGCACAGGGCCCTGGGTGGGGCTTTGGTTTCCCGGGCGTTTACGCACCCTCTCAGCCCCCCGCCATGGAGTGGCTTCGGTCACCCAGGCTTTATTGTGGTCGGCAGGGAGGGTTCTGTGGGGGCGCTCATTTGTGGCCTTGGCCTTACTCAGGGCCTTGGGGCTGTTCGGCCAGGCAGCTTGGGGAACAACAACAACAACTTATATATGCCTTTTATTCATGTCACTACACTTCATACCACACTTCTTTCAAGCACGCGTACATTACCTCTAATGTACCTTGATATTGTCTTTATCACTTTCAAACTTAGGGGGTGGGGGTAGACTTTAGTTAGACACTTTTACCTTTTGTCTCCTGCATGCACAAAATAAAAAAAACTAGGATGGTCCAATTCACTGGCAGTAGTCGTTCCCTGGGCTACCTGACCGAACAGCCCCGTCAATTCACTAGTTTCATCTAATGGTTTCTATACTTCATAAAATTGTATAGCCAGAATTAAATTAAATATGTCATGATCGTTAGCTTCCCTTCGCTGTGTGTGTGTGTTAGTTTTAAACTCTTATGCTCTTTAGATAGAAGTTAAACTATGCTGGTTTTAGATACAGTAGTCCTATATTTTGTAGCAATAATGTATGGTTAACCCCTTCTGTACCGCGACGTCTTTTTTATTATATTATTATGTTCCTTCCAACAACCAACTATACTCCTAAAATATGTTAATTTAATTTACAAACACATGTGGCAGTCCGTGGATTTGAACCCAGGATGCTCACACCGAAAATCAACACCTTATGCATCGCACCACGAAGAAAGTTTTTCAGCCAAGACGCGAAGACGGTATTTCAGCTAAATTTAGAAAATTTTGTGCAGTTCAAGAAGGATCAGTGTTAGTAAAAAGTGTTAAGCGAGATAGTTCGAAGCCTGTTAGTTGCTGCAGGCACTTTGTAAACTGAATAAAATAGTCTAATAGTAGCCTAAATAAAGTTAAAAGAACGGTGGCAGTACAAAAGGGGTTGTTGTTGTTGTTGTGGTTCCCCAAGCTGCCTGGCCGAACAGCCCCAAGGCCCCGAGCAATTCCAAGGCCATAACCGAGTGCCCCCACAGAACCCCCCCTGCCGACCACAATAAAGCCTGGGTGACCGAAGACACTCCATGGCGGGGAGCTGAGGAGGGTGCGGAAACGCCCGGGAAACCAAAGCCCCACCCAGGGCCCTGTGCCCCTCAGCAATTATTTAGAGAAAGTTGAGGGGCAAGGGAAAAATGTGATGCTTTGGCTTCCAATCATGGTAGATTGGGAGGTCAATCCACGGAAAAGACGCAGTCACTCGAGAGCTAGAAAATATATAAGTTAAAGGAACAGTCAGAGTAAGCTATGGGTATGGCAGAGATCGCTCAGTTCTCACTCTGATAGACCAGCCCATCACCACATGACTAGAACCCAATCCTCTCAGCATCAGCTAGGAAAGGCCCTAGAAAGCCGCGTTTGGCGGGGGGATAGCTCCCCTATTTCAACCCCTTTCGGGGTCGGGCACCCGCCTACAAAAGGGGTTAAGAGCATAAATAGCGACGCAATAGAGACTACGATTATTACAGCCCAATACTTCTGAACTTTGCTTTAAAGGAAGGACAGGGGGGGATTTCTGAACCCCCTTCTCCTTCATGCATAGCCTCACTAGTTTGGGAGATTTTAAGCCATTTGCCCCAAGGGATTGGAGTTCTCGAAAAGAGGCTCCAGTCCTGATGCTATTCTTGACAGTGTGCTGGCTTAATAATCCAGAAGGGTTGATAGCCTCTAGTCCTATTTTAACTAATTTGCCCATTTAAGTGTCCATTATTTCCTGGTGAAAGAAAACAAGCCTGCAATTTAGGAGGAACCGCAAAATGCATAAATTTAACTTTAAGGGGGATCTTGGACTTGGAAATATTTTAAATATTTCATAGAGGTCTAGGGAAGAATCTCTCCTTAAAGGTTCAAAGATTCTAATTGGTGCAACCTTATATTTGCTCCCGACTGTATATTTAACTCTTAACTTAACATATACACTTTTGTTTCAATTAGAATATTTTGTTTACATAGAACTTATTATATATAGGTTTAATTTACTTGTGTATCAGGCTTTTTATCTTTATTAATTATACTGTATATAAATCTTATGTATGTATATACGTAGGCTACTCAAGCATATACCCCATAGCTGGGGGTGGCCGACTCGAGACAAGAGCCCGAACAGAAACAACATAAGTTCCCGTTCTTAGGGTCCGGGACCACTTTCGCGTTCCATCGCCCCTTACTGTCTCGTATTGCATAACCTTTCATTTATGTAGGCTTAAGTTACTTTTATTTATTTTTGTACCAGTCATTTGTTCGTGATTGATAATAAACCATGTCAATAATACAGTACCATTTATAACCTGAACACTATCTATTGCCAGATGCCTTACTCCCTTTAATGAGGGTGTCAATACAAAAAATGCCCTAAGCGGACCTATCCACTGTAAGAGGGACAACCCATGTCAGTTTACTGAAGGATTTGCAGGATTATCCACTCAATTTAAGGTCCGTCAGACTCAGAGGCCTTCTTGTATCTGTTTAGCACTTTTTCTACAGTGGTGTGCAGCTAGTCCATCCACTAACCTGCTTCGCCCTTAAGTAAGCAGTACGGATTTTTAGAAAGTTTACTCCCCTAGACAGGTTGCCAACCAAGTCCGACGAGTCCCATCCACCCGGATTTTTATAAAGTTGTGTCCCCTAGATGGGTTGCCGACCAAGGCTAACTAGTCCCATCCATTTTCAAGTAAATATACAAACATAGGATCAGTAAGGATTGGAACTCTTTATTAAAATACAATATAGAATTTGATTACCATTAATAAACTTCTAGCACCAGGCAACAAAGGCCATATGGCACTATCGAAATTGATTGAAAAGAAGTTAAGGAAAAAAATGGCAAATCTATGCTCAACAAACTTATAAATAGTAATCAATGAAATTTTAAAAAGATTATCTACAATTTTAGGATATTCTCACATTACAAATTAGATCAACACATACTAATGATACTATACATACCATACACTTACTAGGTCTATATTTTAGAGGCTAGTAAAGCGAGCCTGTAATCTAGGAGGACTTCTGTTCGGCCGGTAAGTTTTTCTACCGAAAAATTTATAAATTTATCTCTAAGTGGGGTCTTGGGGTTGTTTTTTCAAGTTTGGTGGAGGGCTAGGGAACAAACTTTATAAAACAAAATATAATGAAATTCTCCATAGTAAACTTATATATTGTACCAAATTATGAAACTTTCTTGGCACTTCAACTCATGATAATATTTACCTCTGGCCACGGCATCTTCGTGAAACAAATTGTCTAAGTTTCTAAACCAAATTTCTCAAATCTCGGATACATATAATTATAAAGACAACTTCAGAAAGTAAGCCAAAGTAATTCAATAACTGTTCATTGATTTCCAGGAAACATTGTTGTCCCTTAGGTTACCATAATTATAACATTAACTAGCTAACACTGAAGAATAATCCTGAACACGATCTAAGAAGTTTGCCGACAGGTTCGACTTGGTATATGTAGTTTCTAGATGCTTTGAAGATTTTGACTGGAAGAAATTTACCCAGCAATCCTCTTCCACCAATCAGCGCCTGGGACAACAAAGAATCTAGTTACGGTGACGACACTAACAATATCAACAGCAAATCCGACTTCTGCATTCTGCTATGGGTTAGCAGGAAAATTTTGACCACCTTGTTTTGTTAACATCCGCATTATGAAGCTTGTGAGAAGGCAGTTACCTATACCTAAGAATAAGGAAGAGATCGAAAAAGTATTTATATTTATATTGAAAAAAGTTTCAATAATAAAAAAAGTTTAAAACCATGACCCCTTACCAAGAATAGCTCGATATCTACTGCATGTCCATACCATTGCCAATGTCTACACATGTTTAATATAACCCACAGGTCAATGAGAGATGACCATTATTATACCAAAGTGACTGAATTAATTATAACTCTGGTGGTATTATGTGAGTATTGACGTGTGGTGAAGGATTGTGCAAAATAGATTTGCACTGGAGAAAAAAAAAAAAAAATGCAGACTGTACACTTATCCTATCCACTGCCAAAAGTCTTTATCCCAGAGGATGGACACGAATGAATCTCCTCCATTGAGACAATTTGGTAAATTCTCTAGGTAGTTTCGGTGGAGGGTTGCAAGCTTAATAGCCTAACCTATCTGCCTATTGTTGTACATAGGTGGAAGGGGGGTCATGCGGAGTGTAATTGTACAGTTGGAATGACTGAATATAGTCTAATCAGTGTAATCAGCTCTATCACGCTGGTCAGGTGCAAACATTCACATTGTAAAGGATACACTGGTCTACTGCACCTCTGTCTGCCACTGCAGAGGGGGGTTGAGAGTCCATGGGGGGGGGGGGGGGTCATTTAACAACCCTCCCAGTGGGAATCTATTCCTAGCCCTCTCGCGTGCATCTTTGGGACGCCACCTACTCCACGTCGGACCTACCAACATTATCATATGTACTCCATAGATTAATCCATCAACTACTAACGGTCATTGTTCCACATTTAAGTTCCCTATTTAGTCAACTTTGCTTTTACAATTTTTTTTATTAAAATTAACAATTACATTTACTAGTATGTTGAATTAATCTTATCACCACGATTATTAAATTATCTCGTCCACCGGACCTACTTCTAAACACACATGAATGCATTCCCACAAACGGTTACACGCACTACCACCCACACATCCCAACTTACCTACTACAGATAACGAACCACTCTTATCAACCCACACATACACGTACCAATCATACCAATACACCCACCCACCATACCAACAACACAAAATCCCACCTACCTGTTTAACATTTATCTGGTCCTGCTTCCCGTTCCTCCTCCCCCAGGCACTGATCCTTCACCAGGGCCACACTGTCCCCCGTGGATCCCAGACGCTCAAACACCCGACGCAGCACACCCAGTGAGGCGGCTGGATGAGGTTTGGAAGGCCCACGTACGAATTTCACAGTCAGGCATATCTGCAGAGGAGAAAACCACTAGAAAGGCCGCTGGTTGGGGGTTTAGAAAGGTTTTTTACAAATTTCACTGTCAGGCATAATTATCTGTAGAGAAGTAAAATCACTAGAGGCGGCTGGTTGGAGTTCAGAAGGGCAGCGTACGATTTTCACCGTCAGACATATCTGTAAAGGAGAAAAACCACTAGAGAGACGGCTGGCTCGGGTTACGAATTTCACAGTCCGGGCATAACTGTGGAAGAGTAGAACCACTAGAGGCGGCTGGTTGTTGTGTGGAAGGGCCGCGTATAAATTTCACAGTCCGGCATATCTGTACAGGAGTAAAACTACTAGAAACTAGCGTTTGGAAGGCTACATATGGTATAACTTTGGCCATTCCGATATGACGTCTTAACCATTTTTATGGAAAATAGGTAGACATCTCTGGAACATTGACTATCATACACCCTACTTATCAAATTTAACTGCCACTCTAAAATTCCCTAGCCCAATGCTTGATGTTTCTGAGTAGAAGTACTATAAAGACATCCTTCAGGTTGCTAGTATTGCCAACATATCTAGCATCTGATGCGGCTTTGGTCTACCGGACTTGGTATAGTTTGCCAAGACAGTCTGGGGAACTACAAAAACATCATACTAGTGATATTATTTGTAGTGTACAAACCTATTATGATACTTACTGCTTTTGATATATAGCAAATGTGAACTTTAGAAGCAACTTTATTTTGCAATAATAATAAAAGCTAGTGTGGTGAATTATAGGTACGCGATACGAATAAATTGAATCGTGGAAGCTTATATAACAACCCTGTCGACTGCAAGAACAAGGTAATGGGGACAATGTTCATGATAATGTTATAAATCAATGTGTGTTACCTGCACAAACGCAGTGAAGAGGTTAAGCAAAGCGGCAATGATCCGAGGCACTGAGAGGTCTAGACAGAGGGTGGCCGTAGCTCCAGTCACCAGCGGCACAGTCTCCAATATGCACCGAGCCAGGATCTGGATAATAGAGAGTAGCATTACTTTTATTACTTACGTTACTTTTATTACTTTAATTAAAATGTAAAACTTGCAAACCAAACAAACCAAAACTGGGACAAGGACAATATAAAGTCAAATTAAATTATCAAAATCGCTATGTGGAAACAACGCTTACTAAATTGATTTTTGTAAATAAAAGAACACAATTACTTATTACTTATAATACTTTTATTACTTAATTACTTATTACTTAACCCCTTGAGGATCATGACTTGGTTTACCAGTATATTTTAGTTATCAGTAGAAGATTTTACACAGCTTAGGAAGAAGCTTAGGAAGAAGCTGTGGGAAATAAAAGGGTACCCTACAAATTATCTCAAACCTCTGACTTCCATATAGCCTTCCTAATTAGAAATAGGTGAGGTCCACGAATATTTATGAGTGGGCTAAGGACTATGGCATCCGAGTGTACCTCTTTTTTGGTATGCAACTTATGCACGGTCACGCTAAGTCATGTCCCAGCTGTCATTACGTTTGGCTTGCTCTGTGCTGTATTAATGTCTGTCAGATGTTGAATAGGGTGGATAAGTGTAGGAACATGTTTGTACATTTCACTCTATATGAAGAAATGAAGCTTAGGTATTGCGGATACCAATTATTGATCAAAACATACTTGGTGCTGAAAAATCACTTATTAGTGCGACTGTACATCTAACATTAAAGTCCATGAAAATTGAGAGTCACATAGCCAGGAGTGGTGACAGGACTTTTTCCGCAGACTGTACGGTTGGCCAAATAAATCATGTCTTCACTGTCATTAAGTTTTGCTCAGTGTGCTGTATTAAAGTCTGTCCGATGTTGAATAGTATGTGTAAAGATAGGAACATTGTATATCTCTCTCGAAACTACGACTTAAACCTTAGATAGTATGTATGTATGTATATACTCTGGCACCTTCCTCAGTTTTCCAATTTTTTTAATTGATTTTTTTTTATTTTTTTTTTATGGGGGTGGCCTTAGATAGTGCCGATACCAATTAGTGACCGAAATATACTTGGTGCCGCGACATCACATATTTGGGTGACTGTACCTCTATCCTGGTATGGAGTTGAGGCAGGGCGGAGGTGAAGGATGCTCTTAGAAGGACTGGCACCAGCCGCCCGATGATCGCCGCGTTACCCACCAGCATCACCAGGGCGCCCCAACACCGCCCCATATGCCAGGAACCCCCACAGGACAGCATTACTGCAATGATGGATTTGGCCTGGGAGGGGAAATAAAGTAGATTTAGATATAGGTAGCGTCAACTAACTTGACAATTTTCTTGAACCCAGGAAATAGGTGTGGATATTTACAGCCAGTTTGCTCTACTGTAGGCCCTTTTGAGTTATGAGAAGTTAAGGGGTCAAGACAATCGTCAAGTTCGTTGACTGAATGGGGCCGAAAGGATACAAGCCAGGGAAAGAGAAAAGGAGAGAAAGATAAAAAAAGCCGGTGACCCCCCCCCCCCCCTTAACAAATTACAAATTTATAAATACAGTATAATAATCACATTTGTTCAATTGGTTTTACTATGCATACTCCAAATATGAATTACTATGCATACTCCAAATATGAATTACTATGCATACTCCAAATATGAATTACTATGCATACTCCAAATATGAATTACTATGCATACTCCAAATATGAATTACTATGCATACTCCAAATATGAATTACTATACATACTCCAAATATGAATTACTATACATACTCCAAATATGAATTACTATGCATACTCCAAATATGAATTACTATGCATACTCCAAATATGAATTACTATGCATACTCCAAATATGAATTACTATGCATACTCCAAATATGAATTACTATGCATACTCCAAATATGAATTACTATGCATACTCCAAATATGAATTACTATGCATACTCCAAATATGAATTACTATGCATACTCCAAATATGAATTACTATGCATACTCCAAATATGAATTACTATGCATACTCCAAATATGAATTACTATGCATACTCCAAATATGAATTACTATGCATACTCCAAATATGAATTACTATGCATACTCCAAATATGAATTACTATGCATACTCCAAATATGAATTACTATGCATACTCCAAATATGAATTACTATGCATACTCCAAATATGAATTACTATGCATACTCCAAATATGAATTACTATGCATACTCCAAATATGAATTACTATGCATACTCCAAATATGAATTACTATGCATACTCCAAATATGAATTACTATGCACTCCAAATATGAATTACTATGCATACTCCAAATATGAATTACTATGCATACTCCAAATATGAATTACTATGCATACTCCAAATATGAATTAGTTTTACTATTGTATTATTGTACTATTGTACTATTTACTATTGTGTTCTTTTATTTAATAATTTTCATTTTAGTAAGCGTTGTTTCCACATAGCGATTTTGATAATTTAATTTGACTTTATATTGTCCTTGTCCCAATTTTAGTTTGTTTAGTTTGCAAGTTTTACATTTTAATGCATACTCCAAATATGAATTGGTTTTACTATGCATACTCCCAATATGAATTGGTTTTACTATGCATACTCCCAATATGAATTACTATGCATACTCCCAATATGAATTGGTTTTACTATGCATACTCCCAATATGAATTGGTTTTACTATGCATACTCCCAATATGAATTTTGTAAGCAACTAAGAACTCTAACCATTAACTCAAATAAAGTCCAAACTAAAATATATTCTATGCAAACCAATCACTAATTTAAAAATAATTCATGGGACTCACCAGCATCGGGCCATTTAGAGATTCTGTGGTGTCAACCCACTGGTTATACGATGAAGAATCTTCACAATTTTCATTTTGATCTTCACATCCGCTCTCCGCTTTCTTCTCACCCAAACAGGAGGAAAATAAGTTCGCGAGGCCACCGAGCGTTTTGGGAGGCGTCTGGAGGGAGCCCGGGGCGAGGATACAGAGGAGAGTGTGGACGAGGTTTGATACGCAGGCCAGGACACTCGCCACCATCATCCAACTGTCCACGCCGCCGCTCACGTTGTTCTCCATAACAAACCTCAACACGAAGACCGGAGACGCCAGCACCCCGACTATACCGTACAGGGATCCAGAATATAAGCTGGACCATGCCATCTAGAAACAAGTTTGAAAGAATTTAATATTGCACCTATGATTGCTTTCCAATATTTTTATATATATTTTAAGACCTCCTGTCAAATGCTAATTAATGATAATAGGCAAATTAAATTTAATTGTATTTGCATCTTGTTTATTAAAATAAATACATTAAGTGTTATCACTTCAATAGGACAGAGAGGGAGAGGTGCACCGAAGGAGAGGTGGAAGGATGGAGTGAGGAAGTATATGAATGAAGGCGGTGCTGGTTGGGAGGAGGGGCGTCGACTGACTGGGGACAGAGGTGCATGGGGGCGGTTCGTTCGTGGCCACCCCTTCGGGGATCACTGCGTCAGGCGATAGATAGACTTCAATAGTAAAGGATTATCTACTTTCATTACCCAAGTATATTCTGTAGGTAATCATAGACAAGTTTAAGTGGTAATTGTGACATGTGGTCGGGCACTAGTAGAAGTAGCTTAAATAGCAGCTAGCTTGGGCACATGATAATAGCCTTCTCTCAATGTGTAAAGGAATGATACAAGCAGTCATGTGGTTTGCCGATCAAAAAGCGATTAAAGTATACACAGGTGTAACGGAACTTGTGAGCAATGATTTAGGGATCAAATAATTAGTTAGAAAGCAAAGCGATTGAGTGGCTGAGCTTCAATGTTGTTGTTGTTGTTGTTGTTCCCCAGGCTGTCTGACCGAGCAGCCCCAAGGTCCCGAACAAGGCCAAAGCCATAACCGAGCGCCCCCACAAAACCCTCCCTGCTTACCACTAATAAAGCCCAGGTGACCAAAGCCACTCTGAGGCGGGGAGCCGAGGAGGGAGCGGAAACGCCCAGGAAACCAAAGCCCCACCCAAGGCCCTGTCCCCCTCAGCAATTATGAAGGGAAAGTTGAGCTTCAATGTGTAGCCTGTTGCCTACCAATAGTAATCAAGCTTTCAGGCTTGCAACTTTTATCCAGTGTACATCTAAATTATTGCCCCTGTAGTACAGTTCAGCAACACCCCGTTCCCAACATCAATCATCAATTATTGCCCCTGTAGTACAGTTCAGCAACACCCCGTTCCCAACATCAATCATCAATTATTGCCCCTGTAGTACAGTTCAGCAACACCCCGTTCCCAACATCAATCATCAATTATTGCCCCTGTAGTACAGTTCAGCAACACCCCGTTCCCAACATCAATCATCAATTACAAACCCAAATTCACTTTAATAAACTAATGAAAGCATATGGTCCTCCCGGGATTCGAACTCGGGACACCACGCCCAGAACATAAGCATCTAAACCATTGCACCACCAACACAGTTCCCAGATCTACAAACACAAGGTATAATTCCCTGTTCTTCTCGAACAACCTCTCTTGCAGTTGCCTAAGAATGAAGATCGCATCAGCTTGCCATGTCGTGGCATAAATCTCGACTGCATGTTGCTGATGGAAACCCTTTGCTAATCATGCATTCAAAGACCCTTTTGCTGACTTTCATGACTTAGAAGAGCATTTTCAAACTCTTGTAATTTCCCCTGTCTAAGGAATCTAGTGCAAATTATTAAGTAGAACAAGAATATCAATGCAAGAAGGTAATCTATGTGAAAAGGTTTTGGCCACTCCTGTCCTGACTGTACATTGGAGTGATGATTGAAATCTTACTTTGTGAGTGGCTAGATCTATAACAAGAATTCCCAATATTTAAAAAGATTTCAGTTACCTCAATTCAGCGACACTAACCGTCTTGTAATTGGTGGGTGGCAGCAGATGAGACAAAGCCGCCTGAACCACTGTGGCCGTCCCGTACACACAAACCAGCGCGGTGGGGAGGGTGAGGTGGCTGGGGTAGCGTACAGTGATGCTGTTGTAAAAGTAATATAGGCGACTGGCAGGATACTCAGGGTCGGTGCTCTCGAGGCCGTACACCAGGAAGGAGTTGAAGAAGGCCTTGACGGTGAAGATCGCAATAGTCTGGGGGCGAAAAACCGAGTGAATAAAAGTCCTGTAGATTGTAATTTGTTAAGTCATCTTTTAACTCCCTTCAGAATGATGCTTCCCTTATTCCCTTTTATCATGGCTAATATTTGGCAATTTTAAGAGGATATCAAACCCCTATGATATTCAAATGGTATATTAAGATAATATTGACCTTTAAAATATATTCTAGAGATATATTAACGATAAAAGCATTCATGTGATACTTTGTGAGACCGTGTGAATACCGTTTCGACTTACCATCCTGGCTGCCAAGAGAAGCGATCCAAGTGTTGGGATGCGACTGAGGACGAGGCGTGGGAAGCCCTCTACCCGGCGACGAACTTCATACCAGGAGACCACAATCTGGGGAACAAAAAGGGGTTAGCCCCTCAGTTTATAGATTTATAGAAAACTCCACACAGGTCTATGAATACAAGTTCTGCAGGGAGGAGGATGGAAGAGTTGGGAGCCAGTATCTGAGCAACAGGGCAACTATCACCACACACTAATAGGGTTTTGTGGGGCCGCTCAGTTATGGCCTTGGCCTTGCTCAGGACCTTGGGGCCGCTCAGCCAGACAGCTTAGGGAACAGCAACAAAAACTAATAGTCACCATCCATATGTATCAATATTATAAAGAAAATACTATGCTAAATCATACCCCAGATTCTTCAGCACTTTATTTCAAGGTTCAGAATCAAATGGGTGTAGACTTAGTGCTCACAACTGTACAACCAAGAGTATAAATGGCAACACCCATCTGAGTCAGTATCGAACCCAAACCAGACATTATTTTAGATGCTTCAGTACTTGGGCTTAAAAGTTCAAAGATTCAAGCTGGTGTAACCTTATGTATGCCGAGAACTGTACCTGGATTGCAAGAAACTAGAGTTCTTGAAAAGGGGCTTCAGTCCTGACGCTATTCTGTACTTACAGTGTGCCGTCTTAATAATCCAGAGGGGTTGATAGCCTCTGAAGTCCTATTTTAACTAACCTGGATTGCAAGTATGATCGCTGCCGGGATGAGAGTGGCGAGGATGGAGGTGCTCGGAGCCAGTAGCCGAGCCACCGATAGAGAGTCGAAGGAGTCATTGGTAGCCAAACCCACCATAGTGTTGTAAGTGAGGGCTACCACCACCACACACACCCACTGGACCACAGACCGGTGCAGGACCTGAAACGAAACATTAAAACTATATATTGGTAGATTTATTTAGGTGCATATATTCTGGGTGTGGTGTCCCAAGTTCGAATCCCGGGAGGACCATATGCTTTCATTAGTTTATTCAAGTACATTGGAGTCTGTAATTGATTATTGATGTTAAGAACGGAGTTACTTTTATATATTTAGTTTTCTCCCTAGACCTCCATCAAACTTAGAAAAACATCCCCAATATCCCCCTTCTAGATAAATTTGTAAATTTTTCGATAGAAAATTTTTCCGGCCAAAGGCCGTTTCCTCCTACATTACAGGCTTGCTATTGCTCGACTCCTAAATGGCACGAAAGGTAATATTGACAAAGAATTTGGATGAAAGGTCTTTAAATCACCAAACTAATGAGATATCTGGTCAGGTCAGGTGAAGGTATGGAGGGATAAGCCTTTGCAACGGCACCTCTTATCTACTTTTCGGAGAGTGTTGAGAGGAGAGAAGGGGTGTTGGAGAAGAGTTGCGATATACATTAGAGATTATACTGCTATATAGTCCAACCTTTTCAAATAGATTTGAACTAACCTCTTACCAATAACCCATCTCGTCCATGTGCCTACAGTAATATCTTCAAACTCCATCGTTCTTCATCCTCTGTAGTCTATTCCACATCTCTACCACACAAACCTATTCTATATACCTACAACTCAAACCAGACTTGCGGCTGTAAGTAGGCAAGAAATCATGACTTCTATCCTCTGTAACTCAAAAAAGGCTAGAGCAAATTGGCTGTACATATCTCCATCTATTCCTTGACTGACTCTTCCCAACTGGTAGAAATATTAGCTCGATTACTCTAGTCGTTTGTGAGTTACAGAGGTTAGAAGTCATGATTTCTCGCCTACTAACAGCGAATAGTCTATAACCATACTGTACTCACCGTCGTCGTCCCAAAGATCTCTGTCGTCGACGTGATACCGATAATGACCAAGACCTCGAGCGCCCCCAAAAACACCATCCCGGCACCACACGCCAGGTACAGCCGGGGGTCGCGTATGTAGTCGGCATACGCTCGGCTCGCCTTCTGGTACTCGACAAACTCCTTGGTGAACTGGGTATCTTGGTAGTTGGAGCGGGGATACTGGTGGGAGGTGTAGGGAGAGTCGTGAAGGTGGTGGCCGCCGAACGCACTGTGGAAAGTGAATTATATGAACCTCTTGAGGATTGGGACACATTTTGGTAGTTTATTCGGGTTATCATTTGACTATTTTATTTAGAAAGGGAATTATATTAACCTCTTGAGGATTGAGACACATTTTGGTAGTTTATTCGGCCTATCATTTGACTATTTTATTTAGAAAGTGAATTATATGAACCTCTTGAGGATTGGGACACATTTTGGTAGTTTATTCGGGCTATCATTTGACTATTTTATTTAGAAAGGAAATTATATTAACCTCTTACAGATTAAGGGGAGATGGGTAGTTTTTCTAGTCCCCCTTCATGTTTATCCCCATTAGTTATCACATTATATGACGTTCGGCTCATTAGTTTGGCGATTTCAAGACCTTTCGCCCCATTTGTATTTTTGTAAGTTTGTATTTTCAGCCATATTGGCTGCCAGCTTGAAATAAACATTACTACTACTACTATTATTACATAAACATTACTACTACTACTGTTATTACATAAACACAGGCAACCAGACACACACAGACGAACAGATAAACAGACAGTCAAACAACCATCCAAACACCATCAAACACACTGACAGGAGCCACGTATATGAAATTCATTAATCTCGTTTGGGAACATACAGGCGCCGTTGGCACCATCCGGGTTGAACGTTTGACAAAAGTTAATACATTTCAATAATTTCTAAACGATAAATGTTTCACAGTAAACTAGCTATAAATAATACCTAGAACAATAATGGTTATTGATGTTTATACAAATATTACCAAACCTCATTATTTGGAATCATATTTCTGAACTAAACTACACATTCGAGTAATAAGTCGAACATTACTAGTTTCAAATGAATCAAATGAGAGACGTCTTACATTCTGATGCTACCGATTGATCCAGGGGGTTGTGGTGTACTTGAGAAGAAAGTTTGGTAAATTCCATACATTCTATCCTAGCTTATAGTCCATGGGTGATTTACAGTATTACACAATCTTTGAACAACTGCCAATTGCACATACTGTATGTCCAAAAATATATATACAATATATACCGTTGGAATCGCATTGTCCTGAAGAATCCAAATATAACTCTTATGTGAAAATCCAAAATTAAACACAAAGTTGGAACATGTCGCAATGGCAAACCCAGTGAAATGTATGTGGGCGTATCTTTTACGGTACAGGAACAATTAAAACTGAAAACTGATTTGTTTTCAAGCCGTTTTTTTTTAGATCGCTATCGTTCGGCCAGAAAAAAAAACCCTGAATAGTGAAGAGTTTTATTGCCAAACGCTATTAGGAAGCTTCGTAGAATCTCCAAACAAATGGAGCGAAAAAGGGAAAGTCCAAAAACCTCCCCTGGGACCAAATAGGGTTAATATCTCACCTCTCCTGGTACTCCTGGTGGGTGGTGTCGGTGGTGGCTGGGACGGGAGGTTTTATGGGCGGAGGGGGTTCGTCGTTTAGAAAGTTGACGCTCACCAAACACAGACCGCACAGACCAAGACACTGTACAATATAAAGAGGTATTAGTTTGGAGGTGCTATACAATTTGGTCTATACAATTTTACAGTAGAGTTCGTACTTTAGTAAATTGACTACTTTATTTTATATGTGAATGAATGAGTTAAAAGGCAAAGCTGTCTGTCACAAGTGCCCAGTCTCTCTCTCTGTGTGTGTGTGTCTGTGTGTGTGTCTGTGTGTGTGTCTGTGTGTGTCTGTGTGTCTGTGTGTGTCTGTGTGTCTGTGTCTGTGTCTGTGTGTCTGTGTCTGTGTGTCTGTGTCTGTGTCTGTGTCTGTGTGTCTGTGTCTGTGTGTGTCACCACTTACCACCAATATGAAGTGTGAGCATATCAGAAAATTACTCCCCCAGTTCATGTTGCCTGCTCTAAGTATACACATCGACTCTGCAAAGACAAAAAATAAGAGGTTAACCCTTTGAGTACAGTCTCGCTAATAAGTGATATCTCGGCACCAAGTATGTTTTGATCAATAATTGGTATCAGCAATATCTAAGCTTTATTTCTTCGTATCGAGTGAAATATACAAACATGTTCCTACACTTACCCACCCTATTCAACATCTGACCGACATTAATACAGCACAGAGCAAGCCCAACGTAATGACAGCTGGGACATGACTTATTAGCGCGACCGTACCAGCGACGTGCGTTATATTTTATTCTAACTATATTTAGACGATATTATGCAGCTTAGGAAGGACCTGTGGTATTCAAAAGGGTTAGTCGAGATAGTTTGAAGCCTTAGCATTGTTAGAGGTCCTTCCTTAGCTGAATAAAACCGTCTAATTGTTGCTAGAATATGATGAAAAGGCCGTCTCTGCTACGGAATGGATTGAAGGCCGTCCCTGCTACTGAACGGGTTGAAGGTTTTGTTTCTTTACCCGTTTCTACCTCATGTTTAGCCCCATTGCTTTTGAGATTTTAAGACGTTTGCCCCATTAGTTTGGTGATTTTTAAGAATTTCCGCCCCATTCTGTTAATTTTAAGACCTTTCGTGCCATTTAGGTGTCTATTTTATCCTGGTGAGCGATAGCGAGCCTGTAATTTAAGAGTAATCGGCCTTCGGCCGAGACATTTTTCTACCGAAAAATATACAAATTTATCTTAAAAGGGGGTCAAGGGAGAGTAATTTTAAGCTTGATGGAAGTCTAGGGAATCAACTAAAAACCTCCCCTTAACCCCTTCAGTACCAGCGACGTGTTACATTTTACTCTAGCTATATTTTGATGATATTATGCAGCTTAGGAAGGATCTGTGGTAGTTAAGGGAGTTGGTTGAGATACTTAGAAGCCTTATTATTGCTAGAGGTCCTTCCTTAGCTGAATAAAACCACCTAATTGTTGCCAGAATATGATTACAAAGACGTCCCTGGTACTGGAATGGGTTAACTAGAGTTTGTTTTATATACAATACTCAATCTCAACCTCTTAAAATAATAGTTACACAAAATGTGAAATGGATTATAAAATGCAAACATACTAAATCGAGATCCAAATAAAGGAGTATCGCGAAAGTTTGAATTGAACACTGGACCACATTAAGGGGCTAGGGACTTATTGAACACTGGACCACATTAAGGGGCTAGGGACTTATTGAACACTGGACCACATTAAGGGGCTAGGGACTTATTGAACACTGGACCACATTAAGGGGCTAGGGACTTATTGAACACTGGACCACATTAAGGGGCTAGGGACTTATTGAACACTGGACCACATTAAGGGGCTAGGGACTTATTGAACACTGGACCACATTAAGGGGCTAGGGACTTATTGAACACTGGACCACATTAAGGGGCTAGGGACTTATTGAACACTGGACCACATTAAGGGGCTAGGGACTTCTTGAACACTGGACCACATTAAGGGGCTAGGGACTTATTGAACACTGGACCACATTAAGGGGCTAGGGACTTATTGAACACTGGACCACATTAAGGGGCTAGGGACTTATTGAACACTGGACCACATTAAGGGGCTAGGGACTTATTGAACACTGGACCACATTAAGGGGCTAGGGACTTATTGAACACTGGACCACATTAAGGGGCTAGGGACTTATTGAACACTGGACCACATTAAGGGGCTAGGGACTTATTGAACACTGGACCACATTAAGGGGCTAGGGACTTATTGAACACTGGACCACATTAAGGGGCTAGGGACTTATTGAACACTGGACCACATTAAGGGGCTAGGGACTTATTGAACACTGGACCACATTAAGGGGCTAGGGACTTATTGAACACTGGACCACATTAAGGGGCTAGGGACTTATTGAACACTGGACCACATTAAGGGGCTAGGGACTTATTTTTGGTATATAATTTCATTTATTCATTTAGGTTTTAGTTTCCTCCCTCAGACCTCCCTAGACCTAGAAAAATACTCCCTAGACTCCCCCTCAAGATAGATTTTAAATTTTTCTGAAAATGTCCCGGCCGAAGGCCGATTCCTTCTAAAATTACAGGCTCGCTAAAGCTCGCCAGTAAAAAATATTAAACTAAATGGAACGAAAGGTCTTAATTATGACAAATAAAGGAGGCGAAAAGTCTCAAAATCGCCAGACTAACGGAACGAACGTCTTAAAATCTAGAAGTTACTATGCTAAACATGAGAGAGACCGGAGAAGGGAGTCTAGAAAAAGCGATTACCTCCCCCTTAAGGCAGATATCCATGAACTAAGAGATAACCCTCTCACCGAACGAAGGCTGGGGAATTAAGTGTTGTTTTATGATACAGATAACGTCACGCCAAGTTTATATTGGCATTCACATTACATTGGTGGGCTTATAATACAATATGAGCCCACCAATGTAATGTGAATAAAATTAAGGGCCTCCTGATACTGAAAGGGTTAACGACATCTCTAAAATAGAAGGTTACCCCTCTGAAGATTATGTATTTTAACGTTTTGGCTTTCATTAAACGAACTTCTACAGTTTAGGAAGGATCTGTGTGAATAAAGGAGAGGTATTTAGTTTGTTCCCTAGACCTCCAAGCTTAAAATTACACCCCCTCGAGTCCCTTTCAAGATAAATTTGTACATTTTTCGGTAGAAAAATTTCCCGGCCGAAGGCCGGTTCCTCTTAATTTACAGAGTCGCTATCGCTCGCCAGGATAAAATCGACATCTGAATTGCACGAAAGGTTTTAATATAGGGTGAAAGTTCTTAAAATCGCTAAACTAATGGGGCAAAACTTTTATAATATCAAAAGCAATGGGGCTAAACATGAGGGAGAAAGGAGTCAAGAAAAAAGTCCCTCAAGTGGAAATCTCCCCTTAAAAGTGTAAAAAAACTACCCATTAACCCTCTGACTTCTATTGACCCCTTTCCAACAGAAATAAACTCTTCTAAACCCTTCTGTACCGGCGATGTTTTTCTAATTATATTCTAGCTATATTTAGGCGATTCTGTGCAATTTGAGAACGACCTGTGGTAGTAAAAAGGGTCAAGGGAGATACTTAGAAGTCTTAAAGTGCTAAAGGTCTATTTTAAACTGAATAAAATCGTCTAATAGTAGCCAGAATAAGATAAAAATACGTCACTGGTACAGAAGAGGTTAATGATAAACACTGAAAGGAAATGCGTCATCGTATCTAGAAAGCGTTAATGTAAAAACCGTACGACAATACAAAGAACGCAACTTGACTTGACTTACACACACTAGTTGAGGAGAACAAGATTGCGACCGTTCACCACGCGAGGCCACAGATAACTAAGGGCAAGCAGAGACTGGCTACTGAAGAATACACTCTCTGCTGACAACTGAAGAATCCGATGAGAACGATACGAACATAAAATAAAATATATAACTGTTTCGGAGTCGTAGAGCTTAAATTTCTGTTTCAGTTGTGTTGGTCAATATCAAAGAGATTTAACCCTTTCTGTACCGGTGACGTCTTTTTGAATTTCATTGTAGCTATATTTAGACGATGTTGTGCAGCCTAAGAAGGATCTGTGGTAGTAAAAAGGGTCAAGTGAGATACTTCGAAGTCTGTTCATTACTGGAGGCCATTTTTAAACTGCACAAAACGTCTAGTAGTAGTCAGAATATAGTTAAAAAGACGTAGCCGATACAGAGGGGGTGAAAGGAAAGAGGAGAAAGTGGGTTATTTCCTCGAGCGAACTAGAGGTGGCAGCACTGTCGTGGGGCATAATATTATCAGCAAACGGCCCCAGTGGATATTCCTTATTAAATGCTCCTTGATATCTGCGCGCCCGGTTTGTCTGCAGTGTTACCAAAGTTAGGGAAAGTCTGCATAATGAGCGGGCGTTAGAATAAAGAGGGAACGTCATAAGAGTGAATTAATGTGGGTAAAAACACTTGTAAATTTTTAAAAATCAATTAGGTACCGGTATATAAAAGCAAGAGGAAAATATTACGTATACATATACTGTCCACTATAAAAAATACTTATATATGATGCAAGCTGTGTAACTCCAAGCAACACAACAAGGATGAAAATGTAATTTTGAATATATATTATTAGTTACATGTTATGAAGATGTAAATTTGTAAAGTTGCACTAAAACAGGACATTTCACGAAATACGTACATAGGTTATACTTATGACATCTAGGGATATTTTGTCCCAGCCTGTTTGACGTTGCCAACTCCCGAATCTCACAACAACAATGGTGAGGGTAAAAAGAGACGTGACTGTGAACCTGCTCATAATAACGACAATTTCATGATGATATGGCCTTTACAGTAGCCTCTACTTATGTCTATATAACTCTGTCATGTTTACAGAGTCTCTGGATAACGTTGAATCGATTATTAATAGCGTTATTAGTACAAGGTAGGGATTATTACGAATTAATAGGGACCCTCCCATTTTCTTTTGCGATCGTGCTGCCATCTCTCGAACGCGCGGATCACTATTTTAAGATTTGTGACGTCACACTTTCGCCTCTATCTATCTTTACTCTATGGTCAATATTAAGATTTGTTCACAAATGTATTTATTTATTCTGTGTGTGTGTTTTTTATATTATTTCTTGTAGTTGTCATGTTTTATGGTGTTATTTTAGGTATGATTTCCACCGCAATTGCATTTGTACCCTTTATCCAACAATATGAAAACACAGTTCGTAGTCTCGTGATCGTAGCCCAAAATTTCTGGTTCGAAGTCTCGCGTAGCCTTAAATTTCTGGTTCGAAGTCTCGCGTAGCCTTAAATTTCTGGTTCGAAGTCTCGCGTAGCCTTAAATTTCTGGTTCGAAGTCTCGCGTAGCCTTAAATTTCTAGTTCGAAGTCTCACGATCGTGGCTCTAAATTTCTGATTCAAAGTCTCTCGTAGCCTTAAATTTCTGGTTCGAAGTCTCGCGTAGCCTTAAATTTCTTGTTCGAAGTCTCATGATTGTAGCTCTAAATTTCTGGTTCGAAGTCTCATTATCGTAGCCTTAAATTTCTGGTTCGGAATGTTGTACCGAATGAAACTTGGGGAATGAAGCACTCCGTATTCATGACACAGCTAATGGTCATATATTCAAGTACTGGTTTCGTTCAATGAGAATATTATAAGGAGTGGACAAAGTGACGTCACAGTTCTGATTAGTAATCCGTACACACGAAAGATGGCAGCACAATCGCAAGACAGAAGGAATTAGAGTTCTCGAAAAGGGGCTCCAGTCCTGACGCAATTCTCGACTTATCTGGAAGGGTTAATAACTTCTGAAGTCCTATTTTAACTAGCTAACTACCTAAGCAAGACAAAACTAGACGGTAGCTAATAATGTATAATAATCCTTATCTTGTACTATGAACTCTATTGATAATCAATTCAATGTTAATCACAGACTTTGTTTACATAACCAAGTTCAATAGACACATCTAAAGGCTACCGAGAAGGCCAGATTATATATATATATATATACAGTATACAGTATTATATATATATATATATATATAACATTCTTCCATTCTACACTTTATTTCACACTCTACAGTATCTTCTGAAAACACTTTTCTCATTTGTCTATCCACTCCCTAGCTAGCTATCTAGGCTACCGAGAGAGAGAGAGAGAGAGAGAGAGAGAGAGAGAGAGAGAGAGAGAGAGAGAGTCTTACACACCACGAAAAGGCATCTCTTAAATTATTGTAAAGTTACTCCTCTTAGGGGCCCTCAGAGAAAATGAGAAATATATCGTTGACTATGATGTATAAACGTAATAATTAAGTAGCCCTCTTTTCCTCGGTTATACTGTATATATATATAATTTTTGTTTTGTTATCATGGTTCTGTCATGTGGCCTCTAGTTTTGACTAGATTGCTTATGACTTTTCACCCTTTCAAGATACGATGACTCAATCATTTATAATAATACATACAAATATATAATAATAATAAATACACATATAAAATACAAATATGTAAATAAGAAGAAATATGTTGTTGATATAGTTATAGTTTCAATTATTTACTGCAAATGTATATGTGTTATCCACTCTGGAAATATGTGTGTTATCCACCCTGGAAATATATGTGTTATCCACTCTGGAAATATGTGTTATCCACTCTGGAAATATATGTGTTATCCACTCTGGAAATATATGTGTTATCCACTCTGGAAATATGTGTTATCCACTCTGGAAATATATGTGTTATCCACTCTGGAAATATATGTGTTATCCACTCTGGAACTATATGTGTTATCCACTCTGGAAATATGTGTGTTATCCACTCTGGAAATATGTGTTATCCACTCTGGAAATATATGTTATCCACTCTGGAAATATGTGTTATCCACTCTGGAAATATGTGTGTTATCCACTCTGGAAATATATGTGTTATCCACTCTGGAAATATGTGTTATCCACTCTGGAAATATATGTGTTATCCACTCTGGAAATATGTGTTATCCACTCTGGAAATATATGTGTTATCCACTCTGGAAATATATGTGTTATCCACTCTGGAAATATGTGTGTTATCCACTCTGGAAATATATGTGTTATCCACTCTGGAAATATATGTGTTATCCACTCTGGAACTATATGTGTTATCCACTCTGGAAATATGTGTGTTATCCACTCTGGAAATATATATGTTATCCACTCTGGAAATATATGTTATCCACTCTGGAAATATGTGTTATCCACTCTGGAAATATGTGTGTTATCCACTCTGGAAATATATGTGTTATCCACTCTGGAAATATGTGTTATCCACTCTGGAAATATATGTTATCCACTCTGGAAATATATGTGTTATCCACTCTGGAAATATATGTGTTATCCACTCTGGAAATATATGTGTTATCCACTCTGGAAATATATGTGTTATCCACTCTGGAAATATGTGTTATCCACTCTGGAAATATATGTGTTATCCACTCTGGAAATATATGTGTTATCCACTCTGGAAATATATGTGTTATCCACTCTGGAAATATGTGTTATCCACTCTGGAAATATGTGTTATCCACTCTGGAAATATATGTGTTATCCACTCTGGAAAATATGTGTTATCCACTCTGGAAATATATGTGTTATCCACTCTGGAAATATATGTGTTATCCACTCTGGAAATATATGTGTTATCCACTCTGGAAATATATGTGTTATCCACTCTGGAAATATATGTGTTATCCACTCTGGAAATATGTGTTATCCACTCTGGAAATATGTGTGTTATCCACTCTGGAAATATATGTGTTATCCACTCTGGAAATATGTGTGTTATCTACTCTGGAAATATGTGTTATCCGCTCTGGAAATATATGTGTTATCCACTCTGGAAATATGTGTGTTATCTACTCTGGAAATATATGTGTTATCCACTCTGGAAATATATGTGTTATCCACTCTGGAAATATATGTGTTATCCACTCTGGAAATATATGTGTTATCCACTCTGGAAATATGTGTGTTATCCACTCTGGAAATATATGTGTTATCCACTCTGGAAATATATGTTATCCACTCTGGAAATATATGTGTTATCCACTCTGGAAATATGTGTTATCCACTCTGGAAATATGTGTTATCCACTCTGGAAATTACTTGTAGGAAACGGGAATTTAAAGTGGCTATAATATCCTACCCATTTAAGGGAAGATGGCCTGGTTTTCTGGCCTCTCTTCTCCCTCATGCTTAGCCCCATTAGTTTTCAAAGTTTAAGACATTTGCTCCATTAGTTTGGCGATTTTAAGAACTTTCGCCCCATTTCTGTCAATTTTAAGACCTTTCGTGACATTTAGGTGTCGAATTTTCCTGGCTCCATTAGTTTGGTGATTTTAATACTTTACACCCCAATTCTTTGTCAATATTAAGACCTTTCGTGCCATTTAGTTGTAGCGAGCGATAGTGAGCCTGTTATTTTAAGAGTAATTGGCCTTCTGCCAGGACACTTTTCTGCCGAAAAATGTAAAAATAATTCTTGAAGAAGGGTCAAGGGGTGTTTTTTACAGCTTGATGGAGGTCTAAGGGGTGTTTTTTTACAGCTTGATGGAGGTCTAAGGGGTGTTTTTTTATAGCTTGATGGAGGTCTAAGGGGTGTTTTTTTACAGCTTGATGGAGGTCTAAGGGGTGTTTTTTTACAGCTTGATGGAGGTCTAAGGGGTGTTTTTTACAGCTTGATGGAGGTCTAAGGGGTGTTTTTTACAGCTTAATGGAGGTTCAAAGGGGTGTTTTTTACAGCTTAATGGAGGTTCAAAGGGGTGTTTTTTACAGCTTAATGGAGGTCTAAGGGGTGTTTTTTACAGCTTGATGGAGGTCTAAGGGGTGTTTTTTACAGCTTGATGGAGGTCTACGGAGGAAACTAAAAAAATATTTATATAATCCAAACACTAAGCAAATTAAGGGGAGGTATTTAGTTTGTTCCCTAGACCTCCATCAATCTTAAAATTACACCCCCTTGAGCCCCTTTCAAGATAAATTTGTACATTTTTCGGTAGAAAATGTCCCGGCTGAAAGCCGGTTCCTCTTAAATTACAGGCTCGCTATCGCTCGCCAGGATAAAATCGACACCTAAATTGCACGAAAGGTCTTAAAATTGACGTAAATGGAGCAAAAGTTCTTAAAATCGCCAAACTAATGGGGCGACTGTCTTAAAATCTCAAAAGCAATGGGGCTAAACATGAGGGAGAAAGGGGTCCAAAAAAAATCCCTCTAGTCGATATCTCCCCTTAATAAGCCCATCTTCTCTTAACCATTTGAAGACTATGCCGCACTTTGACAATATGCCGCACTTTGACAATATGCCGTACTTTGACAATATGCCGCACTTTGACAATATGCCGCACTTTGACAATATGCCGCACTTTGACAATATGCCGCACTTTGACAATATGCCGCACTTTGACAATATGCCGCACTTTGACAATATGCCGCACTTTGACAATATGCCGTACTTTGACAATATGCCGCACTTTGACAATATGCCGCACTTTGACAATATGCCGCACTTTGACAATATGCCGTATTTTGACAATATGCCGCACTTTGACAATATGCCGCACTTTGACAATATGCCGTACTTTGACAATATGCCGCACTTTGACAATATGCCGCACTTTGACAATATGACGCACTTTGACAATATGCCGCACTTTGACAATATGCCGCACTTTGACAATATGCCGCACTTTGACAATATGCCGCACTTTGACAATATGCCGCACTTTGACAATATGCCGCACTTTGACAATATGCCGCACTTTGACAATATATTCTGGCTGTCATTAGAAGATTACATACAGTCTAGGAAGGAATGA
Source organism: Paralithodes platypus (assembly GCA_032716605.1). Lineage (NCBI taxonomy): Eukaryota > Metazoa > Arthropoda > Malacostraca > Decapoda > Lithodidae > Paralithodes > Paralithodes platypus. Next base: position 56,620,848 of record CM064566.1, on the reverse strand, counting down.
TAAGGGTCAAGACTATATATCTCATTTAACCTTCTGACTTCCATAAACCCTTCCCAATATGAATAAAACCGTTAAATATTAGCCATTAAGGGGGCCCACCTCGCTTTTTGTCTCTTTCTCTCCCTTTGGCTTGCATCCATTCGGCCCCATTCAGCCTACTGTTTTAAGACGTTTACCCCCATCCAGGTGTCAATATTTTCCTGGCGAGAGGTAGCAAGCCAGCATATATATATTTTGTTTTGACAGCAAGCTAAATTTGTACATTCTTCGATAGAAAAATGTCTCCGGCGAAGCCGGATTTCTCCATACAATGCTAGCTCGCTATCGCTCGCCAGGAAGAAACCGACACCTGGATGGGGATAAACGTCTTAAAACAGTTAGCTGAATGGGTCCGAATGGATACAAGCCAGAGAAAGAGAGAAAAGGAGAGAAAGATCAAAAAAAAAAACAGGTGACCCCCCTTAAGGTGACAAAACTGAACCACCACACCTGACCTATCTAAGTCCCCCTCCCACCCTCTCGAGACACAGGGCATAAAACTGTAAACAAAGTGGGTTGAAAGCTCAGTCACCCTCACGCCGGCGGTGGAGGTAGTCGCATCGCTCCTCTCGCGGGGTTCTCTTGCGTGCTCTCCCTTCTATTGTGGTTACTGGCCTAAGCAACACTGTACTCTTTGTATGGTGCGAGTACCACGGCAATTATTCGGAGTACTCAATTATTCACTTTGTTCACTTTTAAATTGTAAGTACAGGGGCAATTATAAGTTTTTATTAATCCATTATTAAATATATCTGCAATTGTTTAATCACAAGAATGACTAATATCAACAGCTCTGCAGTGTTTGTTTCATTGTAGGTTCCAGGGTAATTAATTATATACCATTCATCATGAAGACATGGTTTTTAAGTTGAAACATACAATTACACACGTGTTCGATATTACAGCCATTATTAGAATTATGTACATTTCACATATTACAAATAGCATTGACCTATGATTTCAGTATCAAAATATGTTTCACAGGAGTTAACAAATGCTATAACTAAAATTTTGAATTTGGCTCTTTATCATTCTTTCATTTTTTTTTTTGGGGGGGGGACACTTGTTACAGGCAGTTTTGTCTTTTGTCTCCTTCATACCCATAGGGGAAAAAACATAAATACACAAACATATGAATCCATACATACAATCGCTTATCAAACATTACAATACATCTTGATTCAATAGTGACAATCGCTTATCAAACATTACAATACATCTTGATTCAATAGTGACAATGGAAGTCAAAGTGTATACATTAAGGGCAGATCTCCACTCGAGGGATTTTTTTCTTGACCCATTTCTCCCTCATGTTTAGCCCCATTGCTTTTGATATTATAAAACGTTTGCCTCATTAGTTTAGCGATTTTAAGAACTTTCACCCCATATTAAGACCTTTCGTGCAATTCAGGTGTCAATTTTATCCTGGCGAGCGATAGCGAGCCTGTAATTTAAGAGGAACCGGCCTTCGGCCGAGACATTTTTCTACCGAAAAATTTCCAAAATTTATCTTGAAAGGGAATCCAGGGGGTGTAATTTTAAGCTTGATGGAGGTCTAGGGAACAAACTAAATACCTCCCCTTAAGGGGACCGACCTGCTTTTCTCTCTGGGTTTTATCTATTTAGCCCCATTCAACCTACTGTTTTAAGACGTTTATATCCATTCAGGTAACGACTTTTTCCTGGCGAGCGATAGCGAGCCATCATTGTATGGAGAAATCCGGCTTCGCCGGAGACATTTTTCTACCGAAAAATGTACAAATAAGTCAGCTGTCTAAATTAAATCAGCTGTCTAAATTAAGTCAGCTGTCTAAATTAAATCAGCTGTATAAATTAAATCTATCTATCTATCTATCTATCTATTGCCTGACGCCGTGATCCCCGAAGGGGTGGCCACGAACGAACCGCCCCATGCACCTCTGTCCCCAGTCAGTCGACGCCCCTCCCCCCAACCAGCACCGCCTTCGTTCATGTAGTTCCTCACTCCATCCTTCCACCTCATATTCGGTCTACCTCTCCCCCTCTGTCCCTCCACCTCGCTCTCGTACACCCTCTTAGTCATTCTCTCGCTTTCCATACGTTCCATATGGCCGAACCATCTCAAGTTGTTCCTTTTCACACTTTCCAGCACATTAAATCAGCTGTCTAAATTAAATCAGCTGTATAAATTAAATCAGCTGTCTAAATTAAATCAGCTGTCTAATCCAAACTATACTGGCTCGCTATCGCTCGCCAGGTGTACATCGACACCTGGTTGAGGATAAACGTCTTAACACAGTAGACTGAATGGGGTCGAATGGCTACTACCCAGAATGAAGAAAAAAAAAAAGCGGGTCGGTCCCCCTCTAATATTGAGTAAAATAAACCTTGTACCATTGTTTATATAAACCTTGTACCATTGTTTATATAAACCTTGTACCATTGTTTATATAAACCTTGTACCATTGTTTATATAAACCTTGTACCATTGTTTATATAAACCTTGTACCATTGTTTTATATAAACCTTGTACCATTGTTTATATAAACCTTGTACCATTGTTTATATAAACCTTGTACCATTGTTTATATAAACCTTGTACCATTGTTTATATAAACCTTGTACCATTGTTTATATAAACCTTGTACCATTGTTTATATAAACCTTGTACCATTGTTTATATAAACCTTGTACCATTGTTTATATAAACCTTGTACCATTGTTTATATACTAAGAGGTCCTTCGTTAGCTGAATAAAATATTCTGGTGTTGGCTAAAGGGAAGTATAAATGTTGTCTGTCTGTCTGTCTCTCTCTCTCTCTCTCTCTCTCTCTCTCTCTCTCTCTATCTATTTATCTATCTATCTATCTATCTACCTATCTATTTATCTATATATCTATCTATCTATCTATCTATCTATCTTACTCTATCTCTCTCTCTCTCTCTCTATCTTGATCTATCTATTTATCTACCTATCTATTTATCTATCTAACTATCTATTTATCTATCTAACTATCTATATATATCTATCTATCTATCTATCTTACTCTATCTATCTCGATCTATCTATATGTTTATCTACGGTATTTAACTGTCTATCTATACTTAGCAATCTATCTTGTTATGAATGTATGTATGTATGTACCAATCTATCTATCTATCTACAAGTCTATCTATCTATCCATCAATCAATAAATCGTTTTAAGTAGGTATCTATCTATCTATCTAGGAGTTCCATAAATTTATTATTGAATGAAATCGTCTGAAGTTAGCCAGAACAAAGTAATATTAAGGGGAGGTTTCTAGTTTGTTTTCTACTCCTCCAGGAATCTAAAAATTTCACCCCCTTGACCCTCTTTCAAGATAAATTTGTACATTTTTCGGTAGAAAAATGTCCCGGCTGAAAGCCGGTTCCTCTTATATTACAGGCTCGCTATCGCTCGCCAGGATAAAATCGACACCTAAATGGCACAAAAGGTCTTAAAAGTGACAGAAATGGGTCGAAAGTTCTTAAAATCGTCAAAATAATGGGGCGAACGTGGTTAAAATCTCAAAAGCAATGGGGCTAAACATGAAGGAGAAAGGGGTCAAGAAAAAAATCCCTCAAGTGGAAATCACCCCTTAACCCCTACTGTTTTTTTTTTTTTTTTTTTTTTTTTTTTTTTTTTTTTTTTTTAATTCTGGCAATGATCAGACAACTTTATTCAGCTTAGGAAGGACCTCTAGCCCATAATAAAGCTTCAAACTATCTCACCCAACCCTATTAACACCCATAGATCCTTCCTCGTAAGCTGCATAATATCGCCCTGGGACAGCTGTTTTGACTAGGATATATATAACACACGTCGCTGGTACTCAAAAGGGTTATATCCTGACTAGATGTGTGAGTTTGGGTTTTATCTGTGTGTGTGTTCGTTGTTTTATGTTGTGTTTTGTGTTGTCCCTGTTCTTGCTTTGTCTTGAGTCGGCCACCCCAAAAAAATAAATAAATAAATAAATAAATTGAAACTAGCCTAGAAATAAAAAAAAAATAGGAAAAGTGGGGATTGGGCCTGAACAGATAGATAGATAGATAGATAGATAGATAGATAGATAGATAGATAGATAGATAGATAGATAAGCTGACTGATACAGCTATGAACACCATATCAATACCTGTTTGGGATTACTGTAATATTCAGCGTATGTGTGTGAGTCAAGTATGTACAGTCGGCCAATTAAGTGATGTCTGGGCACCAAGTCTACATTTGATTAGTAATTGGTATCAGCCGTATCTAAACTTTATTTATTCATTTGATTAGTAATTGGTATCAGCCGTATCTAAACTTTATTTATTCATTTCGAGTGAGATATACACACATGTTACTACGCTTACCCACCCTATTCAACATCCGACAGACATTAATACAGCACAAAGCAAGCCAAACGTAGACATTACTTATTAGCGCTACCGTACAGTTGGACACATAAGTCCCGTTCCTCGTCGTGACCCTGGATATAATGTATGTGTGTGTGCATTTGAGGTTGATTTTAGTCTCTATTGTTTATGTGTATGTGTGTGTGTGTGTGTGTGTGTGTGTGTGTGTGTGTGTGTGTGTGTAGATAAGAAGGTGGCGTGGGTAGCCCAGGTGGCGCTGTGTACATAAACAAAGCTCTAGAAACACATACTCTCTCTCACACACACACACACACACACCAACGTGAATGTAATTACCAACCAATGACGGCGTGTTATGACCGTACTTCAAAGGGGGACCGGAAGGGGAGGGGGGGGGGGGGGGGGGACGTTTTCATCATCATATTTTACATTTACTTTTATATTACCTAATAATATAATTTTTATATATTTTTTTTTTTGGGGGTGGGTGGAGTGGTTCGGCAACGTTTTATCCGCCACACACACCCATCCACACACCCACCTACACACAAACACACACACTTACACACATATATATATATATATATATATATATATATATATATATATATATATATATATATATATATATATATTTTTTATTGGGGGGGGGGGGGTCCCGCAACTTTGTATCCGATAAGTCAAGTTTGATAAGTCAAGGAATTCTATGAGAGTATTTGGTCTGAGGATGATGGGATACTGACAGACAGAGTTGAGAGACAGAGGGAGGGAGGGGTGAGAGACAGAGGGAGGGAGGGGTGAGAGACAGAGGAAGGGAGGGAGGGGTGAGAGACAGAAGGGAGGTTTGACAGGGAGGACAGAAGGGAGGTTTGACAGGGGTTTGGCAGACGGAAAGGAGGGCTGACAGCAGGTAGGCTTGACAGGGCTGACAGACGGTAGACTTGACAGGGCTGACAGACGGAAGGGAGGGCTGACAGCAGGTAGGCTTGACAAGGGTGACAAAAGGTAGGCTTGACAGGGCTGACAGACGGAAGGAAGGGCTGACATAAGGTATGCTTGACAGAGGTGATGGGTTTGACTGACAGTGAAAACAGAGCGATGAAGGAGTTGGCAGGGAGATGGTAAGGAAGGAGGGTAAAAATTAGGGGAGGTGGGGGTGGGGGTAAATAAGATAATTGAGAGGTAAAATAATTAAAATAATTATACACATGAACAATGGATAAACTTGAAAATATAGAGAATAAATGTAATACATTAAGTTGAGCGATTTACTATGAGGTGTATGGAGAGAAAATAGAAACAGAATTAGGTGTATGGAGAGAAAATAGAAACAGAATTAGGTGTATGGAGAGAAAATAGAAACAGAATTAAGTACTGTATACACAAAGAAGATGTAGTGAGTAATATTGAGACTAATTGGTACCGTATGACAGGCAGGCAAAGAGAGAGAGAGAGAGAGAGAGAGGGAGAAAATAGAAACAGAATTAACTATATATATACAAAGAAGGTATAGTGAGTAATATTGAGACTAATTGGTACCGTATGACAGGCAGGCAAAGAGAGAGAGAGAGAGAGAGAGAGAGAGAGAGAGAGAGAGAGAGAGAGAGAGGTGGTGGTGGTGGTGGGGTGGGGGGCGAAACTCTTAGATCAGTGAAGGATGGACAGGTCGGGTGGGGTATGGGTGGGGGGTTAGGTGTTGTGTGGGGGGAGTGGGGGGTTTATAGGGGACAGCGCCCCCCTTTCAGCATCGTATAAATATAGAGGGAGATATTAATGGTATTGGTGGCAGCGGAGAGAATATTTTCCATAGTCAGGTGCTCTCTCTCTCTCTCTCTCTCTCTCACACTTACACAAAAAACACTCGCTCTCACTCTCTTACAAACTCTCTCTTTCTTTCTCGCTCTCGCTCTCGCTCTCTCTCTCTCTCTCTCTCTCTCTCTCTCACACACACACACACACACACACTCGCTCTCACAAACTCCCCCCCCCTCTCTCTCTCTGTCACTGTTTCTCTCTCACTCTCACTCTCTCTCATACTTGTGTCAAGGCACAACTTATTCATGGTTTAAACTAACGGTATCATTCTCATTCATTCATCAAGTCTACCTATCTATCTATCTATCTATCTATCTATCTATCTATCTATATGTTCAGGCCACATTCCCACTTTTCCTTTTTTGTTTACGCTTTCTCTCTTTCTCTACCTCACTCACTAACACACTCTCTCTCTCTCTCTCTCACTCACTCACTCACTAACCTCCCCCCCTCCCTCTCTCTCTCTCTCTCTCTCTCTCTCTCTCTCTCTCTCTCTCTCTCTCTCTCTCTCTCTCATTAATCTATATATATCCTCCATCCCATCCGTTAACTCTGCCTCTCATAGTAACTCCCCCAAAAATGGCCAAATATTTCGCGTCGACTAAATTATCCACTCTTTGGTCTCTCGTAATTAATAGACTTGGAAAAAACCCTAGAGTTTGCCAAGATATATTTGAGAACGTGATACCGTATTGGGGAGGTAGGGTGTGTGTGTGTGTGTGTGTGTGTGAGAGAGAGAAAGAGAGAGAGAGAGAGAGAGAGAGAGAGAGAGCGAGAGCGAGCGAGAGAGAGCGAACAAGAGCGAGAGGGCGAGAGAGAGAGAGAGAGAGAGAGAGAGAGAGAGAGAGAGAGAGAGAGATATGAGAGAGAGCGGAAGAGATGAGAGAGAGGGGTAAGTGGGAGGAAACGAAATATACAGATAAAGAAAATAGATGGATAGATAACGAGAGAGAGAGAGAGAGAGAGAGAGAGAGAGAGAGAGAGAGAGAGAGAGAGAGAGAGAGAGAGAGAGAGAGAGAGAGAGAGAGAGAGAGAGAGAGAGAGGTAAGTGGGAGGACGCGAAATATACAGATAAAAGAAAATAGATGGATAGATAACGAGAGAGAATAATAGTCTTAACTTTTGACATCTAGTTAAATTATAGTTGTTGTTCCTCAGGTTCTCTCTCTCTCTCTCTCTTGAATGAGAGAGAGAGAGAGAGAGAGAGAGAGAGAGAGAGAGAGAGAGAGAGAGAGAGAGAGAGAGAGAGAGAGAGAGAGAGAGAGAGAGAGAGAAGGGGGGCAGAGAAAAGAAAAATGTTAAGACAAACGAGAGGAGACATTTGCCTGTTAACAAAAGGGATTTTTAGAGGCAGAGAGAGAGAATGGAAAAGAGCTGAGTGTGAAAGACGTGGAGGGAGGGAGGGAGAGTGGAAGAAATAATAGGGGAAGAAGGGGAGAGGAAGGATGAAGGAAGAACAGATAGAATTGACCACTTGCGAGTTTCAAGCTATAAGGAAGTTGGAGCTGTAGACATCGATAGTAAATAGAATTACAATAATGATGTAGGTTTCTGGTGGCTAAAGAGTATGGTGAATTGGGTTTTATGTATTGACAAATGAACTACGACCGTATTTTAGCTGTACATTCTGTTAAATATCGTTGTCTACAGCTCCAACTTCCTTATAGAACGAAACTCGCAAGTCGGCAATTGGGGAGGAGGGAATGGGGAGACGAAGAAGGTGAGATAATTAAATAGAAAGACGTGGAGGAAGGGAGGGAGGGTGGATAAAAGAGATAATTGGGGAGGAGGGAATAGGGAGACGAAGAAGGGGAGATAATTAAATATAAAGACGTGGAGGAAGGGAGGGAGGGTGCGTCATTCTGGACCTCCTTGTTCGACATGTTTAGCTCCATTAGTTCTGAGATTAGAAGACGTTTGCCCAATTAATTTGGTGATTTTAAGACCTTTCGTGTAATTTAGGTGTCGATTTTTTTCCTGGGGAGCGATAGCGAGGCTGCACATTATGAGGTACCGGCCTTTGGCCGGGGCATATTTTTCTACCGCAAATAATGCACACAGTTATTTTCGAAATTGGGTCTTGGGGTATATTGCTTTAAGGGGGGTGACCTGCTTTTTGTTATTTATGTCCTTTTCTCTCTTTCTCTGGCTTGTATCCATTCGGCCCCATTCAGCCAACTATTTTAAGACGTTTATCCCCATCTAGGTGTCGATTTCTTCCTGGCGAGCGATAGCGAGCCAGCATTATATGAGGAAATCCGGCTTTGCCGGAGAAATTTTTCTATCGAAAAATGTACAAATTTAGCCTGCTGTCAAACAAAAATAAAAAATATGCTGGCTCGCTACCACTCGCCAGTAAAAAAATGACACCTGGATGGGGATAAACGTCTTAAAACAGTAGGCTGAATGGGGCCGAATGGATACAAGCAAGCCAGAGAAAGATAGAAGAGGACAGAACAAAAACAGGTCACCCCCCTTAAAATTGATGGAGGTCTAAGGAGGAAACTAGACAAAATAATATGCACTTAAATTAATAGATACAACTCTAAAATTCATACACTGAAAATCATACACTGAAAATCATACACTGAAATTCATACACTGAAAATCATACACTGAAAATCATACACTGAAAATCATACACTGAAAATCATACACTGAAAATCATACACTGAAAATCATACACTGAAATTCATACACTGAAAATCGACACTGAAAATCATACACTGAAATTACACTGAAAATCATACACTGAAAATCATACACTGAAATTCATACACTGAAAATCATACACTGAAAATCATACACTGAAATTCATACACTGAAAATCATACACTGAAAATCATACACTGAAATCATACGCTGAAAATCATACACTGAAATTCATACACTGAAAATCATACACTGAAAATCATACACTGAAAATCATACACTGAAAATCATACACTGAAAATCATACACTGAAAATCATACACTGCAAATCTATCTTACTACAGGTGGCTCAATTTAGGATGGCTCTCTTGTCAATGCACTACTTGGGAAAACTTCAGGTCGCTGCTAATCAGAACACCTAAATCCTTCTCCGAGTCACCCACTTACGAGATTCAGGAAGCGAGAGAGAGAGAGAGAGAGAGAGAGAGAGAGAGAGAGAGAGAGAGAGAGAGAGAGTGAGTGAGAGTGAGTGAGTGAGTGAGTGAGTGAGTGAGTGAGTGAGTGAGTGAGTGAGTGAGTGAGAGTAAGAGTGAGAGATTGCTGTAATAGAAATCAAGGTGAAAAAATTAACATGTAAACATAAATTAGATAGGTTGAGTGAGTGAGTGAGTGAGTGAGTGAGAGAGAGTGAGAGTAAGAGTGAGTGAGTGAGTGAGAGATTGCTGTAATAGAAATCAAGGTGAAAAAATTAACATGTAAACATAAATTAGATAGGTTCTGAGAGAGAGAGAGAGAGAGAGAGAGAGAGAGAGAGGCAATAAAGTGGGCGGCCTTAAATAAGAGAAGGGGCGTGGGGGTAGCAGGGTGGGCGTGGTAATGATAGGATGGAGGAGGGAGGGAGAGAGAGAGAGAGAGAGGGTAGCAATAAAGTGGGCGGCCTTAAATAAGAGAAGGGGCGTGGGGGTAGCAGGGTGGGCGTGGTAATGATAGGATGGAGGAGAGAGAGAGAGAGAGAGAGAGAGAGAGAGAGAGAGAGAGAGAGAGAGAGAGAGAGAGAGTATGAGTGTGTGTGTGTATATATATATAATATATATATATATATATATATATATATATATATATATATATATATATATATATATATATATATATATATATATATATATATATATGAATAAATCACCCTTGAATTATCACAAACCGTATCTTACATAAATACTATAAAAAGTGTAATAACCTAAGTAATGCAAATGTCTCTATAATTGTGCAAGACTCACTGTAAGATAACAATGTAAACCGGTACACTAAAACAATAAAAGTTTCCGATATTTGTTCTTAGCAATTATTATAACCGATACTTGGGTTTTTTTCTTCAATTGACGGTAAATTGCAAAGTTCCCATCAAGATTTCTCAGTTATTTTGAAGATCATGTAGTGAAATATGGTGCTAATTATAGAAACTTGGTCTTAGTGTGGTGCAGAGACATGGTAGTTTCATATGTTTCCATTAAGGGGGGGTCACCTGCTTTTTGTATCTCCTTTCCTCCCTATCTCTAGCTTGTATCCATTTGGCCCCATTCAGATTACTGTTTTAAGACGTTTATCCCCATCCAGGTGTCAATTTTTTACTGGTGAGCGGTAGCGAGCCAGCATATTTTTTAATGTTTTTGATAGCAGGCTAAATTTGTACATTTTTCGATAGAAAAATGTCTCCGGCGAAGCCGGATTTCTTCATATAATGCTGGCTCGCTTTCGCTCGCCAGGAAGAAATCGACACCTAGATGGGGATAAACGTCTTAAAATAGTTGGCTGAATGGGGCCGAATGGATACAAGCCAGAGAAAGATAGAAAAGGAGAGATATAACAAAAAAGCAGGTCACCCCCCTTAAGTATCGAAACATTAGCTGCCAAAGGATTCAATTTACCGTCAGTTACAATGAAACCGAGTATAGTGTGGTGGCGCTAATAAGTCATGGCCCAGCTGTCATTACGTTTGGTTCGCTCTGTGCTGTATTAATGTCTGTCAGATGTTGAATAGGGTGGGTAAGTGTAGGGACATGTTTGTGTATCTCACTCGACATAAAGAAATTAAGCTTAGATATGGTTGATACCAATTATTGATCAAAACATACTTGGTGCCGAGACAGCACTTATTAGCGCGATTGCACCCTGTAATAGGATATGCCAGAAGTCTACGGAGATCCACACCCTATTTCACTATCAATGTCGAACGGCGAATACAATAAAATATAAATGTACTCTGAATGACCCCATGTTTGTCAAATATTATCTCTAATCGTTTTAATGACCTAATGTCTTGTTTTGTATTTTATTTGTATTTATTATTTTATTAAGTTACCTCCCTATACCTCCAACAACAACAACACCCAGCACACGCTATCACACACAAATACTATCTTTTCTCCCTCCCTGCCCACCCCAAACCAACTTCCGGAAGCACATCCATACTCATGTCACTCGCCGTTCCATCCACTCACTCATAGACAACACGCAGCTGCAAGCACGACCTCCCGAAATCCATCCTTCTGAATCCTCCCTTCCTCGCGAGGACAGAGTCCACCTGGCCAGGCTGAGATGCAGACAGCATCCAGCTCTTCTGAGCTATCAGAAGAGACTGGATGACTCCGTCGTCGACACCTGCCCGGGTTGTAACACAGCACCCCATACCATAAAACACATTATAAAAGACTGCATTACACACAATCACTTACGCCAACAACACAATCTACACTCCTTGAGAGCTCTGTGGGAATGCCCGACCGTGGCCATGGCCTTCCATAGGGACTCGGAGCTGTTCGGCCAGGCAGCTTAGGGAACAACAACAACAACAACAACCTTCATCAAGCTTAAGAAACTCTAGACACCCTTCAAGATAAATTTGTACATTTTTCAGTAGAACAATGTCATGACCAAAGGCCGGTTCCTCTTAAAGTTACAGGCTCGCTATCGCTCGCCAGGATAAAGTTGACATCTAAATGGCATGAAAGGTCTTAAAATTGACAACGAAATGGGGTGAAAGGTCTTAAAATCGCAAAATAATTATGAAAAACGTATCTATAATAATAGTATAATGTAAAGTAGGTGGTTCCTGGAAGAATATTAAGGGGGCCACCTCGCTTTTTTGCTCTGTCTCTCCCTCTCTCTTTGGCTTGTATTCATTCAGCCCCATACAGCCTACTGTTTTAAGACGCTTACCCCCATCCAGGTGTCAATATTTTCCTGGCGAGCGGTAGCGAGCAAGCAGACAGTATATACATATTTTTGTTTTGAGAGTAAGCTAAATTTGTACATTTTTCGATAGAAAAATGTCTCCGGCGAAGCCAGATTTCTCCACACAATGCTGGCTCGCTATCGGTCGCCAGGAAGATAGCGACACCTGGATGGGGATAAACGTCTTAAAACAGTTGGCTGAATGGGGCCAAATGGATACAAGCCAGGGAAAGAGAGTAAAGGAGAGAAAGATAGAAAAAAAGCCGGTGTCGCCCCTTACGAGTCTATTTTGGAGATAATGAAGTATTATAGTCAGAAGAATGTATGCATATATGGAGGTGATTTGCATATGATATGAGTACGGTTATGTGTGTCCGTCAATCAATGGGGGGGGGGGGTCTCTCTCTCTCTCTCTCTCTCTCTCTCTCTCTCTCTCTCTCTCTCTCTCTCTCTCTCTCTCTCTCTCTCTCTCTCTCTCTCTCTCTCTCTCATATATATATATATATATATATATATATATATATATATATATATATATATATATATATATATATATATATATATAATAATAATAATAATAATAATAATAATAATTGTCGGTATATTATCCATTAGCAGCTGTGAGGCTGAAAAACTTCAGAGTTTTTCTTAACCTAAGTACAGTACAATGCAGAAGGTGCCGGGTTCCCACCGTAATACAGACACAAATGCACTGGTGAGAAATACGTGTAGGCTAACACAAGCTGATAGTTGAGCAGCTTGGCTAGGATGGGACCACTATACAATCCTCTCCATCGGGATAGCTGAAAATACCTTTAGGATTCTGAGGGATTCGAATGTGTGTGTGTGTGTGTGTGTGTGTGTGTGTGTGTGTGTGTGTGTGTGTGTGTGTGTGTGTGTGTGTGTGTGTGAAGTATAATAGCGTGCACGTACATGTGTGTGTGTGTGTGTAAAGATTCCGTGTGCGTCTGTACGTTATCCAGCGATTTTAAGTATAAGGAGATGATTTATATTTTCCTAGCCAACATTACGATCCTCTCTCTCTCTCTCTCTCTCTCTCTCACACACACAGAGACGGATTGGGTCTATCTTGCTCCCTTGCACACACACATTATATCTCTCTCAGTCAGGCTTTCATTTTCACGTGTCTCTCAACCTTTAAACACACACAAACATATAAACACACAATCTCTCTCTCTCTCTTACTCTCACACACACACAGACACACACACACACACACACACAATCTCTCTCTCTCTCTCACTCTTAATCTCTCACACACACAGACACACACACACAATCTCGTTCTCTCTCTCACTCTTACTCTCTCACACACACACACTCTCTCTCTCTCTCACTCTTACTCTCACACACACACAATCTCTCTCTCTCTCTCTCTCTATTGCGTTTATAAATAACCAAGATGTTACTCTATTTTCCTCAGATACACGAAAGATCAATTATAACCGTGTTAAGGGGAGGTATTTAGTTTGTTCCCTACGTTTTCATCAAGCTTTAAATTACACCCCCTAGACCCCCTTTCAAGATAAATTTGTAAATTTTCGGTAGAAAAATGTCCCGGCCTGAGGCCGGTTGCTCTTAAATTACAGGCTCGCTATCGCTCGCCAGGAAAAAATCGACAACTAAATGGCACGAAAGGTCTTACAAGTTACATAAATGGGGCAAAAGTTCTTAAAATTGTCAAACTAATGTGGCGAACGTCTTAAAATCTCAAAAGCAATGGGGCTAAACATGAGGGAGAAAGGGGTCAAGAAAAAAATCCCTCAAGTGGAAATCTCCCCATAAGTTACTAACCCAACTGTCCCCTACTAACATCTCCTAATCCTGCCACGGATATTAGTCCCAGGGCAGTACTTCCCTTCCAATTTTCCCTAACCCACTCTAAATCACTGTTTGGACACAAGCAGCCTTGAGGGTTCACTAGACCTGTTTTGTTGCTTGATTTCCTTTTACCCGTACTCTCTCCCTCTACTCCATTATCATTCTCTCTCTCTCTCTCTCTCTCTCTCCCTCTCTACTCCATTATCTCTCGCTCCCTCCCTCTCTCTCTCCACCACTCTGGTTTACGAGACGCGGTGTAAACAAGCCTCCACAGGCCCCGGTCATCGTACCTCTGGCAGCTCAGGCCACCATTAGTAAACAAAGCCAAAGACGACCTCGTATGCTGGCCGTAAAATTGTTGTCTGGCCGCGTCGTAGGGCTTTTAAGAATTTTCAAGGTTGGTGGAGAAACCATTGTTGCCAAGGAAAGAATATAACCGTGCATGCTTCAACGATTCACTATACGTTTGTTGAAGGCTTTTCGGACG